>JAZGLO010002330.1:1832500-1880000 GCA_036873155.1 Biomphalaria sudanica | reverse complement strand
TTTGTTGTTTAATTAAAGCTTTTGGGAGAACAACCAAAAGAGAGAGATTTTATTTTTATTTTTTTCAAAACGGATTTCTACATTTGATGACATGAAGGTCCTCCCAAGGTATATGAGAGAATGAGGCGGATGGATACGAAATTGTAAGAGGGACGGAAGTTTTTAAAGTACATTCTTTGATTAAGTCCTAAGAATTATATGATGACACACAGACATAATCACAGCTGGGCAAAGACCTACGAGGTGAACGAAATTGTAACCCATCAATGTTTCAAGCAAGGAGAGAGATGCGTCAGTGAGAAGTAACGTGTTTCCGTTGCAATCGTTAGGAATATTGTGTACTGTACAATTATAGGGTCTAAAGAGAAGAACAGAAGCTTATTTAAACAGATATAAAAGAACCTAGACATGTAAATTGCCTATAAAGTATAATCCAACGATTTTTGTTTGAATGACTCCTGTTAATATTAATAATGAGCTTTTCATCATCTGAAACAGTTTGTCTGACTTCGATAAATGCACAAGACATTCGCGATAGTAGAGTTGTTGTCAATCTACATATATACTGGCAAGTTTCTGAAGGTCATGGACACGATTAATACACATATGGACAAGACTGTTATACCGAGACCAATCGTGATAGAAGGCCTGAACACTGAACTGTACGTCACAACCTGAGGGCAGTTTAGACCATTAGCTCGTTGCCACGTCACATTTCTTTACATTTCAGTTGTCTGTGATTTTTTTAAAAATTCAGATGCAGTGGAAGAAGTAGATGTTACATAAAACTACTGTCTTTATCGATCATTCAATGTAGATAATTATTTCAGACTTGTTCAACAAAAGAAAAACAATCTAACGAGAGTTTTTACAGTAATTTTTATTTTTACTTTTTGCATAGTAGATTGGGATAACCAGGTGACACATAACCAAGCGACGCTGTTAGCATCCCTTTTTAAAAAATTAATTGAATTTTGCGTCTATTTGAAATAACATTTTACTCAGTTGCAAATATTTTCTGAAGTAAAATGGGAAAATGTGTCAATGCGGATCGTCATTATTATTATAGCTTTTATATAGCGCTACTTTCATGCTCAGAGCGCTTTTGGTCCAATCTCATTTGTGAAGCATTTGGGGGGGGGGGGGGGTAGATGGTATCTAGGAGTTGTAAACACAACTCTGACCAAGTCTGACCAAGTCGGGTGTCGAACCTCGAGCCCCCTTCTAGGTAGCCAAGCCAAGGCAAGTTCAAGCGCACTCTCGACCACGCTTCCCACGTCGTTGGTCTCAGAAACAGCTAATAGCCTACAATAGCCCTACATTTTTTGAAACTCATTATGGTAGGCCTATCATTTTGAAAGTGTGCCTAATATAATTTTTTAAAGAAACAGGACAAGTACACGCTAACATCAAGTTTATAAAAGGCCATTTGAAAGCCTGTTGTCTAGGGTTTGAATCCAGAGGTTAAAGGTGAATATTTTAAATCCTGTAACTTGTGTTTGTTATTCAAATCAACAATGATCTGAAACATAAGTATTAAAGTTTTCAATGACAGCAGCTGTAAAATTCAATTTCTCATTTTCATCACACGAAAAAAGACTTAAGTTATGTCCCTTCGGGTTGTATCTGATTAAAAGCAAATGTATGTAATTTGATTAAATCCAAGTTTATTAACTTTAGCAAGTCACCTATTATAGAAGGTGACATTGACAATTTTCTGAGGTGTACTTCCAATATACTTAATTAGTTCTATTCATCCAATCAACGTGTACTTTATTTTGTTCAATCTGTATCCTACTTTCAAAATGTTAGCTTCCTGTCTGTTCTCTCATTGATTGGTCTGTTTTATGATGTCTCTGTAAGAATACTTCGAGAGTTTCTGAGATGGACATCTCTGCCCCACACGCCTCAGAGCTGCCTATGTGTTTGATTTATTTCTGGAACTGCTATTGTTTTTGTTGTTGTTGTTGGGTTTTTTCTCATGGCCTTATCCCTCACTCCCCCTGTGAGAGCTCACGCCTGAGTCCCTGGGACCAAGTGGCCTGCATGCACGTGTAATGTCCCTGGGACCAAGTGGCCTGCATGCACGTGTAATTTCACTGGGACCAAGTGGCCTGCATGCACGTGTAATGTCCCTGGGACCAAGTGGCCTGCATGCACGTGTAATGTCCCTGGGACCAAGTGGCCTGCATGCACGTGTAATGTCCCTGGGACCAAGTGGCCTGCATGCACGTGTAATGTCCCTGGGACCAAGTGGCCTGCATGCACGTGTAATGTCCCTGGGACCAAGTGGCCTGCATGAACGTGTAATGTCCCTGGGACCAAGTGGCCTGCATGAACGTGTAATGTCCCTGGGACCAAGTGGCCTGCATGAACGTGTAATGTCCCTGGGACCAAGTGGCCTGCATGAACGTGTAATGTCCCTGGGACCAAGTGGCCTGCATGAACGTGTAATGTCCCTGGGACCAAGTGGCCTGCATGCACGTGTAATGTCCCTGGGACCAAGTGGCCTGCATGAACGTGTAATGAGATAAAAGAGTAAGAAGAACGGGGGGAGGGGAGGGGCGTTGGTCTCTGAGGGTGAGAGCGGTGGGGGGGGGGGGGGTCAAGGGAGCTTGTGTAGACCGCAACACCCACGCACGTACTTCATCACTTCAGGTCATTGGAGTGGTTTTAGGTCAGAGTAGTGACCTGCCCTCCCCGCCCCTTCTCTTTCAGCTCAACTCACTCGCCCCTTCTCTTGCGTGCACTTTGAGACGCACACACAGGCACATACTTTGAGAAGAAATTCTGATCGTGTGATATTGCAAGAGTCCTTGTCGTTCTGTTTGCTTCTAGTACAACTCACAAGTTTTATTTTTTTTTTTATTTGTTTGTTTTGGCTCTTTATTGTTTGAAGAGCCGCCACCGTTCAAATTATATGTGATAAGTGATTCTATAATGAGCGATTATCTCATGAACGATTCTATGACGAACGATTCTTTCGCAAGCGATTATACGATGCGAGATTCTTTCATCAAAGATTATTTTATGAGCGATTGTTAAATGAGGGATTATTTGATGAACGATTCTTTGATGTGTGAATATAAGAAAAGCGATACCTAAAATTTAAACTTTTTTCGATACCGATTCCATGTATATTTGTTTTCTTAAAGTTTCATAGTTCTGTCCAATTTGACTATGATTTGAAGCCCAATCTAGTCACATCCATATAATCCAAAACCTTTACATGAAAATATTAATAACCGACGATATTTCTAAGTATCAATACCGAGCTAATCTATGCCTTTTAAAAAATATAGAAATATTTGTGCTGGTTTTTACATGAATAAATTGCCCAATAGGATGTAAGTCTCAACCGAAAAAAATTAATTGAAAAAAAAAAAAAACAGTTATTGTGCAACATAGTTGTATTTTTTTTTTCTTGTTTTTTATTCCTAGCTAGACGTATTAAATTTTAAAGCGAATGTTTTACTATCTTTGAATCTCGGCACAAAAGTAGGTGAACAAACAAAACAGTACAAAATAACTGAGGTTGTTGTTTTTTTTAATGATGCACATTTCATAGTAGCACTTTTAAAATCAATTTTACCAAGTCGTAGTAGAATTGACTTGGCAAGAAGAAATCGATTCCAAAATGGCAATGGGTGACCAGCGATTACATCTTGACATTCCTCTATGCCACTTTCCACTTTTTGATTATTTTTTTTTCATCTTAACCTCTGACCTTCTTTTGGGCAAAGAGGCCGCGATCTTTCTTGTTTGTGTTTAGCAATGAAGTGTCTACTTGACTAAGTTTAGCATTTACATACGCTGAAAGGTTGACCTGGTTCTCGGCCCCAATGACCTACTTCAAGAGCCAAAACATCTCCCCCCTCCTTAAGACACACAATCAGTTTTTTGTTTTGTTTTTTGTTTTAAAAGACGAATCCGAAATTCGGCAGCAATGCCACGGGACAACTAAATTTGAGCACGCGGTAGTTGTAATCGCTTTGTCCCATTGGTTAGCAGCAGGTGTGATCCGTCGGTTACCAGACGTGAACCGTTGATCATCAGACGTGACCCAATGGTATGTACACGTGGCCCACTGATATGCAATACGAAGCAGACTTGACCCTTTGGAAAGCAGACGTGGCCAGTTGGTCAGCAGACGTGACCCGTTGGTAAGCAGACGTGACTATTTGATAAGCAGACGTGACACTTTGATAAGCAGACGTGACGTGTGTTTTTTTCTTCCGCCTATTGTACTTCATCAACTTGGTCTTGTGTGACGTCACACGCCATGATTTCAAGAAGTCATCATGTCAACACTTCGACATAAACCATCATTTCTAAAAGAACAACAACGTACGCGCTGGGCAGGGTAGTTCGCATGACACCCACTTAACCTTTGTGCGCAGGATCGCAAGGGATCAAGTGCCTCGCCTTACGCCATCAGCCTTAATTCAATAGGTTTATGTAAGAAAGGCGTCGGCTCCGGTGGTACAGTCGAAAAAACGAAATGCACCGAAACGACTTGTAGATGTAGTCATTTCTAGCTTGAAAATGATTTCGGTCACGTGATAGGTATCTTGAATTAGTGCAAGGGGAGCTCATTCTCAGTCATTTCATTTTTTATAATTGAAGTTTGCTAGAAAACTCTAGTTGTGGGTAAAGTCTAATGCCTGCTTCATAATTATTTTTTCTTTTTTAGATTTAGTTGATTACTTTTTTTCCAGCTCTGGATTCCAAGCTGTCCTTGGCATTGCAAGCACAAATACTGTAATGCAAGTTGTCCTATGTAAAATAATTATGACATATGATCTTTTCATTTTGTTTCCTACTGTCTTTATGAATATGTCTAGGTCACAATTTTTTGGTAGAAAGATGGATCAAAAGAGGAGGGGGGTAACACCCGGGGAGGGGGGGGGAATATTATTTTGAAAAATTTTAAGCTTAAAAAATTATGAACGCTAAATAACATAAATAGAGTTAGTACTAAACAGTTTAGAAATCTACAAGCTTGCACCAGATCATACAAATTACCCTGTACAAAACAGCGTTGAAGCAGAAATCAAAACTTAGGCATAGTTCTATGTTTTCTATTTGAGGAACAAAATGCATGGACAGTGAGCCAGCGGTTTTTTTAAGTCAAGAAATGCGCCCCGGCTCCTTCTAAGTGGTGGTAGGGGGCTGCAGACAAGAGGAGACTTAAATAGGTTTTTTTTAAATTTGCATTGCAGTTACTTCCAATGTTTGAGTATTAAGTAATTTATAGTTAAAAACTATATTTATATTACCAATGTCGAAACAGTTTAAACATTGTATTAAATTGAGTTGTATCATCTTATCAGTAGAACTCTTCAAACTGTTTTTCAGAGCCGTCTGCAGTATGGTCGATTCAAAAAACTTTCCAGAAAACACTCAATGTTCTTTGCCAATGTGATATCCGTCTTGCTTCCATCAGAGCGGGCTTGAACTTTCCAGTGGAACAAACCATCGTACTGTTGTGACCTCTTTAGCTTGAATATAACAGGCCCAGCTACAAGACATCTTACTGTAACAGGCCCAGCTACAAGACATCTTACTGTAACAGGCCCAGCTACAAGACATCTTGCTGTAACAGGCACCACTACAAAGCATCTTGCTGTAACAGGCACCGTTTTAAGACATTTTGCTGTAACAGGCACCACTACAAAGCATCTTGCTCTAACAGGCACCGTTTTAAGACATCTTGCTGTAGCAGGCACCACTACAAAGCATCTTGCTGTAACAGGCACCGTTTTAAGACACCTTGCTGTAACAGGCACCGCTACAAGACATCTTTCTGTAACAGGCACGTTATAAGACATTTGCTGTTACAGGCACCGCTACAAGATATCTTGCTATAACGATCACCGCTACAATATATCTTGATGTAACAGGCCTCGCTATAAGACATTTCGCTGTAACAGGCACCGCTACAAGATATCTTGATGTAACAGGCCTCGCTATAAGACATTTCGCTGTAACAGGCACCGCTACAAGATATCTTGGTATAACGATCACCACTACAAGACATCTTGCTGAGCGCCAAGATGATTTTACGCGCGTGGTTTCAAACGTACCCGCTCGCAGTTCAAATATCGGCTCGTTTTTATTTCACATGCGCAGTTCTTACCAGAAGATTCAGTGCGATGTCGTCGATAGAGTCATGAATTTCTGAAGCCCAGAAAGGCTTGAAGAATAAGCGGATAAGCTGAAGACGTTCTCACGTAGAGAGACAAATCAGTGACTCAAAGCGACTACTTAACTTCTACTTTAAACTGGGGAATACATGTATTGCTTAAACAGCACTTAGTTGAGCTCATAAATAATTAGCCCTACTACAACTCAACAAAACATCAAATCTTCAGCTTATTATGTACTAGAATATTGTTTTAGATTTAGTTTGAAAACTGACATTGAAAACTGACAATTAAGTCATGTATCAACATTAGGAAGAGAATATAAAAAGATATAAAATAAGTCAACACATTTTTCGTTAGGATTTGTTTTTGTTTTTTTCTGACCTAACAAATAGTGCACGTTCTTCTCATCAACGCTGAAATTTTATACGAAAAAAAATGGTGCCATTAGTGATGTATTTGTTTTTCTAATCATCATTCGACATCATGTAGTTTAGTTAGATGTAGGCTAGTTAGATGTAGGCTAGTTAGATGTAGGCTAGTTAGATGTAGGCTAGTTAGATGTAGGCTAGTTAGATGTAGGCTAGTTAGATGTAGGCTAGTTAGATGTAGGCTAGTTAGATGTAGGCTAGTTAGATGTAGGCTAGTTAGATGTAGGCTAGTTAGATGTAGGCTAGTTAGATGTAGGCTAATTAGATGTAGGCTAGTTAGATGTAGGCTAGTTAGATGTAGGCTAGCTAGATGTAGGCTAGTTAGATGTAGGCTAGTTAGATGTAGGCTAATTAGATGTAGGCTAGTTAGATGTAGGCTAGTTAGATGTAGGCTAGTTAGATGTAGGCTAGTTAGATGTAGGCTAGCTAGATGTAGGCTAGTTTGATGATGATGTAGGCTAATTAGATGTAGGCTAGTTAGATGTAGGCTAGCTAGATGTAGGCTAGTAAGATGTAGGCTAGCTAGATGTAGGCTAGTTATATGTAGGCTATTTTGATGATGATGTAGGCTAGTTTGATGTAGGCTATTTGGATGATGATGTAGGCTAGTTTGATATAGGCTAGTTTGATGATGATGTAGGCTAATTAGATGTAGGCTAGTTAGATGTAGGCTAGTTAGATGTAGGCTAGTTAGATGTAGGCTAGCTAGATGTAGGCTAGTAAGATGTAGGCTAGCTAGATGTAGGCTATTTGGATGATGATGTAGGCTAGTTTGATATTGGCTAGTTTGATGATGATGTAGGCTAGTTTGATGATGATGTAGGCTAGTTTGATGTAGGTAGTTTGATGTAGGCTATTTTGATGATGATGTAGGCTAGTTTGATGTAGGTACTTTGATTTAGGCTATTTTGATGATGATGTAGGCTAGTTTGATGATGATGTAGGCTAGTTTGATGATGATGTAGGCTTGTTAGATGTAGGCTAGTTAGATGTAGGCGAGTTATATGTAAGCTAGTTAGATGTAGGTTAGTTAGGTCAAATAAAGAATGCTTAAATCGAACCTTGCAGGATAATAGCTTTTGTCTGCTGTGGGAGTAGATAAATAGCTGGGTCTCCGTAACCAGGTGAAATATAGCACTCTTCCTAAATCTTCCAACTTTAATTATTAATCTGTAATATTTATTTAGTAAAGTGTTGAAGGGGTGGGGGGATACTAGACTAGATGATAGTCTCACAACTTTTCTATCTTAATTATATAAGTATAAGATCATCATTACATAGTTTGATTCTTTCAATATGCATATTATAAAAATACTTTTTTTTTTTTTAAACTTATTTAAGGGAGATAACTCCATGTCTCATGAATGTAGAAAACATTTTGCTTTTTCGATACTAAACAAAATAATTAATTACTAATAATTAATGGACTTTTTAAAATTGATTCATGTTTTTGTTAGGCACAGTAAATAATTGTTAAAATAATTGTTAGTAATCAAAGTTTAAACTTGATCCTAAAATGGCGAGTACAATTATCGAAGGGGACAAAACCCCACACATTTAGCCACATCTTTGAATCCTGAAGGATTAATTTCCCTTGTTGGTATCAAATTAAATAATTAATCACCAGTAATTAATTGACTAATTGGTTAAAAAATATTGATTCACGTATTGTTTTCGCCAATAAATACTAGTGCAAACTTTCATCTTGAACCGAGCATGAGTGTGTGTGAGACATAACGTGTAAACAACTTTGACCAGACACACAGCTTTGTAATCATAATATAAATCATCCTTAAAAAATTGCATCATTAACATTTTAAACGAAGTTGTTGAGTATTTATTATTTTACAAATCCTCCTTTTAGCGATCTCTTCGTGATGGCGGGTGGATACTGGAAGGACCGACATTTAGACGACGTCTCAACAATTTTACTTAGAAATTTGACAGTTGAGGACCAGGGATGTATATTTAGGAAAAAATAACCACTGTTTAGTCACACAGTGAAATTTCTGGTTTGACAATTATAATTTTTCAAAAACGTATTGCCTTAAAATAAAATTTGGTTTAAGGTTGTTTTCTTTTTTAAACAAGGTTTTAGCGGGTCTAGACTAAAATTGTTTTTTATTTGAATTCAGTAAAGAATTGAATAAATAAATAGTAGTAGATGAGCAGTGTGTGTGTGTGTAGATAGGAAGTGTGTGTGTGTAGATATGAAGTGTGAGTGTACACGCTTTTGTGAAAGCACTAGCTGGACTGTTCAGAGAAGAACTTAATTATGCAAAGACTTGATTGAAAGATTTCTTGCAATGAACAAAAAAAAAACATGACAAGAAATATAAGAGAAGGAGAAATTGTAGACCATCAGCTTCATAAAAGAGAAATGGATTTTGTATCAAAACTAACACTTTTTTATGTTAATTGCTCACTTCACAAGAGTCGTCTTGTGGACTAGAGCAACACTAGATTGGTGAGATAAGTACAAATACTACTACTATATCACCCTTTAAAAAAACGAAGCAGCTGGTACATAAGAGACTTCAGAGGATATCATTACTTCGAACAGTTCAAGGATTATTTCTGGGCTTTTATTTTTCTACTAAAAATGACTGCTAGATTGTACTTGTTTTGTCAATTTTGTCCTCAATTATAGTGAAAGCAAGATTTTCCATAAATATGTTCTAGAACATGCCCTCACGAGTCAGTAGTGCTAGTAATAGTAGCCTACCACAGTCTGAATAGTGCCGCCAGAAGTGCTAGCAATAGTACCACAGTCTGAGTAGTGCTCTCATAAGTGCTAGCAATAGTTCCACAGTCTGAGTAATGCCGTGAGAAGTGCTAGCAATAGTATCACAGTCTGAGTAGTGTCGTCAGAAGTGCTAGCAATAGTACCACAGTCTGAGTAGTGCCGTCAGAAGTGCTAGCAATAGTATCACAGTCTGAGTAGTGCCGTCAGAAGTGCTAGCAATAGTATCACTGTCGGAGTAGTGCCTTCAGAAGTGCTAGCAATAGTACCACAGTCTGAGTAGTGCCGTCAGAAGTGCTAGCAATAGTACCACAGTCTGAGTAGTGCCGTCAGAAGTGCTAGCAATAGTATTACAGTCTGAGTAGTGCCGTCAGAAGTGCTAGCAATAGTACCACAGTCTGAGTAGTGCCGTCAATAGTTCTAGCAATAGAACTAGTCTGAGTAGTCAATAGTCTGTTAGTAGTGTGTCAGTAGTATGTCAGTAGTGCTAGCAATAGTACCACAGTCTGAGTAGTGCCGTCAGTAGTTCTAGCAATAGTACTACAGTCTGAGTAGTCAATAGTGTGTCAGTAGTGCTAGCAATAGTACCACAGTCTGAGTAGTGCAGTTTAAGTGTCAGCATAATTTTCGCGTGTTCTGAACTCCTAATCAAAGAGAAATCAATACTGAACACAGAGCACTATTACTGAACACGTACTTTTAAGATCACAAAATTCTTCCGTAATGTTTATTTTTAGAACTAAACGTAACGTTATTTAATAGAGTGAAAGAAATCAATATGTGACTAATTTTGTCAATGTCTACAGTGCATATACACCAAAGGCGGATCCAGAATTTTATTGTTGGGTGGGGTGATTTATTAAAAACTTATGCGGTATCGCTCACCCTTTTTTTAAAATATGGCTTTAACCCAAATGCGTCATCAAGCTGGTTTCGTTATGACGAGCCCGTTACTTAAATCTAATAAATACATAAATAAAAACGTTTGATCCTTAAATAACCGCTTCGGTAATTGCGAGAAAGGTTCCCGGGAAATCCGCGATGAATTATGGCGTTTTTTCGTTCTATCAAGCTGGCGCCCAAGCCGCGTTTAACACTAGTGAAACCTCGCGAGTTCACTTGTGGCGACAAAACTGACAACTCCTTCCCCCTAACTTTGTTCTCCCCCCTCTCTTCCGGAAACGTGAACGAGGCCCAGCAATGACGTCATACATCGATCGACTCCCAGCTTCCACTGTGTCCTGCGACCGGAACTGTGTCAAACTAGTAAGGACATTTGGGGCAAGGCGTGGAGTGTGGATGGAGGAGAACCAGAGAGAGAGAGAGAGAGAGAAGGGGGGCGCATCCTATTTTCGGTTCCATCCAGAGTACAGGTGACCTCGTTTGTGAGGTCAAACATTGCGCAATGTGGTCTAGTTTGGCCCCACACATTCAGTTGGCAACGTCACTCGCCACCAAATATATCTATCAATACGAGTTGAAGATTACTTCTGTGCATCTTCTGATACTATGCAAACTCTGGAAAATCGGCTTCTTATTACTTTGGTAATTCCAGTTTTAAAAAAGGTTACTTTAAAAAAAAAAAAAAGAGGGGTGAGGGAGGAGCACTTTTTTTAGCAACCAATGGTCCCACGACTAAAATGGGCGGGAAATTGCAATGTCTGGAATGGGGAAAGTATATAGTTCAGGGATATGTCGGCACTGGGAATCATTTGTCCATCAAGCTATGTCGTTTGTATTTGTTTTGTTTTTTTACCGCTATCTACCTTCACATGTTAGAAGCTCATACAGACACAATACAGACTCAATACAGACTCAAAACATAATCAATACAGACTCAAAACAGACTCAATACAGACTAAATATGGGCTCAATATATAATCAATACAGACTCAATACATAATCAATACAGAGTCAATACATAATCAATACAGACTCAATACATAATCAATACAGACTCAATACCTAATCAATGCATAATCAGAATTCTTGTTGCCATGAAATAATAAATAGTGACTGATTTCGATGTATGCAGTGTGTGTACAGAACATCAAAACTATTTGTGTACAAGTTTAAAATACTGTTTTTGTTTGCCCACTTCAACGACTGTTCAATTTCTAAAAGCTTTCCTTATGTGCTTGTAGCTCCATTTTCTAGTTGGCAACAGTGATCGTTCAAAATGGCTGCCTTACTATTGATTAGTTGTATTTCAAATTCTCTTCCAATCTTCCTCTTTTTTGATTCGTAACATTTTTCTTTAGATTTCATTATTGCGGCTTTATATTTCTCTCTATCGTAACTCGAGGTCAATTTATTCTATTGATTAAAGAATTTTAAACGGATTTTAACAATTAAAAGCTTAACAAAGAGGAGTTTACTCGAATCCGGATAAAGACTGGAATTTTTAATTTAGGTATTTTTGACGGCGCCTCTGGGTCTACCCAGCCATAATAGATTCCTGACATTAGTTGGGAAAAAGTAACGGCGGTTGGACGTTGTGCTGGCCACATGACCTCCTCGTTACCGTAGGCTACAGAGACAGAGGGCCTTTACATCATTTGTCCTACAGACCTCAGGGTCTGAATGGGGAGCTTTACACTATTAAATTTACTTACCTGACTATTTACTTGCCTGACTATTTACTTGCCTGACTATTTACTTGCCTGACTATTTACTTGCCTGACTATTTACTTGCCTGACTATTTACTTGTCTGACTATTTACTTGCCTAACTATTTACTTGCCTGACTATTTACTTGCCTGACTATTTACTTGCCTGACTATTTACTTGCCTGACTATTTACTTGCCTGACTATTTACTTGCCTGACTATTTACTTGTCTGACTATTTACTTGCCTAACTATTTACTTGCCTGACTATTTACTTGCCTAACTATTTACTTGCCTGACTATTTACTTGCCTGACTATTTACTTGCCTAACTATTTACTTGCCTGACTATTTACTTGCCTGACTATTTACTTGCCTGACTATTTACTTGTCTGAATATTTACTTACCTGACTATTTACTTGTCTGACTATTTACTTGTCTGAATATTTACTTACCTGACTATTTACTTGCCTGACCATTTACTTACCTGACTATTTACTTGCCTGACTATTTACTTACCTGACGATTTACTTGCCTGACTATTTACTTACCTGACTATTTACTTGCCTGACTATTTACTTGCCTGACTATTTACTTGCCTAACTATTTACTTGCCTGACTATTTACTTGCCTGACTATTTACTTGCCTAACTATTTACTTGCCTGACTATTTACTTGCCTGACTATTTACTTGCCTAACTATTTACTTGCCTGACTATTTACTTGCCTGACTATTTACTTACCAGACTATTTACTTGTCTGACTATTTACTTGTCTGAATATTTACTTACCTGACTATTTACTTGTCTGACTATTTACTTGCCTGACTATTTACTTGCCTAACTATTTACTTGCCTGACTATTTACTTGCCTGACTATTTACTTGCCTGACTATTTACTTGTCTGAATATTTACTTACCAGACTATTTACTTGCCTGACTATTTACTTGTCTGAATATTTACTTGCCTGACTATTTACTTGCCTGACTATTTACTTGCCTGACTATTTACTTGCCTGACTATTTACTTGCCTGACTATTTACTTGCCTGACTATTTACTTACCTGGCGATTTACTTGCCTGACTATTTACTTACCTGACTATTTACTTGCCTGACTATTTACTTGCCTGACTATTTACTTGCCTAACTATTTACTTGCCTGACTATTTACTTGCCTGACTATTTACTTGCCTAACTATTTACTTGCCTGACTATTTACTTGCCTAACTATTTACTTGCCTGACTATTTACTTACCTGACTATTTACTTGCCTGACTATTTACTTGCCTGACTATTTACTTGCCTAACTATTTACTTGCCTGACTATTTACTTACCTGACTATTTACTTGCCTGACTATTTACTTGCCTGACTATTTACTTGCCTAACTATTTACTTGCCTGACTATTTACTTGCCTAACTATTTACTTGCCTAACTATTTACTTGCCTGACTATTTACTTGCCTAACTATTTACTTACCTGACTATTTACTTGCCTGACTATTTACTTGCCTAACTATTTACTTGCCTGACTATTTACTTGCCTGACTATTTACTTACCTGACGATTTACTTGCCTGACTATTTACTTACCTGACTATTTACTTGCCTGACTATTTACTTGCCTAACTATTTACTTGCCTGACTATTTACTTGTCTGAATATTTACTTGCCTGACTATTTACTTGCCTGACCATTTACTTGCCTGACTATTTACTTACCTGACGATTTACTTCCCTGACTATTTACTTGCCTGACTATTTACTTGCCTGACTATTTACTTACCTGACGATTTATTTCCCTGACTATTTACTTGCCTGACTATTTACTTTTATTCAATAATCTTGCAGATAAAAAAAATCAGGTGCCAAGTGATGACTAATTCAGAATCAGAAAATAAATGTGTAAAATGACATGTTTTAAAACTAGAATATATGCAAACCAATAGTTGATATTACTCTAGAAAATTACCTCCCATAAGTTCGGATTAAATGATCATTATATGATTGAAAAATGGAAATGTTTAAAGAACAAGAAACATTCCAATGTACACAGCATACACAAGATGGAGATATTTTAGATTGACTGACTGAATGTATAATTGGTATTATTCCCATTCTAAATAGAAATGTTGGCATGTGATTTGTAATAGACATAGAAAAACAATACTAAATGTAAGCGAATGGAAATATTTTCACCACTAGTTTTTGTTTAGGGCAATTTTATGCTTTTAGCATGCACAATGTGTTTGTTGGTCCAAATCTTTTGTGTAACCCAGTTGGGGGGTGGGGGATTAGGGGAAAAGGTTTCCGTGCTGGCTTTTCAAAAGCAATTTCTAAAACAAAATAAAAAAAAATAACGTTGTTCGATTTGAATTCGAACATTGAAACTTTTTATAGTGGTGAAACATTGAAACGGTCTAACAGTGGTGAAGCATTGAAACGGTTTAACAGTGGTGAAGCATTGAAACGGTTTAACAGTGGTGAAACATTGAAACGGTCTAACAGTGGTGAACCATTGAAACGGTCTAACAGTGGTGAAACATTGAAACGGTCTAACAGTGGTGAAGCATTGAAACGGTCTAACAGTGGTGAAACATTGAAACGGTCTAACAGTGGTGAAGCATTGAAACGGTTTAACAGTGGTGAAACATTGAAACGGTTTAACAGTGGTGAAACATTGAAACGGTTTAACAGTAGTGAAACATTGAAACGGTTTAACAGTGGTGAAACATTGAAACGGTTTAACAGTGGTGAAACATTGAAACGGTTTAACAGTGGTGAAACATTGAAACGGTTTAACAGTGGTGAAACATTGAAACGGTTTAACAGTGGTGAAACATTGAAACGGTTTAACAGTGGTGAAACATTGAAACGGTTTAACAGTGGTGAAACATTGAAACGGTTTAACAGTGGTGAAACATTGAAACGGTTTAACAATGGTGAAACATTGAAACGGTTTAACAGTGGTGAAACATTCAGATTATATAATGGCAGTGAAACATTCAGATTATATAATGGCAGTGAAACATTCAGATTATATAATGGCACTGAAACATTCAGATTATAAAATGGCAGTGAAACATTCCAACCATCTGATAGCGGCGACACATTTAATAATAATTATAATCATCATCTTTTTTATCCATATAATACAAGTGAAACATATAAACCACATAATTGTGATAAAACATTAAAACGATATAAGAGCAGTGAAATATTCAAACTTCATAAAAAGCAGTGTAACATTCAAACAATTTAATAACTGTCAATCATTCAAATTAGGGATGGGCAAATTACGAAACTCGGGCCACATGAGTGTTTTATTCGGTCCGTGGATACCAACAAAAAATCAGTTTTTAAATGTATAATTAGTTAGAATTACTCGTGAGTTTGACACCGGGTGCTGTAAAAGATGTCTGTGGAATGAATCTGTCACTTAACTCTATATAAAAAATGCATGTTACAGTGATACTGTCACTTAACTCTATAAGTCTTGAGTGTGACTTCCAAGGATTTCTCATATTTCATGAATGTCTTGAATATTCGCTCAAAGCAAATGAGCTAATCAAGACAGCTTACCCCTTAGCTGTGGCGCCATGGGAGCAGCCTCAGCGCCCCGTCATCGCCAACACGACAACAACGGTCTGCCCCCAGACACCCTCACCCCTTTTTTTTCTAATATCTCGTGGAATCAAGAGAGTAGAAAATAAAATAAAAAGAGAGAGAACTAATTGTGTAGCTGTTACTAGCTGTAGTCCCGTCATTCTCCTGCTCCACCTGGTAGGCTTCCATCTTCTCCAAGACAACATTCTCCTGTCCAGGTGACGCGCCCCTTACCCTAGTTTTCAGCATAAAAAGCATGCGAATAAGACTTTTGAACTTTTTTTTTCTTCTGGACTTTGCTGGCGTAATAGTCGTCGTAATGAACATGTTTACTTAAAAAAAAAAATTTCTATCATTTCTTGCGGTCAGTTAGCGATGGTATTCCTTCTTAACTGGCACTATTCCTGACCTGTATTTGAGTCCAATCTGTCACACGTCTGTTTACCTGTTTTAAAAGCTTTAGTAATGTTCTCGATCTACTTCAATGTCATGAATAAATTAGCAGATGTTTATTTCCTATACAACCTGACATGGAGACAAGTCTTCCTTCTCTTATATCTAACATCTCCTGTTGATGTGCTTGGTTGGTTTCGCAACCCATTAAAAAAATGTATTTTCTGCCTTTTGCTTTTGAGAATAAATAGCGCTGACCTAAACACTAACCCTCGTGCTCATAGCGATGACTTTAAAAGACGAGTTTATGAACATTTTCTGGAATTATTCTGAAAATGTTGTGATGCAAATATTTTTAAAATCCATTTTTACATGTCGTCTGCTTTAGTTTAAGCTTTTGGCCGCCATCTTTGGATCAGTTTTTTTTTTTTTACTGCGATTGGATCCTACGATGACCTGCTAACTACTGTCAAAAAACGCAAACTAAAGCTCTATATCCATGGCTCGCAAAGACCTTCCTTCAGGGAACAGCAACAAGAAAAAGAAGAGGCAGACAGAGAAGACAAAAATGGACGGGCCTGCCACTGAAAGTGGTTCTATCCAAGGCAAAAGACAAAGAGGAGTGGAGAAAAACGGTAAACAAATCTTGTGTGGCGCCCCAACGGTCGAACAGACTAAGGGCTAGGTGGTTGTGAACGAAGAGTTGTGTAGTGTATGAACAGCAAACACGAGCTACTTTCAATCACACGAGCAAATAGTGCGAGGGTCTCCTGTTCATTCGACACACTCTCTAATTCCGTAATTATCCAATCGATAATTCACCAGTGTCGGTATCGAATCCAAACTTTGATATGGAGTTGGTCTAGATGTGAAATGATACTGTGAGTGTATGTATACTTGACTTAGCTGGACGTCCGCTCGGAAGACTATTTTTTTGTACACATCGTTACACGCACAACTTTGAAAATTTGAAAACAAAAAGTTGGTTAGAGTCTATTTTAAAACCAGCACACTAACACACATGTATACACACACACACATTTCACTGTACTAACTAAAAGAGGTTCCACTTAAGAATTTTCGGAGGATTTGGCAGGTCTGCAGCAGTAGCGCCCTCTGACAAATAACGAGAATCTTCCTAAGTTTCTATGTCCTCAGGGACATTTGTCTCCCACCCCGGGTCGCAATAGTGTATTGTTTGTTTGTTTGTTTGTTTGATTGTTTGTTGTTTTTTTATTCAAGCTAACGTTCAACGTGACTTCGTCCATGGTTTGTTCTTCTGTCAGTTGTAGGGAGGTTTTATAGGGTTGTGAGATAATGTTACTACAAGGTCGATGATAATAAATTATTATTAGAATTATTATTATTATTATTTATTAATTTATTTATTTTATTATTATTATTATAATTATTACTCAACGTACAAAAAATGCACACACTACACCAAAAAAAAAAGATCACTTATTAAATTCTTCCTAGTGAAAGATATACACGAGATAGCATTTATATATTTTCTGTCTTCTGCTTTCCCAGAGAGATGTTGCAGGGGGGATGTAGCAGATGGTCAGAAGCTAGATTAGAGGCAGTGCTACCTACCTTTCGTTGTCTAGTTTAGTTTCCACTCCATCTGTTTATCTTTTTTCTTAACCTGGTCCATCTTGCTTTGTATTGAGCGACATTAGTCCCCACGTCTGCTTGATCTGTTCACATTGCTGACCAAACCAGTTGGACCATGAATTCGTTTTGTTGGTATGGCATCAAGCATCCTGATGATGTCAGTGTGTTGTCTTCTTGACCTTGATCTCCTGTTCTTACGAGACATTGAGACAGGTTGATTGTGATATGCTCTTCGAGAGTACTGGGAGTACAATCTTGCACTGTTGGGTCTAAGAATCAGGGCCGGATTTAAAGGGGGCAGGCGGGACTACAACCCCGAGGTCTCCTCATGAAAGGTTTTCACATGAAAGTGACCTACACAAAAGAGATAACATGTGTCCGAGGATCAGAAACTTTTTAATTATTTTTTATTTTTTTTAAAGATTTTTTTCGCATTTTTTACAGCTGACAAAAATGTCGTGATTAAGAAGTGTGCACGCTTGTAGAATAATCAGAATAAAAACAATACAGCTTCGGATTTACGGCAGTGCGTCTACCAATGGCCATACCCTCCACAAACTGAAACATATTCTCTTTTTTAAACTAAAATATGCATAATAAATATTTTTAAAAAGGAAAGTGAGACAAATCTACGCAGACTCAATTTTTGTAATTCTAAAATACAGCATGCTTTTAGATCAAAGTATTTTCATTCCTAAGTGAATCTTAATTCAAGTTTTCGAAAAATTGTAGGGGCCTCCATAAAAATCCTGCCTGGGGCCTCCATATACCTAAATCCGGCCCTACTAAGAATGTATACTTGTTCTTTTCTTTTTCTCTTTCTTTGTATACGTTTGAGGCGAAGATGATCACGTGCTACTAAAAACTTCTTGCAGGTTTGAAGGGGAGATGACAGGGTTAGAACTCGAGCCATCGTGATGACATTCCGAAGCGCATACCACTAGACCAGGCAGACTTCCAATACTAATACTTGCTCTAAAAAGAAAAGCTCATTATTGGACATACTTCAGTCAATGACTTAATTTAGAGCGATGCTTTTAAAAATCCGTTTCTGACGAGCTCCAGTGGTGCACAGGTGAGTAAAAACGTCACGTGATATTAAGGCACAGTGACCTTATTCCTAACACGAAAAAGAAAAGCATATAAAAAGAGTAATTAAAAGTATTATTATTAATTAGAAAATATATAAAAGAGAGGGGGGGGGGGAAGAACAACCTTAAAAAAAAAAACCAGTAGAAATAATAACTTTCTGTGTTTTTCTTAATAGTAGAACTGTGTTGAGTTACACAAATTATTAAACACACACATACACGCAAACACACACACACTTGTTAACTTCTTCCTAGTTTTTGTTTGTTCCGTTGTTTTTTGTTTATGTTTTTGTTTCGTTTGTCACTTCTGAACTCTTCTGTTGGTTTGTTTAGAAAAAGAAAACTGCCGGTGCGCAGGAGTGAGAGGCCAGGCATGGAGAAACTAGGCCAATCATTAAAACCTCTTCACACAAACGTTTTTTTTTTTTGTTTTTTTTTTATATCTTTCTTTCTTTTTGGCACGTGGCAAGTTTTGGAGCATGAAATCACTCCTCTCCTCCCCCCGTGGCGAGAGATAGGGAGTGGGTGCCCGAGTTAGAAGCTGAATTTTTGAAAAGACAGGTAACATCGTCAGAAACCTAGATCTCCAGCAGGTGTACCTAAGTTTATTACTCTACTTCATCCCTTCAAACACACGCACGCACGCGCGCACATACTTGTTCCTGTCTACCTAAGAGAAAATGTTTCCCACGGTAGCATTGCCATGAAAAAAAAAAAAAAAAGAAAATTGACCAGATTGCCAGATTTCTGTCTTGGCTTGAATTTGAAAGTCCAAAAGACTTAGTTGGTGGAACGAACTACTTGAGCCTTTGATGGGTTCACTTCTTTCGTTAAGCTTATTTGTCTGCCGCTTCAGTCCGTCTCGGTCTTTTTCTCTGTCCGATCCTTTGGGTTTCTTAGTCTCTCTAGTGCAATCACAAGTTGAACTTGTCCGCTTTTAATGGGAACAGGGTTCTAGGAAGTCGTTTTCTTTACATGCTTCAGCAATCTTTTTTTTTTGTTTTTGGTTGTTTGCTTGAGTGTTACAGGTTAAGGTTAGGATTACACTCGTCTGTGGTGACTCATTAAGTTGAAAATGGCTCACACTCAAATAAAGTCTAGACATTGATTATTGAATTTAATCAGTGTGTCTTTAGATTCGTTTTTTTTTTCTCTTTTTCCTCTTTTAGGGCCGACATTTTTAAGGTCGCAAAGAAAAGAAAATGAATACATACATTTAGAGTAGCTGACTGTTTCAAAGAAGGACAGTTTATTTGAAGACCAATTCAAATAATTCATCGTCTGCCCCTTTGGTTTCCTCGTAGGGGTTCTGTGACAGTTCGCGTAACCAGATTCCGCCATTTTCCCCAGTCATTAACGGTTCTTAGCAAGATCTCAAGAAAGAGGCTAGTCTATTGGTTGACGATGTCCAGCCAGCTTTTTTTTTTTTTTTTTTTTGGACCACTTTTTTTTCTGGTGCTCCCTCCACTGTACCTTGTGAAGGATGACTTTTAACACTAAGTCATGTCTTATCAAATGACCAGACCCTGACAGATGCAATAATGGGTTTTAAAAATTCTAATTGGCTTCATGTCATTTGTGTCCATTGTATTCAAAGTTTGACTTTTGTTTTGTTTTCTATAGAAGTCACATGTAAAATGTTTCAATGAGGTTCTTGATGTGAGTGAATTGAATCTTTTTCTTTGTGACTATTCTCCATTCTGGTAGATAATGAAATGTTCAAGGTCTAGTCCAGGCGTTGATAAAATATGTCATGTTCAGTGACATAAGATGACATGTTCAGTGACATAAGATGACATGTTCAGTGACATAAGATGTCATGTTCAGTGACATAAGATGTCATGTTCAGTGACTTAAGATGACATGTTCAGTGACTTAAGATGACATGTTCAGTGACTTAAGATGACTTGTTCAGTGACTTAAGATGACTTGTTCAGTGACTTAAGATGTCATGTTCAGTGACATAAGATGACATGTTCAGTGACTTAAGATGACTTGTTCAATGACTTAAGATGTCATGTTCAGTGACATAAGATGACATGTTCAGTGACTTAAGATGTCATGTTCAGTGACATAAGATGTCATGTTAAGTGACTTAAGATGATATATTGATTGACTTAAGATGCCTTAGACTGGGTCTATATCTAGCTAGATCAATGTCTAGTTTGTATGACAAATGACAATGGAGATATTAATTTTTATTTGTGAGGGGAAAGTCTTGTTGTACACAATTGTAGCTTAAAGTAGGTCAAGAATTATTTTTTTTCGTGTTGCCAATTTTTCTTATTTTGTTAGAAGAATAAATCTTCTTTAGTGTCTCTTAATTACAATGTAACATGTTATTAATTTTGAATGTATGGATAATGTTAATAATTATTATTTTAAAAAATATAAGTGTACGCTAAATAAATATATGGAGTTGCTGTGGCTGAGGGTAAAGCACTTGGAACCGGAAGTCCCGTGTTCGAATCCTGGTGAAGACTCTAGGTGGACCACTTCGGGGGCCGATTTTGAGTTTGTGTTTCATACAAACTGTCTTTGTAACCTTGTTTGTATTTCTTGTTTAGTTTCTTTGAGAAAATGATTTTCTGTTCTATCAAAGATATTCAGCTGACATTTCAACATACTTTTGGATTATTCCCTTCTCTCTGTCATTCTTGAATGCAAGTATGTTTGTGCATGTGTGCGTGTCTGTGCATGTGTGTGTGTGTGTGTGTGTGTGTTTTAAAGTTGTTGTTCTCAAGAAAAAAAAAAAATGTCAAGAGTTTCTAGTTTAATCTCTTCTTGTACTCTTCATGTCATGTTCCAGAGTTCTATTAGCTCCACAGCGTTCTGTGTCTCATTGTCTCACCGTCCTCTACCTTTAATTACCTGTACTTCTAAGTGTCTGTCGGCCCAGCGATTGCATGTGTAGTTTATTATTTGCATTTTGTTTCTTTGTGTGTTGTGTCCCCTGAGAAAATGTAGTGAAGAAAATATGTATAGGCAAGTGCACCAATCGTTTGCTGCATGTGGATTTAGTAGTCTCTGAAGTTTTATTCTAAACATCCAACGGTCCAACAGAAAGAGGAAGAAGAGTAGCATTGTAGGTTTAGTGTTTTTTAACATTCATTTGTTCTTTTTTTTTTTTGTTCTTTTTTTTAATGGTGTTTTTTTTTTTGGCTGGTTGTTTCTTTTTTTGTGCGTGTGTGTTTTGTTTTTTAGAACATTCCTGAAAGTTCGTTGACATACAAAAGAATGGAATATCTTGCTTGTAAATACAGTCCACTATGTTTTTTTTTCAGTATCTCTCTCTCTCTCTCTCTCTCTCTTTCTTTCTTTCTTTCTCTCTTTCTTTCTACTTTTACGTAAATCATTGAGAGAGAGAGAGAGAGAGAGTAAGAGAGAGAGAGAGAGAGTGAGAGAGAGAGAGAGAGAGAGAGATCCTGAACTTTGTATATCAACATAGTAACAACACAGTATTACAAAAAAAATCGGAAATATCCAGAAGTGCAATAAGAAAGCTGAATAGGGAACTGTCATGAATATTGTTTTATGATCGCTCTTTCCATTTCTCTTATGCTGAAACTTTACATTCTTTATTTCTGAGATTGTTTCCGATGCTAGCTTTACATTTATTTCTAAGATTGTTTCCGATGCTAGCTTTACATTTATTTCTAAGATTGTTTCCGATGCTAGCTTTACATTTATTTCTAAGATTGTTTCCGATGCTAGCTTTACATTTATTTCTAAGATTGTTTCCAATGCTAGCTTTACATTCATTTCTGAGATTGTTTCCAATGCTTGAACATTTACCTGCCAACTAGAAATTCAAATATCCATCAGAAAATTTCTTTTTTTTTTCTTTTTTTTACCTGTACCAATCTTGCTACTTTGTTTGAAAAATATTTGTGTATGAAACTGTCGTCTGTTGATCTAGTGCCAGCAGTCTAAAAAAATATTCATGTTTACTGGCAGAACTTTTTTTGTTCACATATTTGTGTAAAGTGAAGTTTGAAAAGTCAACTATTTTCTCAGCTAACACAACAAGCAGTACACTATCCCAGGTGAGTTGGTCACGTGGGAGGGGGTGAGATGGAGTAATGAACGACAAGAAGAACGAGGAGTGGGAGGAATGAGGCTGAAGAGATGTTTTAAAATAAAAAATGTTGGAAAGGGGGAGGGAGTAATGCCAAGGCGCCCATAAAAAAAAGTCGTCATTAACACTTAATCTCTCTCAAACCTTTTTCTTTTCGTCATATTTTTAGTTGGACTTCAGTTTGCTGGAGAGCTTGTTGCTTGAACACCTAGTTGCTTGAACACCTAGTTGCTTGAACACCTAGTTGCTTGAACACCTAGTTGCTTCATTTGAAGGCAACAGAACAAACCAAGAAGGATGTAGCTGCTGCTCATTTAAAATAACCTTTTATTTTTCTATTTCCTTTAGTTCTTAGCTTGGTTACTAATGTAGCATATACCCCAATCTTTTTTTTTTATCTCACAATGGCATAATGGCAATGTCTCCCATTCCGAAGACTAAGTGATTCACATGACTATGCAGACCCAGTTACGACCTGCATATTTTCCCGCAACTTGTGCAGACAAAGCCGTTGTCCGCTGGCGGTCTATTTAAGTTGATAATATACTAATGGACTATTTGAACGTTTTGTCATGGAGTGTCCATTTTCATATATCTGACTGCGATGTATACAAATATATGTTTGGCATCTTTAGCTGCCTTCATTATTCTGTTGCAAGATGCCAAAAGTTCACCGGCTCCTGATTTGTCTTCAGGGCGGATTCACGAAGTCTTTCATATCTCTTTAGCCGTAAGGCAGCGGAGGTTTTTATTGTGTGTGTGCGCGTTTGTGTGTGTGTGTGCGCGTGTGTGTGTGTGTGTGCGCGTGTGTGTGTGTGTGTGCGCGTGTGTGTGTGTGTGCGCGTTTGTGTGTGTGTGTGCGCGTTTGTGTGTGTGTGTGCGTGTGTGCGCGTTTGTGTGTGTGTGTGCGCGTGTGTGTGTGTGTAACTATGTAACAATATAGAGCACAATTTTGTGTCGTTCTGTAAGGAATAAATTTCAGACTCGCATATCATCGTCGAAAAAATGCGTCATCACCGTGCAATGTGGGCAAAGGTTTGGAAGGGCCGGTTAGCACCGGATCCGCGGACTTTAGGTTTAGTATCAGTTCCCAGGTGTGACTGCATTAGGACTACATTGTAAATGTATTGCTGTATTACTAGACCTATGTCTTTGCAGTGTTAGATCGTTATTCTCTACAGTCTCTCTCACTCACACACATATTTATACGTTTAATTTTTAATGTAAGTTACAGTGACATTTTTCTATGATAAAGTTTATATCCTGGTCAACTGTTCTCGTAGAGGGGGGGGATAGATGTTGTCCCCTTGTTTCTATGGTAACCTGTCAACTTAGAGATGAGTGACTAGCATAACATTTTACTTGTTACGGTTTGTGCGAATTTAAAACAAAAAAACATCGTCAGTTAAAAAGAAACCTAGACTGGAATTCAATCCCTAACCATTGACTCAACAGTTACGTTCTCCACCCCTTAGCCACCACATTACTAAACGTAACTCCCAGGATAAAGACCTTTGCTGATAAACTGTTTGCGTTCCTTACCCGTATCCTGTTGAGGTGGATGTTTATTCAAGCCCTTTAAGGACTAACATAACATTGGTGAATACATCGTATGCCGCTCGCCTGGTAATGTGTTTTGGATTTGCGACATATGTTGTATGTACTAAGTAGTTAACTTAATCCGCAACATACGACCAGACAGCAGTGACCACATGCACGTACGCCATCGATCACCTGGACTACAGGTTGCAGTTCAATCATTTAGCGTTGCTTTTTTTTGATGATGGCTGGGATGTGATATAAAAAAAAACAATTGCTCGATAAATATAGAACGTATAACATGATAGGCAAGAGAAGAAAAAAAGGGGGCAGAATGGGGGGTAGAGAGAGAGAGAGAGACTATGATAGAGAATGGGAGGTAGAGAGAGAGAGAGAGACCAAAATAGAGAATGGGAGGTAGAGAGAGAGAGACCATGATAGAATGGGAGGAAGAGAGAGAGAGAGAGACCATGATAGAGAATGGGAGGTAGAGAGAGAGACCATGATAGAATGGGAGGTAGAGAGAGAGAGAGACTATGATAGAGAATGGGAGGAAGAGAGAGAGAGAGACCAAGATAGAGAAAGGGAGGAAGAGAGAGAGAGAGACCAAGATAGAGAATGGGAGGGTGAAAGAGAGAGAGACCAAGATAGAGAATGGGAGGTAGAGAGAGAGAGAGAGACCAAGATAGAGAATGGGAGGTAGAGAGAGAGAGAGACTATGATAGAGAATGGGAGGAAGAGAGAGAGAGAGACCAAGATAGAGAATGGGAGGTAGAGAGAGAGAGAGACCAAGATAGAGAATGGGAGGAAGAGAGAGAGAGACCAAGATAGAGAATGGGAGGAAGAGAGAGAGAGACCAAGATAGAGAATGGGAGGAAGAGAGAGAGAGACCAAGATAGAGAATGGGAGGAAGAGAGAGAGAGACCAAGATAGAGAATGGGAGGTAGAGAGAGAGAGAGACCATGATAGAATGGGAGGAAGAGAGAGAGAGAGAGACCATGATAGAGAATGGGAGGTAGAGAGAGAGAGAGACCATGATAGAATGGGAGGTAGAGAGAGAGAGAGACTATGATAGAGAATGGGAGGAAGAGAGAGAGAGAGACCAAGATAGAGAAAGGGAGGAAGAGAGAGAGAGAGACCAAGATAGAGAATGGGAGGGTGAAAGAGAGAGAGACCAAGATAGAGAATGGGAGGTAGAGAGAGAGAGAGACCAAGATAGAGAATGGGAGGTAGAGAGAGAGAGAGAGACTATGATAGAGAATGGGAGGAAGAGAGAGAGAGAGACCAAGATAGAGAATGGGAGGTAGAGAGAGAGAGAGACCAAGATAGAGAATGGGAGGAAGAGAGAGAGAGACCAAGATAGAGAATGGGAGGAAGAGAGAGAGAGACCAAGATAGAGAATGGGAGGAAGAGAGAGAGAGACCAAGATAGAGAATGGGAGAAAGAGAGAGAGAGACCAAGATAGAGAATGGGAGGAAGAGAGAGAGAGACCAAGATAGAGAATGGGAGGAAGAGAGAGAGAGACCAAGATAGAGAATGGGAGGGTGAGAGACAGAGAGACCAAGATAGAGAAAGGGAGGTAGAGAGAGAGGCCATGATAGAGAATGGGAGGCAGAGATAGAGAGACCAAAATAGAGAATTGGAGGTAGAGAGAGAGACCATGATAGAGAATGGGAGGTAGAGAGAGATAGACCAAGATAGAGAATGGGAGGGTGAGAGAGAGTGAGAGACCACGATAGAAAATTGGAAAGAGAAAATTAAAGATACTATGAGGTACCCGGAGATAGAGAGAAAGGAGAAAATCCGTGCTAAGAAAGAACAAAGGGAGTGAGAGAGATAGCAATACAGACAAATAAATTGAGAAAGAGAGAGAGAGAAAAAGAAAGAGAGAAGAGGGTATAGAGAAAATCAATTAAAAAGAAATACAAAGATAGTTATAAATATAGAGAAGGAAAACAGATGAAGCGTGAGAGGGATAGAGTAAATGATATATAGAAAGAGACAGACACACAGACAGACAGAGAGACAGAATGGACTAAAAGTAATTTTTAAAGAGCCGCGCTCATTACGGACAGGCACAAGAGAAATTGTAATTAAATTATTTAAATATTCAATGTATTTCTGTATCTCTGACCCCGCGTGAACCCGGCTTATTAGAATACAGTTGTTATTCGTATACTCTTGTATGCTCTAGATCTAGACTTGTGTTCATGTCAGCAGACGTGAAAACAAAAATAGAGCAAAAAGGAAGATCATCCAGAGGAAGTTCAATCTATTTCTAAGCATCGAAGTGTGGAAAAATAAACATGCACATGTTAGAGTGTGTAATGTTCAGTGTGTGTAATGTTCAGTGTGTGTAATGTTCAGTGTGTGTAATGTCCAGTGTGTGTAATGTTCAGTGTGTGTAATGTTCAGTGTGTGTAATGTTCAGTGTGTGTAATGTTCAGTGTGCGTAATGTTCAGGGTGTGTAATGTTCAGTGTGTATAATGTTCAGTGTGTGTAATGTTCAGTGTGTGTAATGTTCAGTGTGTGTAATGTTCAGTGTGTGTAATGTTCAGTGTGTATAATTTTCACTCTGAGTACTGTTCAGTGGGTATAATGTTCAGTGTGTATAATGTTCAGTGTGTGTAATGTTCAGTGTGTATAATGTTCAGTGTGTATAATGTTCAGTGTGTGTAATTTTCGGTGTGTGTAATGTTCAGTGCGTGTAATGTTTAGTGTGTATAGTGCTCAGTGTGTATCATGGTAAGGGTGTATTACAGTAAATGTGTATTATAATGAATGTGTATATTGGTGACAATGACAGTTTCAATATCCACTAACAATGACAACCATTATTTTTTTATTCCTTGAATATACTGCACAGTTATGAATGTGCACAGTGCATTTGGTGTGTTGTCTAATGTGTGTTAGGGGAGAGGGGGGAAGCTGTGATGAGTGAAAAATTTAAATTTTTTTGTCAAGTTAAAATTACAAGGAGCTTATAAAGAACACACAGATCTAGTAGAACACACACAAATAGAGAATATAGAGATGTGAAGACTATATAGATGTAAAGACAATCATTATTGTATGACTATATAGAACAGAATAGAGAGGGTAGATAAATAGTAAAAATACCTGATCTAATTTCAGTTTGTGTACAGATTAAGAAAGATGAAATAACTTTTGAAATGATTATTTTACTTACATTTTGTTCTGTCTACTTTATTCTACGGCTTTTCTCCCTTATTCTAAGACTTATCTCCCTTATTCTACGACTTATCTCCCTTATTCTACGACTTATCTCCCCTCCCTCCAACAAATTAACGAAGACCTCCTAGGTTTACTATATTATGGATAATAAAGATTATTTGTATTATTTGGTCAAGGTCATCTTCTCTCCGTCTGCTAGAACAAAAAACAAACACATTTCACATCCCATTATAGATCTACTGTCTGATTATTTCATTGGACAACCGCATACACATCCCCGCATTTAGACATTCATATTGAAATAACCACCTTTAGACATGCACATTTAGACCAAATTTATAAATCCACAATTAGACATCCACATTGAAACAACCACATTTAGACAACCGCATTTGAAAAACATTCAGACAACCAACTTGAAGCAATCACAATGAGAAAATAACATTTAGACAACCAGGTTTTGACAGCTACATGTATACAACCACATTTAGACATCCACATTTGAAAAACCACATATATATATACAACCGCATTAAAACAACGACATTGAGACAAAGAAAATTGAGACAACCACATGTCGACTACGACATCTAGACATCCACATTAAGACATCCACTTATGGACATCCACATTAAGACATCCATATTGTGACATCCACATTAAGGCATCCACATTTGAACAACCACCTTGTAGTACACACACAGCAACTCACACACAAATGACTACAGCCTTCCGATTGTCTTCCGCCTTCCCCGCCCCGGACTAAAAGTACGACAACCAGTGACCTAAGTGGCATACAGTGATGACATCTAGAATTTCTCATGCCAACTATCAGTGAAGGCGTTGGTCAGTTCAGTAGGAAAAACAAAAGTGGTATCCAATTAATGCTGACCAGTCGACTGGACATATCTTGTAAATGTGATAATTTATGTTTATGAAAAATAATTATCTAAAGTCATCCCAGTGGAGATCTACTAAATGAGGGAAGTTTTGTTGAATCCTAACCACATCATCATTTTCTATAAAGAGACAAACCCTGCAGCTCAAAGTTTTAAGCTTCTATACGCTATGATTTTTTAACTGGGCTATTTCTTTAGGGGTCTATGCTTATTCAAATTGCATCTCTTTAAACTCTGATATTTCTTTGAGCTCTGGTATTTCTTTAAGCTCTTGTATTTCTTTCCGCTATATGCTTACTATGACATACTAGGTTTGATACACACACATGTACAATTCGTGGTGCCAGAAGTCAATCCTTTTTTTTTCTTCCTCGAAACACGTTCAAGTGAGTTGTTTTTAGTTTGTTTTGTTTTGTTTTGTTTTGTTTTGTTTTGTAAGTTTTACTCTACTCGTGAGAATTTCTAGATTCTTTTTTTTTTCAACATTATTGATGACGTCTCAGCTACTGACAGGAAGATTCGTAAAAAAATGTATGTGAGAAAGGAAAAAGTAAGAATGTCCAGACGACAGAAAACAACGAAATAAAATGAGAATATGAAATAATGAACCGAGACCAAAGGTTGTACTGCTGGAATTGTTGGTGAATGTGGAGGTTGGGTAGCCATGATGATTGTGTGGCAAGTTCTTTTGCCTTGCTTGTCATTGTTTTAGTGAGACATCTGGACTACACTCTCTATTCGTCACCTGGAGATGTGCGCTCAGGAAAATGGCGTTGTCATAGCAACCCTACGATCTAATAAATAACACATTTATAAACAAATTTATAATTTAAATTTAGAACACCTGTATAAGCAAATCCAAAATCGAATATGTAACACATTATAAGGAAATATAACTACATGTAACACATTTAACCCTAACCCTAACCCTAACCTAACCCTAAAAATAAAAATAGTACACATTTAATATATAATACATTTATAACTAACCCTAGATCTATAATATACAGCATTGAGGACAAGCTACAAGATCTATTCATGCATTTTGAGAGCATATAAACAACTGCAACGCAATGCCTGCTGTAAAGCACCACTACGAAAGTAAAATGAATGCACTACTGTGAATCCATGAGACCAATGCGAGTTTATGGACGCATGGCCTCAATAGATACTAACAGACCAGCCATTCCAATTGTAATATAGGTTTTAGTACTTTTAAATATTAAGAAGGGGTGGTAAAATTGCGTCATCTTTTAGCCGCCACTAGCTGTATCACTAGGCCCCACCTCTCCCTGTAGACGCACACCTGGTGCTATAGGTACAATTAATACTAATGGCCATAGACAATATGCTAGCCGTTGGCCTATGCCAAAAACATTGGACCCGCGATGATCAGTTTGAGAACAACTAGCGGACACGGGACAGACAGAGGACATGGAACATAAACACAAAACTGACCAATTCTGATGGAAAGTTTTTATAGTTCAGTGACATGACAACCACAGACTGTTTTTCTTTCTGTTATAAATTCTTACACATTGTTTCCATTACCGACCCCTTCTGGTCGTATGTCAGGAGTTTAGGTTAGGGATTCACTGTTCGACTTCAACGTTACAAATGTGTATTTTCTCTTTCGACACGTTAGTTAAAATTTTTTAAAAAATATTATACTTGTATATCACTGCTGTCTACATTTATTCACCAAACTGCTGGTAGACAAGAAAACCGCTGTAGGCGTATTATATTTTATCTTCTTTGAAAACAAACTAAATATGACTTTTATTACAATATTGCAAAATATAACCAAATGAAATGAAAGTTAACTTATATTTTAAACAAATCTAACTCCCTATGAAATATGAAAACACTTTGGCTTCCTCAGCCTTCCTGTAGTCTCTTGATCTTAACACAGCTTACGACATCGCAGCTTATCTTGCATTATTCTACAAGACTACCATTAAATTAATGCTCTCTCCTTTCTCTCTCTCTCTCTCTCTCTCTCTCTCTCTCTCTCTCTTCAACTAACAATAAATAATCCTTTTTTTCATAATCACCTTGAAAACAAACACACATCCACTTCATAATAACCACTCTCTGTAGACATCTTGAGTGAGCGCTAAGCGACCCGCTTCCCCCCACACATCATTTTGTCTAGACTCTGGACCCACTTTCACTTCATTGAGAGTTTCAAATCCAATCCTTTCAACCGATCCTTAAACCCATCCTAAGTTTAAACCCACTTGTCTATCTTGACTAAGTTAGTATTATTTTCAATAGCAAACTATTGGAGCACTTCTTGCTTGGTGTAAATATGACTTTGTGAAGCTAAATCCTATAAACACTATTTTTAGCAGCCCCCGTGGGGAAAAGCTGTCATTGGTTTTGTGTTGTCTGTCTATCTGTCACATTTAGATATCAAAAACTAAAAGAGCTTTTGTCAATTATATACTGCCTGCATCTTGCCACCAATAACTGCACCACGAATCGTATTATGACAGTGAGTCCCTTGGTGATAAACATAATATGTTAAGTGTTTTACGTACACCATTTTTAAACGAGATATGACAACCTTATATAGTAATACTAATAAATTGTAATCCTATATACATAATGTATCATGTATTTCTCCCAAAATGAAATGCCCCCCCCCCCCCCCGCAGGGGGGATCGGAATTTAGTGACTGCTTTTTGCTTTGATTTTGTTTACTTTAGGTGAGATTTTAATACTAAACCATCACTTGCCCCAGCACAACACAGAGGGTTTTGAGTTTAAAAACCCCTACCCGGGGGGTTTTGAGTTTAAAACCCCCTACCAGGGTTTTTTGCAGTTAAATCCCCCTCTTCTATAAAACAAAACCCCCCCAAAAAAATGCAAACGACAATCCCCAAATTCCAAGAGCACAGTTAAGGAAGATTTTGATTTTAAAACACCCTCCAAAATTTACGATAAACCCCTCTTCAATATAAAAAAATAAATAATTACTCACTCAAAATTCTATGAGCGTAGCCAAATGGGGTTTTGAGTTTACCCCCCCCCTCTCTCTCTCTTCAGTAGGGTTTGAAGCTAAAAAATACCTCTTCAATATAAAAAAAGATAATTACGCACTCAAAATGTTATGAGCGTAGCTAAATGGGTTTTGACTCAGTTTTGAGTTTAAACCCCCCTTCAGCGGGGTTTGAAGCTAAAAAAATACCTCTTTAATAATAAAAAGAAAGCAAATTATACACTCAAAATGTTATGAGAGTAGTCAAAGGGGTTTTGAGTTTAAACTCCCCTCCTCTAGCTCATTGCTTAGTTCTTTGAGTAATCTGACCGGTATACCACCATGTCCAGATGCTTTATTTGGTTTAGTGTTCGATAATAGTTTCTGATCCCCTTTTCTTGTACTTCTGTGTCTCCTATGTTGTCGACCTGGTTCAAATTTAGTAATGTCTTTGTCTCTTGGGGCTGAGAATGCTGATGCAAAGTAGTTATTTAGGATGTTTGCTTTTGTTTCTTTATCATTAGGTGTTATGTTATCTTCACTTTTTAATAGTGCTACTCTTGTTGTTTCCATTTCCTTAGACTTTATGTATGAGCACAATGTAAGTCCTTAGATCCCTGGGTCTTGAACCTGAACACTATGTCATCTCAGCGGGGAGGTGCTAATCTACTCAATTGTTACACTTATCACAGCTCTTATCATTTTTACTGACGTCACATGATTGGTTGGGGCGTGGGGGGGGGGGGGGGAGCTGAGCTCTTGGCTTCCAAACCTGGGGTCCTGGGTTCGAATCTCGGAGAAGACTGGGATCTTGTTTTTGGGATTTTTAGGGCGTCCTGAGTCCACCCAACTCTAATGAGTACCTGGCTTAAGTTGGGGAACATGACACCCTGCTCGTTAACCGTTGGCTAAAAGATACAGATGACCTTCACATACTATGTATCATAGCATATGTTGCCTGAAAGGGAACTTTACTACTTTACCTTTAACATGATTGTTACAAAACAGTTTTACTCATCAGTCTGTCTGTTGTAACAAAACAAAACGCTTTAAGCAGCCCCCCCTACTCTTCGTTCAATAGATTACAGGTATTCTTCATTCATTTTGTTTTGTTTTTTAAGTATATTTGAATTCATAAAATGTGATGAAGTTGTTTTTTTTTTTTTTAAATTCCTTTTTGTTTTAGAAAAAAAAATGGTGTAGCCCAACAAATTCCAAGGGAGGGCACAAATTTACTGCAGTCCTCAGTTATTGTTCCTGATAGGATCAAAGCCTTTCTGAATAACCTCCACCCCCTGCTGGTTTGTTCATTTCCGTGTACACCCGATGCCCCCTTCCTGTTTCGCATGTCTCCTTCCGGTTGCAGGCGGCGCTGTTCGTGACGTCACTGATCACATGTTTCTAAATATGAAAAAAAATTTCTGTACATTCTTGCTTTTATGTTATAGTATGTTGTTGTTGTTTTTTTTTCCTGTTTCAATGAAATAGCAGCATACGCGAATTGACGCCACTAAAGAACTAAAGGGCTCATGGCATGAATATAGAAGAGGCAATTGTGGAAAGTCAATCTTTCAGAGTGTATAGAGTGCATATAGATAATACCCAGTAACCCAGGACACTCAAAAGTCACTATTGGGAACCAAAAAAAAAGGATAAATATGTGATTTCCAACCTATTACGTCCTGGGAACCATATTCATTTCAGACACATGTGTCAGGGGGGGGGGGGATATCTTCGAGACCAAGGGAAACAATCCACTGTGGACAGAAGTGTCGAGAGGCCAGGTGGCACTTTGTCGTGGACTTTATATGCTCCGCGGGTCGTAGTTTGGATCATCATCCTGGCGGAGATAGGACTATCTGTAGTTTTGATTCTGTGAGTCTAAAAGGGGTGGGCCTTTTTGGTTATGAATGCAGCTAAGTTAATAGAAAGGAGGCTACTGCTGGTAATGGTGGTAGATTGTCTTTTTAATTGAAAAACTGGTAAATAATTGGAAAAAAAAAGTGACGGTCTCTGATACTCCTGTTAAATGATTACCTTGATCAACTAGCTGCAGATAGCATGTTAATGTATTATTAATGTGTTGTTGTCAGATCTCAAGTGCAGGCTCTCGTATCGTCATATTGAAGGGTAGAACGACAACCAGATTGTACAGAATAAAAGAGGAAGCCAAATGAAAAGTTCAATTTGGTTTCTAATGAAAATGATGAACTCTATAATCAGAATAAAACCAAAATGTTTGCTTTAATTAAACTTGAAGGCAGAACAACCAACACACACTGACAACCAACACACTGACAACAACGCACGCTGACAGCCAGAACACTGACGACTAACACTTTGATAACCAACACACTAACAACCAACACACTGACAACCAACACACGCTGACAGCCAACACACTGACAACTAAAGACAACTAACACTTACAGACAACTAAAACTTACTGATAGCCAACACACTGACAACTACTAAACTGACGACAAACACACTGACAATCCACACACCGAAAACAAATATTCAAGCACTATTGTTGTTTTCTTTCTGAATCAAAACTTGAAATATTTACAAAAAATGCAAAGTTCAATCTTGCATCAGACACCTGACATTGTAACCCAGGCCTGTCTGTAGGCCTACATGTATTAAGTCAACACCCAGGATGTGTTCTCCCATGCAGATCACACACGATGCGAGGGTGGTACGGCAGACGTCTGAGTTTGTTGTTGATCTTTTTCTACCCAATTTAGATCGCACTTTGATAAGGTCCCCTCTGCCCCACCCCCTCCCTGTGACAATGTACGTGATCAAATAGTCTGTGTACATTATGTTCATCATGTAGTCATACCGAGGACTGAGTTGTGACGTGTATGATTGGACGTAAGTGTGAAGGGCTAATTATATCTGTAAACAATGCCATTCCCAAAGGGGTGGTCACATATGGAGTCATCTTATTGGTAGGACGAGTTGAGGAAGATTAGATCGGTCTCGAAGTTCCCAAAAAAGGAAAAAAAAAAACTTGATGGATGATTTCCTCGCCATTATTGGGCTAGGCCCTAGGCTTAGAGGAGGTGCACAATTGTAGTTTTAGATTGAAAGGATTTTAACTGCAATACAAAACGTAGAATATTAATAGACGCAGGTTATTACGCAGGTTATTACGCAGGTTATTATGGTCTTTTTAAGTTTTCTTTCAAGAACTATTAATAGGCATATCCCATGTCACATCTTCATAGGCTTATAGATGTATAGAAAATATTCTTTACAAGTGACGACGCTTAGCTGTCATTAATGAACACATTTTTTTCACTATTCTTCTTATCAGCTTGCAAACTCATTATGGGTTCAAAAACAGCAAATAACATAAACAAGTAAAACACTTTTAAAAAAACAATATTTTTTTAAAAGACAAGAAGCTTATAGATCGATTTTTTTTTCTTTTAATACATAATGAGTGTTGGATTTTTTAAAAAAGGACACAGCGAAACTTGCCCACAACCCTTCCCTAGAAAAAACAACTGGTTCTGCGAATGTATCAATCTACTACACTTTACAATATTCTAAAGATAGGACTTTAGATCTAGACTTAGTAGAAAATGCGCAAAATGTTACTGAAGGTTAAATTGTTTAACTCTTGAATAATGCCTACATGCGGAAATACCCGACGATGTGTAGTGCTTTCAATATAAAGATTTCCTAGTTCTCTAGCTAAATGTATATATTTTTCTATACTTTGAAATTGATAACGCCCAAACTCGAGTGTTCCCTGTGTGGCAAACGAGCTGGTCATTCTTTTCTCAATGATATACAGCAACTGTTAAAATTACTTGGAAAATCGTTAGAGCCGTTTTTGAGATCAGCGTTCCAGGTTCCTGGTTCCATTAAGTTCTAACTTAAAATAGAGGTATTGTAAAAAATACTTTTTAAAAAAAAGACACCTCCTTGAAACAACTTATTGAGCGATTGTTTTTTTTTAATAACAAGTAGAATCTAGCTAGCTAGGAACAACGTTAGAGAGAACAGCACTAGAATAGAAATATAAGTAGAATCTAGCTAGAAGCATACACAGAATCTAGCTAGTTATATTACAAGTCTGGAAGTCAGATCAACTTGTATTGCAGATGCTCTGTCTCTGGCTTGCTGTCTCCTTGTTTCCAAAGCAGAAACTCTCGTTCTGATCACTTCACGTCAAGAAGATCTCGCGCAACGTTAACAATCGGATGCTGTTAGTTCCAAAGTCTATCGAAAAAAAAGTATTTTTAAATTTTTTGTTATTTTCTGTCATGAGTTCTTCTCGTGTTGCTCAGAAATTATTTTGATCGCATTATTATCATACACATTGGAAGATGTCGCAGATAAACAGAATTGACTTCAAAGTAAAATCTTTGCATACTATATGACACGAGTGACAACTGTCAGAATAAACGAACGAATCACGCTGACACGTTGCAGCTGACCGGAGACACGGACTGGTAGTTAAAGTACCTAGAGATTTGTAAGTATTTGTAAGTACCTAGAGATTTGTAAGTATTTGTAAGTACCTAGAGATTTGTAAGTATTTGTAAGTACCTAGAGATTTGTAAGTACCTAGAGATTTGTAAGTACCTAAAGATTTGTAAGTACCTAAAGACACTAGCGGATCCAGAACTTTGGAGTGGTGGGGCGATTTTTTTCCAAACCCCAACCCTAACGCCAAGTAAACCCTAACCCTATGCATAAACGTGCGTACAACACACACCCACACACACCACACATCCCCCACACACATATATATGAGAATAAAAAAACAGCATTGCTCAACCTTCGTCGAAAAACAAAACCACTGGGGCAGCGCAAAAAGGTTCTCTTGTGGTGTTCGGGGCGAAGCCCCGACGACAAAAGCGTTTTCTTGCTTTTTTCCCTGCAGAAACGCATTCTCCTGACATCTAAAGCTCTTTATTCATCAAAGGAGTTCGGGGCGCAGCCCCGACGACAAAAGCGTTTTCTTGCATTCTTCACTGCAGAAACGCATTCTCCTGATTCTCATTATTCCTACTATTAAATAAAGCTCGCCATAAAAAGATCGCCCTTGGCATTCAGTCATACCCCTGCGGGATGTCCCACACAGCGAATCTGTCGAATGGTAAGTATTGCTTCAATACTGTCCACACCAGCCTCTAGCAGAACATGATTAGTTCTAAAGTAATCCTGCCCCAGTGTTGGCCCCATTATGGAGCGATGTGAGCGAAGGAACCTTTGATGGAATCATTCAAGAGCCTACATAGACTCAAGATCTACCGCTGTATTTATTTATTTATCCTCCTTGTTGCAACCAATCTTGTCGTGAGTTCAACTGATCGACTTGTTCCTCGACTCGCAAGGTAAGTCGAACTTGGAGAATTGATTTTTTCCCCCCGTTTTGAGCTGAGTTGATATTTGAACCTCAAATTGACAAGTTTAAAAGATTAATTTCCTCTATGAAAAAAAAACACATTGAGGTGGGTATTGAATGGCTTCCCCGTGTCAGAGATAATTTAACAGCAAGCATTCCCCTGGATCAATAACACACATTTTTTGTTCCTGGCTGTTCCTTCAGTTGTATGATGTAGTCAAATACAACCCGGGCATGCTACACTGCCTCATAGTGGCGCCCGGGTGGAAACGATCGTAAGAGAAAACGATTAGACTAAAGGGTAGCAAAACAAGACTCCCTTGGGGGTGCCTAAGGGGGTGCGAGAGCATCCTCATTGCACTGTGCGGAGTTGTAAAAAAGCTCCCACAACCTTGTCACAATCCAGGCGCTGTTCCTCAAAGGGGCCGTTACATAAATGACGTGTCCCTCACAGTTTAGCCTGGTATAGAAAAGGAAAGTGGCGGGGATCTTAGTGTATACGGTCTCTTGCCGCGAGTCTGTCCCACCCGCCAGACAGAACAGTGTACAGGCCGGTGAGAGGGAGCTCTTGTTCCCTTTTGCTGGCCCAGAGTTCCAAGAGCCAAGGGCTCAACTCTAGCTGACAGTTTCAAGAAGAAGAAGTAGTAGTCAAATAGAACAAGAAGAATGACTTGAGAATTAGTTTGGGGTACGGTAAGTATACGCTGGGAATGGGATGAGGATGAATTAAGGAAAGGTTAAGGCAGTGGTTCTCAAACTGTGCACGATCCCTCACCATGCGGCGACCCCGAGACTAGGGAACACTGAAACTTAAAAACAACATCTAATTAAAATATTCAGAGTGTTTGATATTTCGACTGATCATGAGTGAAAGCACGACTGTCTCAGGCGAAGTTCATAGGTCAGAGATAGTTCTCATTTTCACGATTATGTTTTAAGTCGCGCGGAGGGGCCCGTGTAATGCGATTATTCGACAAGTGTAGCAGACGACCCCATCTAGCCGCCCACTCCCTGAGTAGCCCCGTTGATCGTCACCTGTCCTTGTTGGGCGGTGGGAGGAGGCGGGAATTTTCACCTGTCAGCACTTCCAATGACATCGACTCACCTTCGAGTTACCCTCCCCCTTTCATAGTGAGCTCAAAACATTTTAATGTTTAAAAAAAAAAACTGGGTCAGTTTTATCGGTTATGTCGTATCGATGAGGGGATCTCACATTGGTTAATAGAACGTGATCGTGTCCAGCTCACTAGCGAATGGACTGTCATTACTCTGAACAAAGGACTGAGTGACCAAATGTAATACCGTAATAAGCCCCAACTCAATGACAAGGAAGATAAACCATCAACGCGCTCATCTGATAGTGTTACAGCTGGAGAATCGAATTGATTTCAAAAACTTGTGTGACTTAAGTGAATATTGCTATAATGAAGACTGGTACCTATCACGTGGGTGAAGACTGGTACCTGTCACGTGGGTACTGAGAGATTGAAACTATGTGTAAGTGACGGGCTATTCTAGATTGAACTCTATAGCGACATAATGTCCAAGCGTAGGCCGGAGATCCGCTTCATGCCAATCAATCAGCTATCACTATCAATCAGCTATCACTATATATATAGCTCCTTCTTCGTAGTCGAAGATGAGCACATTTCTCATTTCCTGTGGACTCGGAGATGACTATAAAGTCCAATCCTCGCTTTAAAAAGCCGGCCGCATACGTGGCATGGGAGGGTTAGGTCAGTTGCAGATGGGCCTGCTTCTTCTCTCAGCTTTTTGTTGGTTCGGCGCTCTTTCACTCTGGCCACTCTTCTTGCTTCAAATCTTGAGACTCACAGCTTCACACCATGAGGAGCGATCGAGAGCTTGTGCTTCCCAGCCATGAATGTCGATATTGCGTTCCTTGAAGGAGCTCTTGAGAGTGTTTTGTAGCGCTTGTATTGACCTCCTTGGGAGCACTTTCCTGCACACAACTCCCGTACAGAAGTCGCTTGGGAAGGCAATTGTCTGGCATGCGGACTATATGTCCCGCCCATCGGAGTTGGGACCTTTTTACTGTCGCATTGATACTGTTCATGTTGGACAGCTTTAAGATTTCTGTGTCTGATATGTGGTCGGACCAACTCACCTTATGGATACTCCTTAGACAGCGTAGGTAGAAGGAGTTTAGCTTTTTGGTGTGGCGGGAATATAAGGTCCAGGACTCTGATGCATATATTAGCTATCAAAATCAATCAACTGTCACTACCAGCTATATCGCTGTTCTGTGTTCACTTTGAGACTCTAGAAGTTTAAATTCACAAACTGCAATCGAATAATAATTTAAAAAATATTACCCAATTCTTCGATTATAAAGGCAAAACGTAGTTCAGTCTTAATAAATTGATAGTGATAGTGTCGACATGAAGCAGAGGCGTAGCTAGCTGTGTACGGGTGGTGTGGCATCAAGTGGTATGGGGCACTGAACTTTCCCCCAATATGTATTAAGTTCCTATTTCTCAGAGCATTTCAGTAAATACTAAACATTCCTCAGACATGAACAAACACACACAAGTTATTGCATTTGTAATTATAAATATAATCTATCCATGAGCTACTTTGTAAGTCTCTAGTTACTATTTCTTCTGACGTTATCAGATGCTTTGATCAGTTAGCAAAATTCTATCGATGACTGGAAATTATTTTTAAAAAACAACTCTTTTAGTTATCTATGTCATTTTGTTGTTGTTGTTGTTGTTTTGTTTGTTTCTTTGTTTGTTCGGTTTTGAAAAGCATTTCTAGGACCTACCGCACCGGACAACAAAGATCCTAGATACGCCACTGACATTGGGTACATGCCTAATGGACCTTATTATCAGTTTTGACCCTTTTTATACTCTACAATAATGCAACTTAAGAAGAGTTTTAGAATTATCTGGATTCTCGTAACTGCCGAGTCTACGTTATTTTTAGCTCTCTTGACCTTTAGAAGCTATTCCCTCAAAAAAAACAGGTTTCATTACGTTCTGGAAAAATTTTTTTAGAACAAAATTGCTTTTTTTTTTTTTTTTGGCGACCTTGGCACGGTTCGTCACGTGATAGCAAATGTCGAATAAATTTTTCGTTGTACAAATAGCAGAATATGAAATTGAAGCCCTCAAGAAAGGTGGACTGGCAAGAACCTGTACCTCAACTTTTGTGGAAGTAACGAACAAGAGTGAATGCTCTTGGAACACGTCTCTGGAAACAGAAGGAGCTATAACTAAAATCCACATGCTCAATATTTACTTCTAAGATGATGGCAACTACAGGATGCAGATTTAGCAGATTTCCATATCAAGTGGTCAAAAATATCTATACGCCTCTGTTAGTTGTTATGCTAAGCCTAGATTATAATTCTCTTCTTTTAATTGCTGAGTTGGTAAGCCTTGGTTAAAATCTCAAGCTGATTAGAAAATTGTGTATGTCTCAAGCGTACGTATATTCTTAATGACTGCATGACATTATTTTTTGTTTAAGTCCTAAGTTATTGTGCTGGCCTTGCAACCACCTCATGACCCGTAGGCACCAGTAACAGAAGAATACAACTACACCTTTTGGATAAACCTCACAACCTTCAACTTTAAATTTTAAAGGCAGACTGCAGCTTTCAACCTAATAACTTACGAAAAAAAAATTGAACTAATCATGCATCAATCAACGTTTCCCAAGATGACACGATTGTGAGTTGCGTGTTTGGGTGTTCCACCGTGGGGATGCACTTCTAGTGGCGCCCTATTTTTGCGAATGTGTCAAACGCCATGTAATCTGATGTCATTTTACCTGATGCAATGTAGCTCAAATGTAAGTTTCAATTGATGTCATGCCTAGATATGTTTGTAGATTTTCTCAAGAATTTTTAAAAAGTGTGTTTGTTTTTTTAAGGAATTCATTTTTTTTTTTTGGGCACTTTTAGATTTTTATTTAAAGTTCTGACGTACTGATTTGTTTTTTTCCAAATTCAACACCACAGTCTTTGGCAGGTAAAACAAAGAAAATGTAAATTTGTAGTTTGTGGTAAGGATTCTCCTTCTTTTGAAGTTCAGTTTCCTATTTTATTTATAGACTGTTTAGCATGCAATCTTTTGTTGTTTAGGAGGCCCTGTGACTGACTGTGACTTCTGATGCTCGAGGCAGGGAGAGGATCCCACGTTCGACTGGGATTTTTAATTTCGAGATCTTTAAGGGCGCCTCTGAAGCTCTGTACCTGGCCACATGGCACCCTCGTCAACCGTGGGCAACAGAAACATATGGCCTTTACATCATTCGCCCCATAGATCGCAAGGTCTGGTGAAATTTTCCACTAAGATTTATTGTATGTTGGTTCATTCATTTGAGAACTTTCTTTTTTGTTGTTGTTGTTTATTGTTGTTGTCGAACATTTCTAAATCTGACTTTTAAAACAACTTCCTGGTTTTCAATTCAATAGTTTAGTTTCGGCCTTCGTCCTTTCGAAACTCTGTTTTCTCCCAGTTTGTAGCAGAACTGAATGTTGTCCTCGTCTTCTCTGGAAATACAGAGTGCAATTTGTTTCGTTTCGTTTCCTTTTAATATATCAGTCAGATTATGTCAGAGGCGTAGTGAGCAAAACGTGCGCCCGGGGCAAGGTACTTCATTGGTGCCCCCCCCCCCCCCCACAATTTTCCATGAACATCGCATAGAAATATAGGCTTTTAAAGAAAAAGAATTTAATAATAATAATATAATTCAAATAACCTTAGAAAACATTACAACGGTAAAATCCTGTAAGGTCAATTAGCTCGCAATTTTTTTCCCAAGAATATACATCAACTGTCAAACTTGTAGGAAAAGCATTAAAGGCGTTTTCAAGATCTGTGTCGACCCAGTGTCCACGCACCTTTTTCAACCCATGAAGAGTTTGTAAGCTAATAAGAATAATTTTATTTATTTTAAAAAAAAATTCTTAGACCTAGAAATTTAAATCCAGAAAATTAAACCCAAAAACAAAAACTATTATAAGCACACAAAAAAAAACAATTTTGTTTATATAAGTTTAACCAGTATATCTTCACCCATCCACGTATACACAATCATACCTAAACATATATACAGAAGTAATCATACAGACATCTACATATAAAACATAGCACACACTTTTGGCAGAGCTCTTCTGAAACAAAACAAAACAAACAAAAAACACTAGCCTATATAATTTAAACAATTATGACAACCAAGCTACATCCGGTGTAATGGCGTCCTTTGGCAATGAGGAGAAGAAAAAAAAGTGGACGCTTTTTAAAGATTGAGAAACACTGGCAAATACTCTACTCCTTGTGATGATAAAAACTTGTAGGTTATCTTCCCTTGTCAACTGAAAAAAGCACTTAGTTATCACTCTTGCCAAAATCTCGCCCACCCCTTCACCCCTGCCCATGCTTATGATTTTATTGAATATTCGTTCGCTTTGTACTTGAGCGCTCACATTGGATAGTCTAAAAATAGAAACTTGCTATATTTTTTTTTTCTTTCTTTCGTTCTCATTCTTTTTTTTTTAATCAATATTTATTACATTAATTTTTATTATTATTCTATCTTTCTTTCTTTATAACATCAAGGAATGTCTTTAAATAGTTTCGAATACCTCAGTGTTCAATTTTTGTGTCTATGTCACGTGATTAAGATGTACCAAAATTGAATCTCACTTAAACAAAAAATATGATTCAAATATTAAGCTAACTTTCTCAAATTAAAAGTTAATGCACCGACCTTAAGTCGCTCAATATCTTGACATGTTTTTTAAAATGAAGCCTACGTCCTTAGAGGCTCGCCTCGTTATGAAGCTGATCCGTCATGAACTATAATACGTTATGGTCCATGGTGTCTCGGCCTTCACAAGTCGTCCTACTGTGCCGACCATTTAATGTTATCTACTAAATGAACTCCGAACCGGGGTTCGGGGGTTCGAATCCTGGTGAAGACTGGGCTTTTTAATTTCGGGATCTTCGGGCGTCTCTGAGTCCAGCTCTAATGGGTACCTGACATTAGTTGGGGAAAAGTAAAGGCGGTTGGTCGTTGTGCTGGCCACATGACACCCTCATTAACCGTAGGCCACAAAAACAGATTGCCTTTGCATCATCTGCCCCATAGGCTACAAGGTCTGAAAGGGGAACTTTACTTTACTAAAAGTAGTCAATGGTACAATGTCTTCTTCAAAACTCGTTTTCTGTTCTAGATGTTTTCAGATTTGAAGATTATTGCATCACAGCAAGAAGCCGGGGGGGGGGGGGGCGGGGGGGGGGCAAAAATTCGAGCCATGGAGACCATCCACAGAAAACCACACAGACCATTTTGTATGCATGTATAGTTATGGAACACTATATTTTGTAAGCCATTTAGTAAGTGATGGTGTACAATAGGGTGTATAAAGTGTGAAACGTCTCCACTTGTATAATATGAAACACTCCCTAACAAATGTTGTTTTAAAATATACTAGACTTCTATAAATACTTAAGGAAATATTTCTCTTTTAGAAGGAAAGGAAACATTTTCGTTACAATTTAGTAGCTCATAGAAAAAGAAAACACTTTTGTTTAGTAATACGGATATTTTTATACAATTATTTTAACCAATAATCATAGATGTTTTATAAATCTATAGTGTCCCAGTAAATGTTAATGTTGTCTCTCTGTTTTAACTATTAATAGTAAATATTTGTAAAAAAAATTGTGTATTTTTTATGAAAAAGAAAAGACATCTTGCATATTTAATTTTAATATTAAACGATTCGCTTTCGGAAAAAAATAAAGTAGCATTTGCACCAGAACTTTTAAAGATATAAAATATCATGATAATGGATTTTCAATGTATTTTCTAGTTTTTTCCATCTATACAGGATGGACAGAAAGAGCAGACATACCACACAAAGCTCTTAGCGGCTATTTCTCTTTCAGGGGAAGCTAAAAAAAATGTAAGTTTGCTGTTGTTGTAAATGTAAATCGTATGATTAATTGACCCCCCCCCCCTCAGCATGCAACGGCTTTGTCTGCATTAGGAGTGGAAAAATAAATGTCGCAAATGGGTCTACGAAGTTCCATGAGCTACTGCACTCCTCCTGAATCTCTGGGCTTGAAGACAATGACTTAATGTTTCACAACAGAACATGCAGAGGAACAAGACATTGACAGGTTCAAGAAAAAAAGAATCGTTTCAAGGAAAGGGGCTTTTATGGTTTGGGTGACCAGCCGTGATTCTTGTGGTCACACCGGGGGCCGGGGCTAAATCAGGGAACGGAAGAGGGCGCAGTGGCGCGGAGTAAGTTGCTTGCTCTGGAGAATGAACACACACACAAAAAAAACTTAACACCAGGTGGCGTTATGAAAACTGCTGATATTACAGAAAAAAAATTTAATGGAGGGCTTTTGGCTGTTTTTTTTCTTCTTCTCTTTACAAATGTTTGTGTGTATGTGTGGAGGGCCGGAGGGGGGGGGGGACAGCGTTTATATTCAGGTGTATGGTCTTTGTGCTCGAGCCGAGCTTGATAGCGCGCTCCAGGGAATGAATGCTGCTCTTGAACTTTCCAATAAGATGATTCCACAACGTGAGTTGAATACAAACTAAAATGGTGGGGGGGGGGGGGGGGTATGAGGAGGTAAGTTTAATATGGGGGGGGGGGGGGGTTGAGGCCTGAAGCGCAGACTTCTCCATGCTTGATACAATACTTTTGTTGCTTTGACTCATGAATGCCACAAGGCGCCGCAACGCCTTTCTCTCTCTCCCCCCTTCCCGGCCGTTATTTATTGTACCTTTTTTTCTCTTTCTGCTTGCTCAATGGAATAGTAGAACTGGAGGAGGGAGGGAGTGGGGGGGATTCATCATTCCAATGATGTGATGGACGTTTAACTTCTCAGACAACAAGACACGCGCATTTTTAACAAGATTGTAAAAAGGAGTAAAAATATTGAATGGGGGGGGGGGGGATTTAGAGAAAAGCCTAAAAGGGGGGGGGGAGGGCGGGAAGATATCTGAAGGGAGTCGCGAGGCAGGCGCGTGCAGTATTGAACAATCAAATACATCTCGAAGGGAGCGTAGCGGAGGAAAATCTACCTCCCCGCCCCACACCCTCTCAGTTATTTACTAGTTGTCGTTACCAAAGCTAAAGAAAAGAGAGAGAGAGAGAGATATTGTATGCGGGGGGGGGGGGGGGGGGGCACCAGCTGTCCTCAAGAGTCACAGAGAATGACACTATCAGTGATGACAATGTCACATTTAAAGCTTTATTTTGAGCTTTCTCAAAGGAATCAAAACACTTTTCTCCTCTGCACTCGTCCCTCTCTTGTCCTCGCCACTCTTTCCTTCTCTCGTTCTCATGCCCCAACCCTCTCGTTTCTTCCTTAACTCGTGGCCACTGGGGGGGGGGGGGGGAGGGGCAACTGAATAGAAAAGATCTCGCAAGGGTTTCTTCCCCTTTTGAGTTTCTGGTCATGTGTACTTCCGTAGCGTTCCTAGGTCTTTGTGCGCGGCGACTGTTTCTTTTGAACTTAAAGCACATATCTATAATTAGCTCACCCTGAGCGACTAGTTATTAGTAATTAGCTTTATTTGAAAAGCTGCTATTGTGATTATTTTTTTTTACTTCTGAGATTGTTTTATTAATTACTTTTTTTTTTAAATCCTGTAAAGAACCGGAAGACACGAGTCTTACATCCGGGAAACTTTTAATTATTTGACTTTTGCCAAACTTTTCTTGACAATGCCAGAGCCCGAAATGTAACGTCTTTATGAACAGAGTGTGGGGTGGGACGCGAGGTCAGAGGACTACACACTGACCTGGGCAGTCCACATGTCTCATCTTTTTTTTTTAGCAGCATCCGTAAGGGGAAAAAGCCGCTATTAGGTTTGTGCAAAATGTCCGTCTGTCTGTCTGTCCGTCTGTCCGTCTGTCACACTCAGATCTTGAAAACTAGAAGAGATATGAAAAATATTATTTCATCATTAAATCCGGCTTGAAAAGTTTAGGTGCAACGGCTACTTTTGGTTTTCTAAAAGCAAACCGTTTAATTTATTAAATTAATTATGCAAGCGATTTTTTCATAAAAATACACCTATTCTAAAACAATTACATAAATGTAAGGGAGGCAATGTTACAATATGCTAACAAAGATAAATGTTTATTGTGTATTTTCAGTATCACTAAGTCGAATATATTTATAAAATGTACAGGAAATGTTCACAACTAATATAAATAATACTTAAATATGTTTTTTCTGGTTAACTAGCTGCTAAAATTAAAAGAAAACATTTCTGTTTGTTTATAAAGGCTAATAATGCACTTTGTTTGTAAATATCATGCACATTTTTTTTAATGGACTTTTTAAGCAGCGACTTTCGTGCAGTAGCGTAACGTCGCAACATGAACAGGTACTAAACCAATTCCTTAAACTTTTTTTTTTTAATTATATTATATTTATTTTTTTCTTTAATGCCCCCATCCGAATAAAAGAAGCTTATTTTTGTGCGTTTTGTCTGTTGGTCGGTCTGTCCGTCACGATTAGATTAACAAATAACACTAGAGGCTATTGTAAATCTGATTTAACCTTTAATTTTTCATTCAGAAATATTGCAATAGTTTAAAGTATCTATAATAGATTGCTCCGGATGTTTTGTGAAAAACAAATCAATGCCAATAAATATTTGTTTGCTCTTCTAAGTTATAGTAGATTTTATTTCCATGCTTAAACGTTGCAAGAAACACATGATCTTTAATATATTGTTCCTGTTTTTAATGTAAATAGCATATAAATGCTAAATAAAAATATCTATGCTGATTTATATTTCATTAACTATAAAGTTGTTCCGGATATTGTCTTAGAAAAAACAAATTTATGTCAAATATTTATATTTTTTTCAAAAATATCGACAATAGGTTATTCAGGATTTTTAAATAAGAAAGTAATTTACTAGAAACGATTATTGAAAATCAATGTTTAGACTTATTTTACAGTTAATTTTCTTGCCGAAATATAAGTTGTTTAATCGGTAAAGAATGTTCCGGATTTTGTTTCGAAAATGAAATCGACCTACATTACCTTAATTTTCTTACAAATCGTCGCCAAAAATGATCCGAATTTTATATGAAAAATCTAATATCGCTAATAAATGTTTGAAATCCCTCTTCTAATAAATAAAACAAATAATTTTCTCATTTACGAAAATTGGTTGTTCCGGATTTTCGATGAAAAATAGTTTAACTCTATTTATGTAAAATCGCACTTCTCTCTTACACTACATTTAACTTTCTATCTAAAACGTTAAAAAATCGAATTATCGTTAATATTATGCTCTGATTTTTAAGGAAAACAACTTCCTAACACCAAAGTATGGTTTGATAAAATCTCCATAAGGGTATGGTACATCTAATTTTCATAACAGACCATCCCAGAAATTTAATTAACGGCATTTGATTAATCTGGAATTCTTTTTTTTTTTCTCACTATAAATATATAAACATCTGGAACAATCTATAATAGAAACTTAAAACTAATGCGATGTGAGGGAAGGGAAAGTAATTTTAATCAGATTTTCAATAGCTTTTAGTCTTTTTTTTTCTCGCTATTAACATAACAGACAGACAAACTGACAGACAAAACCAAAAAAAAGCGTCTTTAATCCTTTTATATATATATTAATATATATATTAAGTCTAACTAGCCCATCAAATGAAATGCTAAAAGAACAAATCAACTGTAGGTGTGAATCAACTGTAGGTGTAAATCAGCTGTATGTGTCAATCAACTGTAGATGTAAATCAATTGTAAGTGTAAATCAGCTGT
>JAZGLO010002330.1:1335000-1825000 GCA_036873155.1 Biomphalaria sudanica | reverse complement strand
GCTTAAAAATCACAAATCACTTTCTCTGTTGCTTTCTATGACTTTTACTCTCTCTCTCTCTCTCTCTCTTTCTTGGTGCCTTTCTTTTTCTCTGTATCTTTCTATAGCTCCCATTTTCTCTTTGTTTCTTTCTCTTTTTTTACTCTCTCTTTCTCTTCACTCTTTCTCTCTTTTTTACTTACTCATATGACTTCTAAAACTCCCCACCTTCTCCCTTCCCTCTCTGTATTTCATTATAACTGCCTCCTCCCGTCTTTTGCATCTCTCAGGCTGTAACTCCGTCAGTCTCTCCAGTCGCATGTTTTGTCCTCAGAGTCTTGAGTAGGGCTTGTGCTTTATCCTAGGGCTTACAATGTGTGTTTGAGTTGGGGGGGGGGGGGTCGACTGCATTCAACGAACATATTCGTATTACAGTGTTAACCCAGCCGCGGTGCAGGGGCATGAGTGGGGCGCCAAGTTTGAAATTATTATCAAACTCAGGGTGTTTGATTTGTGAGGCGAGCATGGTTCCTCATACAATTAAATACTTTAAGACGACCCTCTTCCTAACGCCAACCCTCCCCCTTCTTTTCTTTCTACTCACTCCATTGCCTCGACAAGGAATGAACTGTAACCCCCCCCCCCCCCCCAGCTTTTTATTTTGGAAGTGGGGAGGCGAGTGGTGGACTAAAATTAGTAACAAGGATTCTCAGATTGTTCTCGTCAAAGCTCATTATTCTATGTCCACACATACCAATGTTCTATTTCCACACATAGCCACTGTACAGTATTCACTTCACTACCACTGCTTTGGTTTTCATGAGCCAAACAAAAAAGTGTTTCTTTAGCTCTAAGTTAATTTCAAAACATAATTCTTAGTGGACAATATCTTAATGAGAGGAGAAAGGATTATCAATGTACGATAGCATAGAGCCTTCAGATTGAGAGTTTATAACTTTCGAACTGCAAGCATTCTATAAGGAGTTCGAGTCTTTAGATCGGTGCTTCCCAAACTTTTCTTTATCGGAACACTTCTCACATTCTGAGTATTTAGCGGAACACTTCTCACATTCTGAGTATTTAGCGGAACACTTCTCACATTCTGAGTATTTAGCGGAACACTTCTCACATTCTGAGTATTTAGCGGAACACTTCTCACATTCTGAGTATTTAGCGGAACACTTCTCACATTCTGAGTATTTAGCGGAACACTTCTCACATTCTGAGTATTTAGCGGAACACTTCTCACATTCTGAGTATTTAGCGGAACACTTCTCACATTCTGAGTATTTAGCGGAACACTTCTCACATTCTGAGTATTTAGCGGAACACTTCTCACATTCTGAGTATTTAGCGGAACACTTCTCACATTCTGAGTATTTAGCGGAACACTTCTCACATTCTGAGTATTTAGCGGAACACTTCTCACATTCTGAGTATTTAGCGGAACACTTCTCACATTCTGAGTATTTAGCGGAACACTTCTCACATTCTGAGTATTTAGCGGAACACTTCTCACATTCTGAGTATTTAGCGGAACACTTCTCACATTCTGAGTATTTAGCGGAACACTTCTCACATTCTGAGTATTTAGCGGAACACTTCTCACATTCTGAGTATTTAGCGGAACACTTCTCACATTCTGAGTATTTATCGGAACACTTCTCACATTCTGAGTATTTAGCGGAACACTTCACACATTCTGAGTATTTAGCGGAACACTTCTCACATTCTGAGTATTTAGCGGAACACTTCTCACATTCTGAGTATTTAGCGGAACACTTCTCACATTCTGAGTATTTAGCGGAACACTTCTCACATTCTGAGTATTTAGCGGAACACTTCTCACATTCTGAGTATTTAGCGGAACACTTCTCACATTCTGAGTATTTAGCGGAACACTTCTCACATTCTGAGTATTTAGCGGAACACTTCTCACATTCTGAGTATTTAGCGGAACACGTCTCACATTCTGAGTATTTAGCGGAACACGTCTCACATTCTGAGTATTTAGCGGAACACGTCTCACATTCTGAGTATTTAGCGGAACACTTCTCACATTCTGAGTATTTAGCGGAACACGTCTCACATTCTGAGTATTTAGCGGAACACTTCTCACATTCTGAGTATTTAGCGGAACACTTCTCACATTCTGAGTATTTAGCGGAACACGTCTCACATTCTGAGTATTTAGCGGAACACTTCTCACATTCTGAGTATTTAGCGGAACACGTCTCACATTCTGAGTATTTAGCGGAACACTTCTCACATTCTGAGTATTTAGCGGAACACGTCTCACATTCTGAGTATTTAGCGGAACACGTCTCACATTCTGAGTATTTAGCGGAACACGTCTCACATTCTGAGTATTTAGCGGAACACGTCTCACATTCTGAGTATTTAGCGGAACACGTCTCACATTCTGAGTATTTAGCGGAACACGTCTCACATTCTGAGTATTTAGCGGAACATGTCTCACATTCTGAGTATTTAGCGGAACACGTCTCACATTCTGAGTATTTAGCGTAACCCTTTGCTTATTTATTTTAGAGACATTAATTTACATGATGGCCTACTAGTTGATTATTCCAGTAGTTCGTGGAACACCTAGTCAGGCCTCGCGGAACACTTGAGTTCCGGGGAACACAGTTTGGGAACTGCTCTAGATATATAAACACGTCTTCTTCTCAAACACTATTAGTTTATGACATAGACTGACATAATAGACTGACATAGACTGACATAATAGACTGACTTAGACTGATATAATAGACTGACATAGACTGACATAGACTGACACAATAGACTGACATAGACTGTATTGCATTATATAGTCAATGGTTTATGAGTACAAATTGTGGACGCAAACACAGAAAGGAAAATGTTCTAGAGAAAGTTAAAATAGCAGTGATCGAAAATTCCTGAGCTATTCTAGTAGATCAGTGACGTCACGTGTAGTAGTAATACTCATTTAAAACTTCCACTGTGAACAAAATATTAATGTTTCCAAGTATTTGGTTCACTCACCTGCTCATTGAATCTAATCTACTGCCTTTATCTTCTTCTGTTAAAAAAAAAGGGGGGGGGGAGCTTGTTGCATTGAAGAAATACAGTGGACCCTGAACTACAACGAATATAAAAATGTCCATAAAATCTTCGCCTGTGCCCCCATCTCATTTGTTAAGTGCTGACACGCCGTGTGAGTGGTACGGTGGTAAGCCGACCAGTTTTAGAATCCCTGCTCGCATCAACAATCAACCGAAGTAGCTTCCCTTTGTTGCTTTGTGGAGACTTGCCAATAAAGGATATTGTTGGACTAGCAAACAGGAGCTCAGGCAGGGATTTCGGCTTTGCACCAGGTTGAGCCGACACGTGAAATCAAACTGCCGAGATGACCAGTGAGATCATGTGTTCACTTCCGGTCACTCGTTTTCCCCTCAAGTCTTTTCTGATGCGACAATATGGTGTTGGTACTTGACTAAGGCATTATTTAGAATATGATTGCTAAAGATGCTATTTTTGTGACATCTCTACATTTTATAACATACCGAACTAGGACATCTCTACATTTTATAACATATTGAATGACGACTTTTGTAGATTTTATAACATACCGTTCTAGGACATCTGTATATTTTGTTGCATATTGAATAACGACATTTGTCAATACTTGCGACATTTGAATTCGTAACTGGGGTATAACATATGTAAGCTGTAATAACATAACCGGCAACATAAAAGAAAAGCAAAATTACGATTTATGGGGCAGATGATGTTAAGGTTATCTGTTTCTGTGGCCAACGGTTAACGAGCAGGGTGTCATGTGGCCAGCACAACGACCAACAGCCTTTACTTTCCCCAACTAGAGTTGGGTAGACTCAGGGACGCCCTAAGAATCCCGAAATTCAAAATCTCAGCCTTCACCGATATTTGAACCTAGTACCTCAGGTTCAGAAGCAGAGTGCTGAACCACTCAGCCACCGCGCCCCCTGCAACATACTTTGGTAGAGACATTCTACCGTTTACAATACGTGGCTCAAACATGTACAAAGTGTAATGTAGTACCATCTTACGAGGTCAGCAACTACACCGTGAGTACTAGTACTATCAATGTTTCCTACAGCCTTCGCTTCTTTCCTTTAGTCCAATCACAATCAAGACACAGTCTCACTAGAGGAGAAGCTCAAGGCGTTTGTCCCCGGGGTTAAGGGGGGGGGGGGGGCACGCGATGCCAACTTCAACTCAAGATATAATCCACCTAAAAAAAAAAAAGTTACAAAAACACCCGAGAATGTTAAGTATTAGTACAGTCCTGGGGGGGTATGTCTGGTAGCCACGTGGGGGGATTCGCGAGATGCTTAAGTAGAATGACCTTGAAATTTAACTGATGGTTTGTTTCGTTTCTCCTGCAGGTATTTCAAATTAGAGTTGAAACGACCTAAAGTACTTAGCAGTTCAATGCACTTCTTTCTAGCCTCTCTGGCACAAAAGGCTACTTAAAAATTAAGGGGCGGTTGGTAGAGCACCAATCACTAATAGTTGGGCAAGACACTATAAACATCACTAATAGTTGGGTAAAGGGGCTATAAACACCGACTCGACAAAAAGAAACACAAATGTATATAACTGAGCTGAACGGAACATAAAACTTTATCCTTAAGTCTTATCTTGTCATTTGTATCACTTTACGTTACTGGACTTCAGACCATTGGTTCGGTTTCCGAAAAGCTCTGCTTGGAAAGATCATACCATTTTATATTAGATATATAAACCAATATATAAATATTAATTATTATTAATTCTCTCTTCCTGCTTGCTTCCATGATGGCCTTTTCAGTGCATCGCAAATTAGTCAAAGAACGAATTGAGCCGCGATATTACGAAATATAGTGATAACCATTATTGTATTCTTATCTTGTAAATATAAAAAGCACAATAAGAAAGACAATCACACAATATAATAATCAATGTTTTTCCATTGCTCCACCCTTTCTTTCCAAGCGGGAACAAGAGCAGCGTTTAGAGATGTATACATGAGATCCGCTTATATCAATTTAAGCTGGAGAAGTATTTCTTTTTTTTATTTTCTCCTTTTTAAAATCTTAAATGACATGATCAATAAAACTATAAACAATTACGACTGACCGAAGTTAGTGAACCCATATCTAGAGCAGCGGCTCTCAGTCTAGGATTTATAGTACCCAGTATCCACCCCCTTTTTCCATAAGTGAAGCATTGACACCTCCGTTGCCCATGTTGAAAGGGTAACAGCTGAAGAAACGGATTGGGATCCACGGGTGATGCTTGAACGTTATCTGGGCAATTAAATACAACAATCAATTGACCTGGTGAGGAAATAGGAGTCAATGGACGGTGGTCTAATGAAGACATTTATGACATTTAGGGCGCAACTGCGACCACGTCCAAGATCTGAAGGACAATGAATGAATCAGACTCAATGAGTAGGACTTATAAAGAGGGGGAGGAGGCTACAGACACACCCTGCACCTTCCTCTAACACATACCATTATTGTGTTCTGATACTGTAATATTAGTAGACAGTATAAATGTTAACGAAGGCTTGTTTTTTGTTGTTGTTGTTTTTTTTTTGGGGGTGGGGGGAGTTTTTAGAGGGTAGAGGCGGCAAGCAAAAAGGGAGAGAACTTTTAATATTTCGACACAATCTACCAGCATCTCTTAAGGGGAAGTCAGAGGAGATCTGTAAAGCTGTTTACTTCCCCCTGAATAAGTTCATCAGACTCTCAATAAGTTCATCAGACTCTCAATAAGTTCATCAGACTCTCAATAAGTTCATCAGACTAAATATCTGAAGTTGGTTTTCCCATTATTTCATTTCTTTCTCATGGACATTTCCAGTCAGGCACCACGTCAGTGTCTAGAGACTTGAAGACCGGAAGTATCAGAAGAAGAGAGGGTCAAGTTCGTTAACAAAACGGCTAAAGCTTATGGCGACATAGGGGACCAATGAGTGGACATCAGCACTGGGGACCAGAAGCAAGCATTATATTACAAAAGCTTCTAGCACCTGAAGGAAGGGTCCAGTCTTAAATTGCTTACTAGATTTTAACACGTGCGGGAATGGAATGAACCACTTGGCTACCTGGTGGGGTTTGAGTTCCAATCCCAACGTAGACTATAAATTTTTAATTTTGAGATTTGACTCGCGCCTAATTGTGTGTGCTGAGCGCCCAAAGGCAGAACTGGAACAAACCAGATACACACCCACACACACACACACACAAGAGATTTCACCAAAGCGCCCTCAGCATGCTAAAGAAACATGGAAGACGCGATATACAGAATCAACAATAATAATAATAGAATTGCAGAGAACTATTACAGACAAATGGTAACTAAATGTACCCCTTGAGACAGGGTTATGGCAGTTTCCCAATAGATCAACCTGTGTTAGACTGATATACTAGAAGAATTTTACTAGAAATTTACATTACGAATGAGATTAATATGAAGAAACTGTAGCAATAAAAAATCAAGAAAGTTAGTCAACAAGATGGTAAAGTCCATTAAGTTTGACTGTGACCTATTGATTACTTTAAACAAAAAAAAGATTCGCTGGCTTTAAAAAAAAAACATTTTAAAAAAAACAAAAGCTTCCTACGGGGAATAAAACCAGACAAAAATGAAAGAAGGCTGGTAAATAAACACAAAAATAAAGGACCGGTCTCTGGTTTGTGCCTTGAGCTCGGCGAATAACAAAGAGGAAGGGATGGAACTGCCCAATGTCACGCTTCATTGATATCTGAGGCTTGATAGGTATAGAGAGACGATCTTTTCCCTCTGTAGATGGGGGCGACTTCTTTGCTGGGAGAAATCCATCTCATCCATCCCAGTGGCGCTACAGTCCATGGAAGGCTTTGGCCTGCTTCAACACATCCTTCCATTCAGATCTCTCCTGGGCCTTTCGTCTCCACGCCCTAGCCCCCAAGCTGTTGCAGATCTGCCTCCACATCATCAATCCATCACTTTCGGGGTCTGCCTTTGGGTCGCCTGCCTTTTTGTTTTTACCTGTATACAATTTTCGCTCCTGCTGGGAGAAAGCCTGGATTATAAATTTACAATGGTTGTGCTAACAATTCGTCAGAACTCGCCTCTCTTCCATGCTGATCGGATTTAAAGGGATGGAGAAACATCGCATTTTGGGGACTGTGGCCAAGCCTTGTCCTCTTTCTCAGTAATCTAGCAAGGAAAGTGACTCGATGAGAAACATATTTAATAATAATTTAATTTACATAATGAAGATACTAAAGATAATCTAGGCTTCGTGCGCTTTAAAAAAAAAAAAAAGCTGACAGAAAGCAGCTAAAAATACAAACTATACTTATATACGTCTTAAACAGTTAGGTCTTGATGTTCTGCATGAATGTAGTGAAGCATGCGGCCCAAACAGGAGCGAGTTCCAAACATTTAGTTTTGATCAGAAGTAGGTGCTCTAATGGACTTTACAAAAAAATGCACAATAAAAATATATACATTTTAAACATATTCGTAATTTAGTCACAAACTGTTTTACAAAATAAATCTTTAAAAATCCTTCGATTCTTTTTCCCCCAGACCTCAGCCCGACACATTAATTCAGACAAGTATTTTGTTTTGTTTGTTTTATTTGTGTTTAATTGAATCCATACAACATAAGCCCAGCTTTAATTAACTTCAAGCTAATGGCGTTGAAATAAAAAAGGAAGTGGATTTTTTTTCCTTTGGCTTTAAAGATGACATTTCTGATAAATAATGCCGTTTTATTGTCTCCATCGATGTTCGAGGTGAACTCAAAACGAGGGCTGACAAAGCCATCAAGGGATGAAGTCGATCCTTGAGCCCGGGGGGCGAATGAAATGTTCAATCACCTGAGACACACACACACACACAAAGCTGCGCGCGCACACACGTGACAGGAGCACTTGGTGCATTCATCAAATTTGTGTTAGTAACACGTGATCTGCCATGTGATCATTGTAGTGAACTTAACCTGTGAACCTTGATGTCATTCAGCTATTGGATGATCTTTTGCAATACACGTTTGTAATCCACGTCACTAACCCTAACAAAGTCTGGGTTGTGTACGTCCCGGCATCCTTTGCGAAGTTGGGGTGAAGCCCAAAGAGATTCCTGTACAAAGCCTTACCCGCTCCAGGTGCATGGATGCCAGCCACCCTCTATTAAAGATTCCTAGAAAGTGCTTTAAGGTCTCTGTACAGAGCCAGAGACGGCCTTAAGGAATAAGCAAAATAGGCAGCGGGGCAGGGCGTCCGATTGGTGGGGGCCTCGCAAAGGGCTAAGAAACATTTTTCGATAATAAATTGCGAAACTTGGATCAAATCTCAAACATAGCAGAACTCTGTGACTACTAGCTTAGCTCTAGGTTTCTACTAGGACAAAATTTATTTACTAATGTTTAGAACTACTTGTTAGATTTTGGATTTTGTCAACAAATTACAAATATGCTAATTTGCGAGAGGAAGTCATGCACGAAGCTACAGGTTCAAGCACTGCAGACGAAATCCAGCATATTGGCTTCGGTTAGAAAGATTATTGTCATCTTCAACTAGAACTAGAAGTTTCGTGATTCTGGAACAAAGTTTCCGCAAGAAGTTCTGAGAAGCGGTATTTCTCTGTGGGATTTTTTTTGAGAAAGATATGAAGTGCTGAATGCGCTAATTGCGTAATTTTGCGTTCACTTTTGCCAATGGCCTCCAATAACCTGAGTCATGATAAATACAATTAAGTTGCATCCTAGGCAGCATCTGACACGGATAAGTAACTGTGAAGAGTCGAAAGTGACAAAATAGTGAGGACGCAACTTAATGACCGCTACAGGAAAAAAATTACAAATGAACCATTTCGTCAATAAAACATATTTCTTAGACGACATTACAACTTCCGGAAGTCCTGTATTGTAGCAGATTTGTGTTTTGGAAGGAAACTGTTCAATTGTTTTCACTACTTGGGTATTTTACCACATTTCTGGGTTCTTTTCCATAAAGATTTGAGTCTCTCAAGCTCTCACAAGTAGTTTGAAGACGATGTGATCTAAATTTCTTGGTTATGTTGGTATTGCTGGCTTACAAAATGAAATATAAATATTTTAATAGTTTAAAAAGAAACAAAAAGAGACATATATTTTGTTATAGCAGTGTTTAATTTTGTGATGCTTGGTAAAGAATATTATAAACAATAACTTAGCTGTTGAAATATTTATTTAAAAATTTGAGTAGACATTTTTTTCACTGTAATTCATTGTTTTATTGATCACAAGTATTTATTACAATCAAGACGCTTAAAAACAACTTATCGCTGGATATTATTTTCAGCTACAGAAATTAGATCTACTGCACATTTTTCTTTATTTTGAACAAAAAGGAATGAAGAGTTACTTCCTGTTCAAATCTTGATCAAAGGCAATACAAAAAAGAAAATCTGGGAAGATGATGATTCATAGCCGCCCCACCCCCACTCAAATATGCTTCTTCAATAATTTCAAATAAATCAAGTCATTTTGAGACCTAGTTGAGTATACGTGAAGGGTTTAAACACTTTCAATACTTTTGCTACTTTCCCTCGTGTAGATAAAGGATAATTTAGTGCCGAGCTTTACGAACAGCGCCGCCTGGGTGACAGGTGGAGAGAATCACCCGTAACTTACACACTGTTTGCACACGGTCACTGAACTTTTTTTTTTTTCGCGTGCCAATTTTTGGAGTTTGACCTCAGCTAACATTTGAAGTGTACGAGGTCGTTTAGTAGCGCGCGTGGCTACCTCAGGACATAAACATTAATGAAGGGGGGAAAGAGGGTTCTTGAAAAACCGGATCGGACACAAGAAATGGAGCCTGGTCATAACTGCCCCTCAACGAGTCTTCGTTGTTTATATCTCATAAAATGTCTATTGGGGGGGGGGGGGGGGATCAAAAGGATGATTCGAACTTTTTAATCCGAAGTATTATGCAATAGTTCGTTCTTGAGACGAGCGAATACAACATGGCGCCCAGACTTCGTCTGCCATGTAATTGATCGTAAAATAACACACGTTTCTTGGTACGATTAGAAAAGTGATTTCCTGTCACCTTTGCCTCGTTTCGGTTCCCGGTGTCCATCAGACTATCTTGCAAAATATTCTCCGAACACTCCAACCCTAGGTCGCCAGGTTTGTCAGACCAGTAACAATATCTTTCACGTCTGCCACTTAACGTCTCGTCTTGTTACATTCTTAGAACGGACAAAATGATGGCCCCAAAATTCCTTTGTTTAAAAACAGACTCGCTGTAATGTCTCGTAATGAAGTTCTTCTGTTGTTTCTATGCACTGGTGTACAGTGAATGCACTTTTACATTCTAAATAACAACAAAACAAACTAAAAAAGGTTTTACGATAATTGCTTTCAATAAACTTTCGAATGAGTTTTGTTGTCCTCACGCTCTTGGATAGTGATGCTGTGATACTTTCACCACATCTCTAGTGAACTCCCCATGCTGTGATACTTTCACCACATCTCTAGTGAACTACCCCATGCTGTGATATTTCCACCACATCTTTAGTGAACTCCCCATGCTGTGATACTTTCACCACATCTCTAGTGAACTACCCCATGCTGTGATACTTTCACCACATCTCTAATGAACTCCCCATGATGTGATATTTTCACCACATCTTTAGTGAACTCCCCCATGCTGTGATATTTTCACCACATCTTTAGTGAACTAATCCATGCTGTGATATTTTCACTACATCTCTAGTGAACTAACCCATGCTGTGATATTTTCACTACATCTCTAGTGCACTACCCCATGCTGTGATATTTTCACCACATCTCTAGTGAACTCCCCCATGCTGTGATATTTTCACCACATCTCTAGTGAACTACCCCATGCTGTGATATTTTCACCACATCTCTAGTGAACTACCCCATGCTGTGATATTTTCACCACATCTCTAGTGAACTACCCCATGCTGTGATATTTTCACCACATCTCTAGTGAACTACCCCATGCTGTGATATTTTCACCACATCTTTAGTGAACTACCCCATGCTGTGATATTTTCACCACATCTCTAGTGAACTACCCCATGCTGTGATATTTTCACCACATCTTTAGTGAACTCCCCATGCTGTGATACTTTCACCACATCTCTAGTGAACTCCCCATGCTGTGATATTTTCACCACATCTTTAGTGAACTCCCCATGCTGTGATACTTTCACCACATCTCTAGTGAACTCCCCATGCTGTGATACTTTCACCACATCTCTAGTGAACTACCCCATGCCGTGATACTTGCACCGCATCTTTAGTGAACTACCCCATGCTGTGATATTTTCACCACATCTCTAGTGAACTACCCCATGCTGTGATATTTTCACCACATCTCTAGTGAACTACCCCATGCTGTGATATTTTCACCACATCTTTAGTGAACTACCCCATGCTGTGATACTTTCACCACATCTCCCCGCTTCACTGGCCCGTGCTATTCGGATACCAAAGTACATCTATGTAGCCATGATTTGGAGGACAGACAAAGTACATCCATGTATTCAAATAAATATTAATGACTTCCTTCTCAATATGCCTCTATCCAGGGGTTCTCAACCTGTGGGTCGCGACTCTCTTGGGGGTCGATTGACGATTTGCCAGGGGTCGCCTAAAAGTATTAAAAAAAAAGATTGTTATTGTCTCTTCTTCTACTGCTGAATGTGTCGGGGGGGGGGGGGTCGCGGCAGAGTGGGAGATTGTAAAAAGGGGTCGCCGAGCTTAAATGGTTGAGAACCGCTGAGTGACTCTATGCGTTACGTCTCGACATGGGCCATACAAGCTTGGGAAAAGGGGGTTGGGGGTGATGAGCTAGGGAATCTCAAAATGGTGGTCTGCGAGCCACTTTCTGTCTTAGGTTCAACGGTCACTGGTAAGCAACGTTTTTATGTGTCCACTAAAATTGTACGTAGACAGAGACTTTGAATCAGAAGGCTTTTAAAAAAAAATAGGCGACTGATAATAGAGGCTATTGCAGGTTTTATTACAAAATCTCTTCCAGCGATATCACTCAATTAACATCCACGATAAAATAGCTGTCTAATAAAAACATTACAAACACCAGAGGAGTACTAGGAATAAAAACAACTGTTATCATTCCATATCACTTTGAATGGTACATCTATCTACTTGTTATTCTATAATTTCATATGACACTTTCCATTGGGTCTATTAAATAAAAAAATAAAAATAAAAAACTAGTTATCGTGATAATCCTTGATTTAAAACTAGTTTTGTCATTTAGATCTGGGCCAACGTCTGTCGGACATATGTAACTTGGAAATCTGAAAATGAGGCGATGGGCTACCGGGTTTCTAATCCAGTGTCCGGATCTGTTAGGTTCTTGTCTCTGTTAGTGTCACTCCCACTTCTCGGCTGCTGTCATACAACCTCGACAAATATGGCACCAGACAGAGACAGTAGTGACAGGGGCGTGTCGTAACTAGTCAAGTTGGTGGGACTAGATAATTGAGACCAAGCTACGTTAATATGGGGGTCTCTCTTTTCTTTCATATTTTTTTCCCAATTAAATCCTAACAGAAAGAATGGAAACACGAGGGGGGGCGGGTCACGAACTGGGAGACTAGAAAACCGCGTCAGGGCCGGCTTTAGGTGATTAGATGCCCTAGGAGAAGTGAATTTGGTGTCCCCAAATGAAACAGAAAAATAAAAAATAAACATGGATAAAATAGAATGAAACAATTTATTAAAACCTAGTGTATTTAAACAATAACATTGGGCACAAATTTCGCTATTTCTTCTCTAAAAATTGTTTTAAATCCTGAGCGTGGCCCCCACCAATCAGAGGCATTTGGCGGCCTAGTTTGCCTATGTCTAAGACAGGCCCTGACCACGTGGTCTTCGGGAGAAGGTAATGTTAATGAAGCTCCTATTAGGCTTACGTGGAAATGTATTATAGATTACTGTTACATTACGTAGTTGAGTGTCAGACCCACACGAACATGTTATCATTCCTAAGTTCGTCGCATTTAATAGCCATTGTGTTTTCAATAGTTCCCTGCCTGGTGAAAGAAACGTCCTGGTTTCAAAGAGTGAAGGTCATTGCTTCATTCTAATGCTTTTTGAGTTAAAGAGCCAACTTCGAATATATGCATGTATTGATCGTAAAGTAGATCACATCGTTTATTTAAATCTTTTTTTTTTGTTTCTGGTGTAGATCTTGTCAACACAGAGGCACAGACATCACCGAGAAACAGACATCCCTGAGTGGCAGACATCACCGAGTAACAGACATCCCTGAGTTGCAGACATCACCGAGTAAACGACATCCCTGAGTTGCAGACATCACCGAGTAACAGACGTCACCCAGTTACAGACATCACAGAGTTACAGTTATCACCCAGTTACAGACATCACAGAGTTACAGTTATCACCCAGTTACAGACATCACAGAGTTACAGTTATCACCCAGTTACAGACATCACAGAGTTACAGTTATCACCCAGTTACAGACATCACAGAGTTACAGTTATCACCCAGTTACAGACATCACAGAGTTAAAGTTATCACAAAGGTACTGACATCACAGAGTTACAGTTATCACCCAGTTACAGACATCACAGAATTACAGTTATCACAAAGTTACAGACATCACAAAGTTTCAGAAAGGGCCAGCCTTAGCCGAATGCAACCTACGCGGCCGCAGTGGACCCCGCACTTTCATAGACCCCGCGCTAATTCTAAGTGTAAATTGTTAATAAAACCACTGTAACTTTTAACAGGGTTTACGCGGTCTCCTGATAGTCTAGGAACTAATGGACATCTCCTGATAGTCTAGGAACTAATGGACATCTCCTGATAGTCTAGGAACTAATGGACATCTCCTGATAGTCTAGGAACTAATGGACATCTCCTGATAGTCTAGGAACTAATGGACATCTCCTGATAGTCTAGGAACTAATGGACATCTCCTGATAGTCTAAGAACTAATGGACATCTCCTGAAATTATTAAAATCTCCTGAAAAATAGAGGGGGGAAAATCATATTGGGCTGTCATTAAATTACTTGAGGTCAATAATTCACGCAGATAGATTGAACAATTTGGCAATTCTTGCTATTGAGCGTGATCTATGATGGAAACAGAGTTTTGATGATATACTGTATGACTTCACTACACTCAAGGCTCGTTAAGTTCATTTGATCGTGATTGTGTCCTTAGTTATGAATAAATAAAATGCAAAGAAGAATTTATTTTCAAATACAAAATCCTTATTTTCCCTTATTATCCTTATCCTTAACCAGACTGCGCTCCGCACAATCCGTTTCGCATAGGGCCCCGCAATAGTTAAGGCCGGTCCTGGTTAGAAATCTTCCAGGTTTACTACTTAATGGAAGCACAAAAATATTACACAATAAGAAGGACTTTTGCAAACAATTGAAGCTGACTAGAGATATGCCGAGAGGATCATGGAACGCCAGATGATGAATGTAGAGTCTACAAGATGATATAACCAGGGCTGTGTTTTGGATTTCTTGGGACACTTAGACATAGTACTTTAAACTGCCACAGCCAACTTATGCATTTTAGGCTCTTCCAAGGGAAAGCTAACTAACACTGCAGACACATCAGAAGCAGCAGCATGTACACATACTTTAAACTGCAACAGCCAACTTATACATTTTAGGCTCTTCCAAGGGAAAGCTAACTAACACTGCAGACACATCAGAAGCAGCAGCATGCACACATGTGGAGTGGCACCTGAGATTGCCCATCACGTCTTTCAAACATGTATATTTTTATCGAGAAGCTGGCTCGTGACACTAACCCATGATATCCCCCTCAAAGACAATCTCCCCCCCTCAAAGACAATCTCTCCCCCCCCCTTCAAAGACAAACTCCCCTCTCAAAGACAATCTCTGTAAAAGAACTCTCTAAACTGAAAACTACTGCGTAATTGATCTCAGCTAGGGAACTAGTTATGTGAACCGTCCTTTCCACAGATGACAACGAAGATAATGAAATTTTTCAGTGTAGAAAATCGGTCCACGGGTTATTTCTGCTAGAAGACTGCAAAGGGGATCACGAACAAACAAAATTTTAATTACTTCAAAACATAATCCGGTCATCTTTGAGCTAGATCACGTGTTCAATCGATTCTTTTATCTCGTGAATCGAATGATTTAACTTGGCTGTGTTTTATTGTACGTGACATATCGATAGAAATTTGGCCAAATGACAATTTTACCTGCATTAACCGACTAACATATACTATGTATTATAAGAAAACGCTTTTGTAATGTCTTTATTTGTATGATTCGAAATTTCATATCATTATTTAAATATATAATTATTATTTTATTTTTATATATAATTGATTTTATATATTGATTTTTAAGACTAAATAACCAAATTAAACTAACATAAATCAACTAATTTAGCATACGAGAGGTCGCCAAGTGATCGACCGTGACATCCGTGTATGTCGAAGGTGCCGGATCGACACAGTACTTTGAAGCATATGTACCATAATTGTGTATAAATAACCTTTGCATATAAATGTAATTTTTTTATTAAACTTTTATGAATACAATTGCAAGACCAACTTGCCACATTTTGCTGTAAGTGTTTAAACTTTTATTATTTATAAAAGCCTCTATGATTTAACAAATACTCTTCACATTTTCAATGTTTTAAATGCACTAAAAAGGAACGAAGACACCAGGAGATATAGATCTAAATAATAACTATAATGCAGATCCAGATCCTACTCAGTTTGGGAAACCTCTAGTCTACAACCTACGCATGGCAAATTCCGTAGTATTTTATTAGGTCACAGTTTGTGTCAAGAGGCTATGTGTGACGAAGGCTTTGTTAGTCCTACATGGAAATTGATGCGTTGCAGTATGGGTAAGGCAGACGTCATAAGTGAAATGTATTATGGCGGAAGGTGAAGGTTGTTTATTATGTCGGGGTAGCGGTGGAAATCGTAAAGGTTTGTTGTTGAACTGGGGGGGGGGGGGGTAACACACAGAGATATGATCTTGATTGTCATGCTTAAAACTTTGTTATGAAGGGGGAAGGTTAACATTTATTTGTTCATGAGTGGCCTTTAATTTGCATATTAATTGGGCTAGCCTTTGAGTTACTAGTTAGGCAGGTGTAGACAAAAAGTTGCTTGTTTCGTGTTTTGTATTCTATATGTTGCTTCTTGTGTGGGTGGTCTTAAAACTGTTTATTGAAAGATAAACATTCTAATTTGTTATTTTTTAATGGATTGCCTAAAGACAATTTGTTGGCTTGGAGGGTACCCATTATTATTATAGTTACTTTAACCCAATGGTCCTTTAAATTTTCATTTTGTCATATCCAAAAGCTAATGGTTTATTACGAGAACAGTATAATTATGTAATCCTGTTTTTCTCAACCATCCAACAAAACACTTTCAATTCTAAGCGCGCCAAGACATAATACATACAATTCGGTCTTAAAAGAACTGTCTTTCGTTATCCACACCACCTTCAATTCACCCTAACTAGAACATATATATATACTCCAGTTCTACGCATTGGGTTTCAAAGGTTTCTTGTAAATGATGAGGTGAACACGGTCCTATTTATAAACTCACTTGTTAAAGAAGATGTATAGATGTATTTATATTGATAACGTCATTTACTGCAGTCATGTTCTGACCTGTCCTGGACAGGGCTACTTGTGTCAGCAATAGAAATAGCGCGGGCTTCCTGAGTCATATATTTTTAGACTGCTCTCTTTCCAATACAAAAATCTGTACCGGTATTTAAACGAAAAGAAATGATTGTAAGTCTACGTGATTTTGACTCGTGGTTCACGAAAAGGACACACACACACACACACACAAAAAGGGAAGCGGGTAGCAGAACATGTGGGCTTGATCTATGTGGGATTAATAGATATGGGGCTTGTCATGTTTGGGATGGATAGATCTGGGCTTGACAGACGTGGGATTGTCATGTGAAGATTGGTCATTTGTAGGCTTTCTGATGTGAGATTGACAGATATGGGCTTGTCAACTGTTAGATTGATAGATGTGGGTTTGCCATGTGTGGGATTGACAGTAGTGGGCTTTTCATGTGTGGGCATTTAAACTTATAGATGAGCGTCTATTGGTCTTTGCGAGTGATACAATGTACACTCTTCGTTTTTTTTATTAGAAATGATTTAACACAGAAAATGAGGTATAAAAAAAGCTTCTACAATTTTAGTTATTTAGTTAGAAGTAATTAAACGAGCAATGTTTCCATTCTGAACATCTTCATATTTTGTTTGAGGTTATCAACAGTGTGGGGAGGGATACTTAATACCGACAGGCGTTAAAGATAAGAATGGAATAAAGATAAGTCTGGACATAAAAATAAGCCCTGGCATAAATGTCTGAACATAAAGATAAGCCTGGATTGTGTAAATAAAGTTAACATAAAGATAAGCCTGGACTGTGTAAATAAAGTTAACATAAAGATAAGCATGGACTGTGTAAATAAAGTTAACAAAGATAAGTCTGGACTGTGTAAATAAAGTTAACATAAAGATAAGCCTGAATAATGTAAATAAAGTTAACATAAAGATAAGCCTAAATTGTGTAAATAAAGTTTAGACATAAAGATAAGATTGGACATAAGGATAAGTTTCGTCCTAAAGATACATTTGGTCGTAAAGATAAGTCTGGACATAAAGATAATCTTGGGGTCACGATACGCCTTGGTGTGAAGAGCTTTTATTTAATTTTTTAAAGAAAATTTTAATATTAAACAGCGCATTTACATGATATGAATATTTAGGCAGATCAATTTAATTTGTCAAGACTTCCGCGTCGCCTAACGAGATCAAATAATGACTAGGTATTCTTCATTCATATTAAGATTTTATAGTTCTCTCTCTCTCTCTCACACACACATAGAGAGACAGAGAGAAAGACAAAATGAGCGTGTCGGATACCTGTATTCTCGAGGACAAGATTATCACGTCTATCTGTGCTCCTAATTGACCTTATCTGACTCCGGGCCCTTTGCCTTGATGTTAGGCCAGACGTTTTGTGACGTCATAGCGCGAGCTCTCGGAGATAACAGGTTCGTCCCTGGTCAAAACCAGCCTGTGAACGCAGACCCAGACTTCGTAGTTGAGGTAAGGGAGGGTACTCGCTTGATTAGGGTGTAAAGGTTGGGGTAAAAACAAGGCTAAGGTCAAGGCCATGTAATGAAGCTTGGTTACATTTTGAAGATTTGTAATCGGATGATGACATTCTTTCGATCGCCATCATTACCACGCTTCACGTCTCTGTAAAGAGGGACATATAGAGACCTACTTTTACGTTCGCACAAAGGTAGAGCTTCCGGGGAGAAAGAGGGAGAATGGGGAAAAAAAATGTCACAAGGTCAAGTTTGAATCGTTTTGAAGGAAACATTGTTCCGTTTTATTTCATTTTAATATCGAATCCTGCTATTTTGGCAGGCAGTGCTTGCACATCAACTATCACGGATCGCTTAGGAGTTTATGCGAAAACATGATCTCCCTTTGTTGACGTCATGTTGTTGTTTTCTTTTAGCACGAGTAAAACAACATTTTTGAATTTAATGTTTGGCCAAATGGAATTTAAAACACAGATATAAGGGGAAAATCCCAGCAGTTGAAACCCTGAGCATAACCAGTGTCACATTGCACCGATCATCACACGTCAATGAGCTGTTTCAATGGACCTCAATGAGAAGACATTCTAATGCGAGTCTGAAGTTAAAAGGACGATAACTGTGTTGGTGACTAATCTAGATCTACTTTACATCGACAGGGGTCACACAAAGAAGTTCGTTTGAAAAAAAAAAAAGAATTGACGCCAGGCGCCTACTGCAAAAGGAGCTGGGGGGGGCACCCATTTAGTAGTTCGTAGTGTACAGTCTAAGGTGACGCCCCTGGTGCTTATGTATCTGTGCATGTTCTGTGTAGGAGCAAGTTTGTGTCTACGTAGACAGTACAGTAGGGGCCATTGTAAACACAACTCGAAAAAATAATGTAAACATCCTGAAAAAACAGAGGCTTATATAAGGGAAAGAACTGCACATTTACAGCCACCTATCTCAATACGGAACAATATATTTTCCTTTCTCTAGATTAAACAAAATTAATTAATTACTACTAATTAATTTATTAATTTGTTAAATTTTTCTTATCAGTTCATGTCTTGTTAGGGACAATGAATAATTGTACAAAGTTTCAACTTGATCCGAGAATGGGAAGTTGGAAAAATAACGTGTACGAAATATGCATCAGACAGACAGACAGACAGACAGACGTAGTGAGTTGATAGAAGCTTTGTACAAAAAAAATCATAAAAGTGAATCGTGTATTTAGTTAGTCACCTATGCCACTGAGCTAGATACTCGTGTGCTATTATCCTTGACACTACTGGATGCACATAATTTGTCGACAAACCAATCTCTAAGCTTTTATTCCTTTCTTTGCCAAACAAATAAACAAACGATTGGTGCCAACAGGGATGATGATGCAGAAAGTTTTGTATCAGAGAGCTTAATGAATGATTTCCCCCCCCCCTCAATGTGATATGCAGCGATTTATAATTGACTAATTCATTTCTCTCTGTGAAGAGGACCTTGACATTGACCACTTTTCTAACGAAATCTCAGATTTATTCATCACAATGACACATTGGCTCTTTTTTTTTTTTTTTTTTTACTTTAGCCTATGTGTATGTGAGGAGGGCTTTGGTGTCCCCTGGTGGTAGGAACATTGATCTATACTAGATATTCAACTTGATGTGAGCACTACAAAAGGGACAAATTTTTGAATGGAACATTTTTAATTTTTATATTTCATCGTCAATTGTCATTGACATCTGCAAAGAGATTCCCCCCCCCCCCGAAAGGGGATTATCGCTATTAGCTCTATGTGATCTATCTGTCCGTCCGTCCCGTTTAGATCGCAAACAAATATATAAGACATTGAAAATACGAAATCATGATATTTTACATCTAGCAATGTTCTGGTGCAACAGCGCCGGAGGATTCCAGCTACCCGTCGCCTCAGCGTGGCGCCTCCGCTGGAAACGTCTAGTAGTGGAACTAGATAGGCCAAGTACGTCTAGTAGTGGAACTAGATAGGCGAAGTACGAGTAGCGACTAGCGAACCAGGCCCGGGTGAGCTTTTGTTTTGTTTTTTTCTCTCACTCGGGGTTGGGATGGAAAGAACGCCCGGAACCCAGTCCAAAAATTTCGCCACACCGTTCCACTAAGGGGATCCTCATCAGAACCAGGAGCCTGGAGTGGCGGTAACAGTAAAGGAATATGAGACAAACTCCCCGCAGTAAGCACTGTTCTCGGCCACTTATAGCGATTGGGTCTAGAGAACGGGGACAATGCCCCCAAAACCCTTAGGTACGCCACTGTGTGTAGACCTTATATAATGTCAAGATGGAAATGGCACTGGGTGAGACCAAATACAAATGATTGAGTTGCCATTCATTCATTGAGTCAATATATTTACAAGCTGTTAAAATGTCACATGAAAGGCACGTGTCACACATTGCGTGCCACATGTCTCAACTGCTTTATTATCGCAATTAAAAGAGTCCAGCGCCTGGTAACGATCCAACAGCCTAACACACACACACACAATTGTGTTATCAATCGACTGATACACACAATCAGATACGATATCTCCTTTGTTTTTAAATACCGAACTTGTCCATTTGGAAAGCGGTGAATAGCGGACATTTATTAGTAAAATTATATATAGATATAGATATATTCAATTCAGATGTGTTAATTTCACATTGTTTAAGGTATCCCGTCAATTTTATTTTTATTTACTTTTATTTTCCTGTCAATCTTTTTAAATGTCTGACTTCCTGGTCACGTGTCTTTCAATTCAAGGTTCAGCAGACATTGGGTCCATCCCACCTTAGTTCTCAAAGTATCATGTTGGTGGTAGTGGGAAATGGATTTTGTTTTATAGCAAAAAAATAATAAAAGTTTGATCAGCGGTTCTTGAGTTCCCACTGAATGCATCCTAAGACAATTTAAGGAAGATTTGGATTGTGCAAGATATTGCATTGAAGATTTGGATAGTGAATACAGTGCAAGATTAACAATTGGAATGGTGAATAAAGTGCAAGATAGTGCATTGACAATTGGGATGGTGAATAAAATGCAAGATAGTGCATTGACAATTGGGATGGTGAATAAATGCAAGATAGTGCATTGACAATTGGGATGGTGAATAAAATGCAAGATAGTGCATTGACAATTGGGATGGTGAATAAAATGCAAGATAGTGCATTGACAATTGGGATGGTGAATAAAATGCAAGATAGTGCATTGACAATTGGGATGGTAAATAAAGTGCAAGATAGTGCATTGACAATTGGGATGGTGAATAAAGTGCAAGATAGTGCATTGACAATTGGGGTGGTGAATAAAGTGCAAGATAGTGCATTGACAATTGGGATGGTGAATAAAATGCAAGATAGTGCATTGACAATTGGGATGGTGAATAAAATGCAAGATAGTGCATTGACAATTGGGATGGTAAATAAAGTGCAAGATAGTGCATTGACAATTAGGGTGGTGAATAAAGTGCAAGATAGTGCATTGACAATTGGGATGGTGAATAAAGTGCAAGATAAGGCATTGTGATAGCGTCACGTTTCAAACATATTATTGTAACGAAGACAAAAATGACTGTTCAAAGATTCGTCCATCATACTAGGCCCAGGAATCGCTGGGTTTAAAATGTAGTTAAGTTTTTTAATTTGTGCCTCAATGCTCCTTTATGTTTGAACTTGTGTATGTCTGTGCAGATGTGTGTGTGAATTATGTTTGTCTCTACCTGTGGACTGCTATAGCTGTAGTGTATGGCTATATCTGTGGCTGACGGTATGTGTGGTTATATCTGTGGCTGACGGTATGTGTGGTTACCGTATATCTGTTTCTGACGGTGAGTGTAAATATATAAGTAGATATTTATTGGGTTCTGTCTGAAGGTGACAATTGCGACCTTGGGCATGCGCAAACTGTGCAACTGCAGAGGACCGCCAAGTCTGTGAGCAGAGACAACCAACGAATTCTCGTGTGTCAGCAGTCTTCCCTCTCGCTCCGTCTCATTTTAACTCTTCTGTTTCTACCTATCTCTTTCTCTCTCTCTTGACTCATTCTCTTTATCTCGCTCTCTCTCTTCATCTTCTCTTTATCCACTACTGAAATTCTCCGCCGTGGACGACAGCGGCTCTACGTGGCACACGATAAAACGTCCACCATGTTAAACTATTTGTATAACGGAATCTAGCTCCGGTCAATTAATGTAGAGTTCACTACTAAATATGGAAAATGGTTTTTTCTTTAGTAGAGTAGTCGAGATAGATCAACAGGTGCTAGAAGTGTCATTTTGACATTCACTGCCTTAGTGACATTGTCAGTAAGCTCATGTGTCATTGAAGGTGTTAAAGAGATGGCCATGTCATTAATTTGAAATTTAAAAAAATATGCCACTGACTGAAAATGAATCGAACAACACGCGCGTTATATTCCAAAGTGCACTTAAAGTAGACTTTTTATGTCAAGGACGTTAGGCGTGTCGTCATATCCGGTCATACCACCAACCTCTCAACACACTAACACTGTACCAGGTCTGCCAAATCTAGAACTAAAAACAAGAAATTAAAAAAAAATGTACAAAGCTTATCTAAGAAGAACTTCGCACTTACAACTATATCTTTGAATAATTTAGAAGTTAGGTTCAGCAATTCAATATTAAATAAAATAATGAATTATTAATAATTGGTTCACTAAATGGTAAATTTTGTATTGATTCATGTCTTGTCTATGCCAATGAATAACTGTGCAAAGTTTCAACTAAATCCGAGATAGGGTGTGGGAGAAATAACGTGTGGGGCCTACAAACGTTTCACGACATAGACAAGAGGGATTTCAAATACGTTTTGTAAAAATGGCATGTGTTGCATTAAGTTGCCAGGTAGAATTACAGATCCAACGTGTTGTAGAATTAAATATTTGAGTTGTTGTTTGTATGACAGTCTGTCTATATTTAAGGAAACATCAAGAAAAACTGTAAAATAATTTTACTTAATTAGTAATTATCAATCAGGTGATAGTTCCATGACGCTCCGTCACGAATGAAGATCATTAGATTATGTCCTCAGGACCTCACCCAAACATACAGGACAACAGGGGGAGGGCGGCTAGCAGGTTCCAACTTTGGAGCCATCATGACAACAGTTTGAGGCGTAGGACAATATCACTCAGTCAATCGTAATAAACTCCAAAAGGTTTGTAGAAATTAGTTTAGAATGAAATCAGATCTAGGAGCTAAGCCAGTGGTTGACCTGAGCAGCAGCAGAAAAAACATGCTTTTTTTTTTCTTTTTTAATGCGATTATTTCTAAACTACTTTCTTTTTTCTAGAAGCCAAAAAAATCCGAAATCTAAAATGTTTTAGTGGTGTTGATTGTATTTGTATACTAGATCACCCAATAAATGGGTAGTATAGCTTGGTTCTTTGCCTAGACAATAGTGCTCATTTATTTAAAAAAAAAAGCCTTTCAGATTGGGACACTTATTAATAAAATGGCTTCTAGGGGGGGGGGGGGTAGGTTACTTCCCTTGCGACTAGCAGTGTCGTTACCAGTAAGTAGTTCCAGGAAGATAATTAAACGACTCGGTCTTTCTCAGTTCCGCAGTTGTCATCCACTACATTCTTACATCACACAATTGTTAAATCGTTGTGGACCTAACTATCAGTCGGATACCCGTTGACAGACCTAGATTGCCTAGTCGTGTGATATGCGCTCTGAACTGTCATCTGGATGGTCCCGGATTCGAACCCCCTCCTCTCCTTTCATCCCCGTCGTTCCTTAAGAGGTTTGGGCGAAAATGTTGTAACATTCAATTCTGAAGATATATTCCAAACATGTAAAACAAAACACAAATGTTGAAATGTAGAGATGAACCGTTCTCCGTAGTAGCGTATAGGCTACTGTGTTTTCAGAAATGTAGCCTTATTATAATGTCTGATGTTCTGTGTGTGAGAGTGTGTGTAGTTGTGAGCTTGAGATATAGAGTGTGTGACGTGTACGAGCGTGTGTGTTGTAGTGATATCAGCTATTGAAACTGAGGCCTGGGATTGAATTATGTCAAAGGTCAGTGTAATCTTCTAGGCTATATTTAACGTCGACGTCAAGCTAGGACCCTGGTGTGTTATCGATGTGTGCCAGGAGAGAACACCGCGTTCGATCTCGGGCTTTATAGTTAACCTGTCTAATCGATACTTTGCGTAGTCAAAGCATTCCAATAAATGGAAAGATACCAAAACCTGAAACTGACTTTAGTTTCAATCGCACTGAACTCTATAAAAAAGGCGACAACAAAACAAGCAACACTTTTGAAAAGAAACATCTTATATTGGTTTCATTCGTTGAATTGATTGAGTTGCAGAATAAATTAATAACCAGCTACAGCTTTGATTGAGACGCTGCTCTTCAGTGTCCTTTTTTCACTGTCTCATTGCCAAGAGATGTCCATGATGAGCACGATACCTACACTCTTAACGACTCGGTTTTTCTCGATTCCGAAATATCCTATTTAGTAACTTCTTGCACTATACGGTTACTGAGCCGTTTACATCGAAAAAAAAAGTCATTAACCTCAGGTTAAATCTTCGCTACTTTGATTGCACTAATGTTTACAATTATGAAAAGGCTGTTACGAGCTCAATTATAAATACGGCCTGATATGACTTAAAAAACCAGTCGATGACCTCTGGAATTTCATTAAAAACCATCTTAAAAGCATTATAGAAAATCATATACCAACTAAATACACATCAAACAAAATAAATAAATGCTGGTTTAATAATAGACTAAAGAAGCTTTGTAAACAGAAGGAAAACCTATATAGTAAATTTAAAGAAACTAAGGAAGAAAGAGTTTACAAAAAGTATATAAAAATTAAACACTTAACCCAAAAAATAATAATAAGACAGCTGCAGAGTGAATACATAAGCAATGTAATATCTAAAGATAACAACAAAAACCTATGGTCATACATTAAGTCTAAGAAAAGGGAAACAACAGGCATAGCGCCATTAAAAGATGAACATAACATAATACATAATGATAATAAAACTAAAGCAAACATCCTAAACAAATACTTTGCATCAGCATTCTCAGCCCCAGGAGACAAAGACATATTACTGAATTTGAACCAAGTAGACAACATAGAAGATATAGTAGTACAAGAAAATGGAAATTAAAAAACTATTAGCCAACACCAAACCAAATAAAGCGTCTTGACCTGATGGTATTCCAGCTAGATTACTCAAAGAACTAAGCAATGAGCTAGCCCGAGTGTTCAAAATACTCTTTCAGGCATCGCTTAACCAGGGCAGAGTACCAAAGGACTGGAAAGAAGCTAATGTCACCCCCCTATTTAAAAAAGGAGAAAAATCTGACCTAGGAAACTACAAACCAGTATCACTAACCAGCATCACATGTAAAATACTAGAACACATAATATGTAGCAACATCATAAACCACTTAGACAAACATAATGTCCTTACTCCATATCAACATAGCTTTAGGAAATATAGATCATGTGAAACACAACTAATAGGACTAATTGATGATTTTTCTAAAGGTTTAGATAATAGTGAACAAATAGATGCTATCTTACTAGATTTTTCTAAGGCTTTTGACAAAGTTCACCACCATAGTTTGCTTAAAAAATTAAAATATTTTGGCATTAATGGTCCACTGCATCAGTGGATTAAAGATTTTCTGATAGGGAGAGAACAAACTGTAATAATAAATGGCTCTAAATCAACACCGATAACAGTAAACTCAGATGTACGTTAAGGAACAGTCTTGGGTCCACTAGTATTTTTAATTTACATAAATGATTTACCAAATTGCATTACTTCAGGAACAAAAGTCAGATTATTTGCAGACGATTGCATAATATATAGAACAATAAAAACAACACAAGACACAGATATTTTACAAAGAGAATTAGATGAATTACAGAAATGGGAATCAAATTGGAGCATGTCTTTCCACCCAGAAAAATGTCAGTTGTTAAGAGTAACAAAAAAACTAAAACAAATTAATTCCACTTATCTTATTCATGGCAAACCAGTAATACAGACTAAAAATGCAAAATACCTAGGTGTTATAATAAATGAAAAACTGTCTTGGAATCCACATATTGATGAAACTATAAAAAAAAAATTTAAAAAGCATTAGGATTTATTTAAAGAAATTTCTTTTTTTTTTTTCCCTCACTGCGAATATAGTATTAGAAAGCAAAGTAAGTAAATCCATTTGTTCTAAATCTGCCCATGTTTGCTACCAACATTTTTGCATTTCCAAAAATTTAACTTTCATTTAAAAGTCATCTGATTTAGGTCATGTGGTGCCAACAACAGCCAGAAAGGAGGAAGTGGAAACGCCCTGACCCATGGACCCTCCATTATCCACCTTTGCCACTGCTTGCACGCGTTCGTCTTGGCTTGGCAAAGTAATGTCTAGAATGTCAGAGGTTTGTTTTAAAAGGTGGAAAAGAAAGAGGGGAAAAAAAAGGTGCAGAGTTGGCATGAAATTGGAGACCACGAGATGGCGTTAGGTGTCATGTCCAAGTGACCTCATTAACTGTTGTGATTTTCTTTCCCCACTGTCATAAGAATTCCACTTCATTGAAAATATCACTGTGTTGTCAACGTAAAGTGCTGATTAATGCATATTAGATGATTGATGGTTGATTACATGGGCGGAAACCCGTAGAGGGAGACACAGGGAGAAACTTACATTTACCACAGGGGCGTGGCGAAAGGAGGGCGGGTAGGGCGTCGCCTCGGACGCCAGAGCGTCAGGGGCGGCTACGTGGGTATGAAAACACTACAGAAGTATTAATTTCCTGTCACTATATTTGTTAGCGTCGTTCATCTGATATGTAAGTTTGGTATTGTTAACTGGTGATTGACCTTATGTAATGTTATCTGACACTGTTGGGAGATGTAGTGGGTGCCGACATGGCTTGCTTCACCAGGCCCTCGGTACGCATTTAACTAAATTATATGCACGCCTAAGCCCAGTTTTCTTTTTAGATGGTTCAATGTGGCCAAGGAAGTTACTTTTAAGAGACGATTTACATCGAAACGACAACATACACGTTATTAGCATGATTCTGGCGACGGAGAACACCACGCACTCCACGACGGAGATCCCACAATCGCAATAGCGTCATTGAATGGCGATTCATAGTGTCATACGCTCTGGACTGTGGCTCGGTCATCTCGATTGTCCAGGGTTCATACCCTGCCCTCTATCATCCCCCGTCGTCCTGCGTGAGGTTTTGGCTAGGATGTACATTATCTTAAACTCTGAAAGAACGTCTAAAAGAAGGAACATCCGAAACAGGTTTTAGAATTTTACAAACGTTTAAAGCTTGTTCAAGGCAGTTTCTATCATCAGGCCAAACAGTGCTGAATGTGCTGACTATCTTGAACATTTTTCTAGAGGGGATAAAGATAACATGTTTTAGAGCTAACGGAGTTCTGCGCAAGTCTGGAAGTTGGCAAGTAATGGAACTTCGAACATTCTGCATGTTTGTCTAATCATCCTTTCATAATCATTTTCTAGTTAAACATATACCTCCATTTTGTTTAGCTACTTTACACCAATACATAAAACATTTAACCATCGCCTACAAAAAAAAAGACATTTTTTATTCTATATGCTAGGACGAATTCGTATAAGTTATTTCTTCTCTAGTGCTATTGGAGCATGGAACGGTTGGCCTGAATGATTAGGAAAACCAATGACTTGGCAGGGTTTAACCTCATAATTAGCTTGCACAACTGGATCCACAACACGTGATGGTTCAATCAGATTTTCAATAGACGATATTGCTTTTTTTATTTTGGGATCTAAAACTTTACAGGCTACCGGACACACAGAAGAAGCAAATCAAAAAGCGTCTCTTCACTCCATGGACGCTAATAAAAAAAAAATAACACGTCGGTATTTTGTAAAACAGCGGTTTAACGAAACTAGCATTTTGATTGACCTTACAGAGGTCATACTTGAATGCAGCCATCCCCCACCCCCTTTTTTTTTTAACCCATGCATATAGTTCTACGAAGGGGAGAGAATAGTCGCTGACGCCCAGCTTACGGCTAAGCTCCCTTTGCAAAGTCGGTCATTTACACCCTCGCGTGCCATTCTTTTCGTTGCCGTATCGGGCTGACCAGCGTCCACACATATTCTGTTATTTTGATACGCTGTCTTTTGGCCGTAGACAGGTCAGTGACCGCATGACTGTTATGCACTCTCACCCCTCTCCCCCCCCCGTATTGCACGGCCCGTGATCAGGTGCCTGGGGGGGGGGGGCAAAAAAAAAAGGAAGGGTAGGTGGGGTTTGAAGAGGAGAACGTGGATGGTAATGGAAGTCGGTCAGTGGCTGGTCGTCTTGCATTCCCCCCTGAGGTCAACATTTGCGTCATTTGACTCGCGAGTTATTGACCCGATTTTAATAAATGAAATGTCAGCGATAAAGTTTGACAACAAACAAAAGTGGGGAGGGGGGTGTAGGGAGTGGTGTTGAATGTCGTGCTCAAAACGTAGACTAAGCTGACTTTGACAGAACTGTATATTTAGCGCAAATATAAAATGATAAAGCTCCATTTTATTTTAGTCTAACCACCTATGTGTGTCAATAAACTCTTATTGCAACGAACTTGTGTTCCATTGTCAAGCTAAGTAGGTCCACTTCCTATAGGGAGTTCTATTCCTCCAAAGTATAAGTACTCATGTACATTGCTTCTCCTCCCGACTCGAATGGAAAGATAGTGAGATCTATGCATTGGTGGCCATGGTGGCTAGGTGGTAAAGCGCTTTGCTTCCGAAACGAGTGTCATTTATTAATATATATATATATATATATAGAGAGAGAGAGAGAAAGAGAGAGAGAGAGAGCGTCGTACCTAGACAAATATATTTTTTAGAAGTATAACATTTGCTTAGTCTGCGAAATCAATGCTCCAAATTTTCATTTGTACAAATTAAGCTTTGTCGTCGACAAAATAATTATACTCAATTATCAGTTCATTAGTTACACGTTTAGTTGATCAACAGTTTAGCAAATGATAAATACATTCTTTCGCCATAGCCCAGTACTTAATGAGCTCATCAAAAAGAAAATCCTTCCACATTCTTCTTGAGTTTCTTATGCCCAATCTTGTGCTGATGATAAAAGTCTATCAATAAAGTTCCCCTTGCGATCTCTAGGGCAGATAATGAAAAGGTCTTCTGTTTCTATGGACCACGGTTAACGAGGGTGTCATAAGGCCAGAACAACGGGCAACCGCCTTTACTTTTCCCCAACTAATGTCAGGTACCGATTGGAGCTGGGTGTACCCAAAGAGCCCCCCCCCCCTCCCCATATATTGTATAGTTGGTAGATTTAGTATTATTTTTCTTAATGCTTATATCACTCAAAATACTCACTGGGACGTTAGATGTCTTTTTTTTTTTCAAAATTAAATGTAAGCTTATTGTTGAGTTTTTCCCTGTGTGTGTGTGTGTGCTAAATAAAAGGAAATAAACTGATGTACAAAAATTCAATAAAAATAGATCATCACTAGAAATATTCGATTACTGAATAGTCCTCTCTTAGCACTTCATCAACAAGTTATCTTTTCCTAACATTTCCTCCTTGCCAGGGTTGTCTTCCCATGGTGCCTTTTTTTTTTTTTTCTTTTCGCTCTTCCATTTGGTCCTGTTCAAGATTTGGCTCCAGAGAAAAACATTCGCAAATTGAAAAACGTTAATTATAAATCACGATTGCCGAACCCTGCTAGCATCCAAAAAAAAAAGAAAAGGGGGGGGGGGGGGAGGTAGCATGACACATTTTAAGAATTTGCTTTAGGGCTGCACGAAAATAACTTTGAAATTAGTTTCAGTGTACGTAATTGAAATATTAAAAAAAAGGGGGGGGGGTGAGGCTGCATGAGATGTATATCATACAGTGATTAAGGTTAGAAGTGAATAATTTCATTCCCAATAAATGTATAACCCTACAATTGCTATTGTTTTCTGTACCAGTCACTGACCTAGGTAAGTAGTCCGATTCATTTATTGTGACATTCCAATATACCGGTACAAGAACATTGCTGAATGTGCCTGTGGTGAAGTACCCCCCCCCCCTTACATACCTTACTTTATTTATAATATTTTGCCCTTTATATCCAAACCTGGAGCTACCTTTATATCTAATCTGTGCCCTTTGTATCGAGATCTGGATCTTTCTTTTTAATGCTGTACTTTTTTTTCCATATCTAGAGCTTCTATTATTCATAGTGTTCCCTTTATATACAGGATCTGGGATTTCTTTTATTTATGATGTCCTTTTTACCGGTATATCCATCTATGGAGCTTCCTTTATTTATAATGTTTCATTTATATCCAGACCAAGAGATTACTTTATTCACATTTTTGCTCTGTATTTCAATCCAACCTTTTTTTTGTATTTATTTAAATAGCAGCCTACATTCAGAAACAATGTGTCCTTGTCGTGGACATATCCATTGTTTTCCATTACTATGTATATATTAAGTAGCATTAATCAGTTAAAATAAATAATTATTCAATAAGAAAGATAAGACCTAACATACATAATACATGAAGTAACTTGTCAGACTTCAGAGTATAGCTTGGCCATAGGGTGGCGTTATAGGATAGGCATCCTCATAAATTAATAGTGTTGCAAAGGAGTCTTTATAAAGAGTTTTGCAAAGGCGTTGTTATAGAGAGATAATATTGCATGGGCTTTGTCATAGAGTGATAGAATTGCCTAAGCGTTGACTTGAGAGTGACAATATTGCATAAGCGTCGTAAATGTCACATACCGGGTATACAAATGAGTGTTACAGTACAATGATTTTACAAACCCTAGATCTTCTGTTCGCACTAGTGTTACTTTCGCTATTCACTGGCCAATGAACTTATAGGTCGTCGCCAGTTCAGAGGCGAATCTTTCTTTTTTCTCTACAGGTATTGGGGCGTGACGCAGGTGCAGAATATCTGTCCTGCGGCTGCTCTTTGTGTGGATATTCCTTCACAGTGGCGGCCCGTCTCAGATTAGAGGCGTGGCGAGGGAAGGGTTAAGGCTGGTGATTACCACATCTATTTTTTGTTACCTTGAATCTAACATAGACAGGTATAAACACTTCGACAGCTACGACTCATGTAGATAACACGTAGGCTTATCAATTATAAGCTCTTTAAAGAAAAACTTTGTTTATAAAAAGTTAAATTCTCTACCGGGTGCAATGAAGGGCTGAAACTAGATTCTAGCTTTCATGTACTAGCGAATGCTAAACGATAAAATCTTTTTTTTTTTTTTTTTGTAATCCCCATTCTTTACTTTAATCCAAAAGTGTACATGTAAGTGAGGAGGCTCTATTACGATCTAGAGCCGGCACTTTTTATGTTGGCACATAATGAGACTATTATTAGATGAATATGTAGATCTACATGCTAACATGTTAATATCAACAAATGAAAACGCCTTCCAAAACACCAAGTTTGTCAGCTTGCGAAAGTTAAAAGTGCATGTGAACTATTTATAACTGAATCGGTGATCGGGGGAAAAGGTAGCTTCAGTTTTATCTCCCAACAATGTTCTGTAGGTTATACATCGTCGTGTAATTCGTTACTTCCCTATTTTGTTTGGCGATAATGGATGCATGCTGGTGAAGGTTTACCGTGACGTCATGTCATTAACATAAATAGCGCCCAATGGTTAATTGTAATGGGCGTAAAATAACACACGAGCACCGGTCGATCGACAAATGTTCACAAGCTATTTTGTGCACTGAGGAAGTGTAAGTGCCTTGTGTCACAGCACGGGAACAGTGTGTAGCGAACGGTGTGTAAGCCAATCACGCGCATGCACTTTAACGTATAAACACGCTCTTATGTCATCATGGGAATGGATTTCAAAATAACAACTTAATTTACACTTGTCATGTAAAGTTTACACTGCGGTCATTATTTACAAGAAAAGTTATTTGGACCTAAACAATATCGTAATTACTTATAGTAGTTAAAACAGTTATCATGGGTAACACGTGATTACGGATTGGAAGGAAGGACACGTGTTTTGCTATTTCACAACCCTCTCTCCCTCATGCGTCACACCAAACCCCACGTTAATAGCTGGGTTTATCAGTCCACTGGTGTTCAAACACATTCAGGGGACTATGTGGCCAACCCAATGCCTTTTCACCATCAACGGATGCTGAGTTCTCATAAATCAAGTTATAACATCATAACTATTTTAAAAAGAGGGTTCGATCCTGGAGACATTTCATTCACCAATCAAACTCTAACACACTCAACCATCACTTTATATAACACGTTGAAAGTGTAACGACAGGATAGGACTAGTTTGGATTTTGTTTATATCTGAATTAACAAATGCTGGTGTGTTTTGAATTAGAGAGAAAAAGAAGTTTTTAAAAATATTATTAATCCAGGCCCAATGTTGAAAAATTAGCTGAACTGTTAAATTTTAGATTTGTAATAATACTGTATTCCTAAAGTTAATTCTGATTTTGTACATAAGTTAAATCTTGCTATAGAATTTTATATTTTCACTTTAATATACAACTTCATTACGTTATTATGATTATTATTTTTCTCGTGTTATGTGTAGCTGTGTTGATGGCTTTGAAGTTCAGTTAGGTGCTAGATAACCATATCAATGGGTGCGAATAGTGTGATCTGATAGTTGCGATATCTTTGTTAATTATTATACACAAAATAATACAATACTATACTATACAATACAATATAATACAATACGATAATTACATTACAATACATCATAATGAGATTATAAGTTTGCATATTTATTGATCGGAATGGAACACGCGTTGTACAATGAATGCACACATCAAACATGTTCACATTAGTTGAAGTGAATGTAGGCTATTCATAGAAGCAATGAAAATATTGACAATGAAAGCACTGCCACAAAAGATGACAATTATAACAAAAGCATGAAAGGTACACTAGCGGAAGAAGTAGCTTCTAATAGTTTTATTTAGAACAACAGATAAAAGTTCTATTTTTAGACCCCCCACTTGTCTCCGTGTCAGCCATATGACACAACACACAAAAGACATTCAACTAACTATAAACCTTTCGAGGATTTGCTTTTGAGCTCATATGTATTCATTTCAACGCCTTTTCCCATATCAAAGTGTAGATTACACGTATATATATATATATATATATATAGGTTAGGGTTAGGTTATTATATATATACATATATATATATATACACACAAGGGGAAAAAATTTGACTCAGGTTGTGGAATCTATATCCTGACAAGGAATCTCTAGATTAAAATAAGAATCGATTAAAGCTACTTTTAGGAAACTTTTTTTTTCATTTGTTTGAAACTATAAACCCTAGAAGCAATCGAAAATATGAATCGAACTCGCTTTATTGATCCCATAGGGCCTCACTCATTGTTCCTATTGAATCAAGGCTGCGAGTCGTGAAACCGAAAGGCAAACACCTGTATCGAATTCCCGATAGATTCGATCCATATAGTGAAAAAGATCATCACCTGGAGTTTTTTACGAGCTTCGCGATTACAAAACTAGAGATGCAGAGATCTATTCGTTCTTCGATCTATTCGTGCCACTAAGCAAAGCCGTTCATCTAACGACCTTCAAATCCTAGCTCTGGAGACCATTAATACCTTCAAGCCCAGTGCTATATTTGCATACACTGATGGGTCGGCATCAATAGATTCTGGAAGAGCAGGCTATGGAGCCTACATCGACTTTCTTGGCTCTTACACAGTCAGAATCTTTGGACCATGTGGTAGTGTTTGCAGTTTTGATGCGGAGACCATGGCAGTCTGTGAAGCCTTAAAAGTCATTGACTCTCAACTCGGCGAGGGACATTTGAGGGCAACACAGATTGTTGTGGTCACTGACTCAAAATCTGTACTACAGGCTTTGCAAAGCCCCGGACCATGGCCCCCCAATATCAAACACTGTCATCATGGCTTCACATAACATTAAGCAACGCTATGGCACCCCTGTAATAATGCAGTGGGTACCGAGTCACATAGGTGTGACTAGCAACACAATTGCAGACTCTTTGGCCCACCAGGGAGGGCAAATTCCACCCACTGATCAGGCCGTAAGCTTTCATCAAGCCCTGGCTATAATACAAAAACAGAAATGGAAAAGTGGTTTGAGTGCTGGGACAAGTCCCAAAAAGCCCGTGGAGTCTGGGAGCGCATGAGGCGCCCTGACCGCACTTCCCCGTGGTAAAGGCTGTCCAGGCCTGAGCAAGCTATTATAGCACAGTGCAGGACAGGCCTCTGTCCTGTTGGCTCATATTTCATGCGGCTATGGCCAAATTTTGATCCACGGTGCCCCCGCTGGGGGGAAGAAGAGGAAACAGTGCCTCATATTCTGTTTGCTGATCTCCGTCTCGACAGGTCTGGGAAACCCAAAATTCTCGACCTGTATGGCGACATTTATGCACTACGCAAGACAGCAGGGTTTCTGTCCAGGGCTTTTGCAAGAGAGGATTTGAGCCTCTCAAGCCCTCACTCTGATTGAGTTTGATGATGATGATTCGTTCTTCTTAGAACATATTTACATGCGTGCTGGAACAGGATTGGTCATTTTTAAGAGAGAAATTAATGACTTCACTTCGTTGATTAACTTTTTAATTATTTTTTTTTTAATATCCTCATCCCGCTAGTTACTATATGGTGGTTTCAGGCATAAACCAAAACAAAATCACTATGTCAATCGATATTGGACTTGTCAGCAAATTTGGAAGAGAGAGAGGAAGAAATAAGAGGGAGAGAGAGAGAGAGAAAGATAGCGAATAAAAAAAAGAGAGAGGCGGTATCAGATGCAGATTAGGCAGAGAGAGGGACAAAATCGCTAGAGACATCTCTCAGCCATGGCCTCTTCGGTGTGTTGTGAGTCCAGATGTTTGTAAACAAACCAACGTGGAAGTATCGCTGAAAGGAAATCTCCACCTAAATCCTCGGAATAATAGTAGAGAGAAAAAAAACAATATATAATCCAAACATGCGGTGTATCATAAATAATAAATGCTTTATCAAAGACAGCTTTACAGACACTGCGTATTGGAAAAGTTTGCCTATATTCCATTCCGAATTCCCGATGTTTGGCGAGCGACCACAAACGTGGCTACGCCATCATCCAGGCCGCATTTTCTCGTAGTCCACAGCCCCAAAATAAAAACCTCTCCCTTCGCTGGTTGAAACGAGCTCGCCGATTGGCTGTGAGGCACCAATGAACTGCGAGCCCAGCTTGTAAACATTCAGCTAGCTAGTTTCCTTCTCAGTTGGCCTCGTATCGTGAGTTGGCTTCGGAGCAGACGACGGTAAAGAACGAGCTTGGATTTCGTTTATATCTGAAAAAAAAAAAATTTTTTTAAAAACTTGTTCATTTGTTATAAAAACTATTTTTTTTAGGATTTTACAATTAGAATTTGTTATAAGTACACAATGCACAGTATAGAACAACTTCTTCAGGCAGCTGATTTCATTGAAAGACGAGATCGAGGTAAAATGTTTGCGTGTGTCCTTATTGTTTACATTTCAAAATGACAACATTGTAAACGAGATCTTTTTTTCCCAGCTTATAGCCTAGTATTTGCTAGATTTGCAATTATCCTGCATAATAGAAACTAGATCTAGTTTTTTTTTTTAAATTAACGATTAGATAGAACACGATGAAAATAAAAGACCTTATTTTGCAATCTACATCTAGACATAGAACTACTGGATAATTGGATCAGTGTATCTACAATCTAGTTATATAAATCTAGTATTCAAGTCTCAATTTTATCATTGAAAGTCTAGATATTCATGTAGATTAAATTGTAAAAATTATCCTTATGAGTTATAATATCAACTATTTTTATTTTGTGACAGAAGCCGAGCATGGCTATGCATCTACGTTACCTATGCCTGATGAATATAATTACAATTCACCCAAAAGGAGGTCGAAATCCAAAAAGTCTCAAAATAACAGGTAGGTTAGCCCTCGATGTGGTGCTCAGTGTGTCAGAGACATAAACACGTTCCCAAATGTTCAACTCGTGTGTTGTAGATCTCCTTTATACATTATTGTAAACACTGACTTCTTCAACTATAGATGAACCTGTTAGGATCATTTAGATCTAGATTATATATTCGATAGTAAGACTAAATGTAGATACAGATTTGTAGTTGTTGTTGTTTTTTTTGTTGTTGTTGTTTTTAAATCATAAAAATGAGTCTTTGAAATACAGATCTTAAAACAAAAATCATTTATACTCTTGTGTCTAGTTATAGAGCCTAAGAGCATTCTATTATACCACATTTAAACCGAGTTTTTGTTGTGTTGCAGGTCTACACACAACGAGCTTGAAAAGAACAGGTACGTTATTTGTGTTTTTAAATCGATTTCCTAAATTGTGATCTGTGATTCTTTCTGGATATATTGACAAGTACAAAGTTTTTTTCTTGGGATTAACAATTTCGCTTTATAGTGTTCTTAAAAAAAAAAGTACGGAATACGAATTGTGTTTTCAAGATTGTCTGGATACGTTCTGTTGTGTTTTTCTCTAGCTGAAAGGAATTATGGGAAGAAGGCGGTAACCATTTAAACACATCAAATACTATGCTAGTTTTTTTTTCCCTTTAACTGAGTCACCGAGCTAGCGGTTAAACAGGTCTTGAGGACAAAGCGAGAGCCGCACGCCTTAAGCCTAGCGTAGTTGCCCTCGTCTCTCAGGACAAACAAACCCCGCTTTGAAACAGATAATAAGTTACGGCATAGCCTGACCTCAACTTTCCCCCCTTTTTTGCCTCCTAGCGAGACGGGAAAGGAGGGAATGGGCTGACCTCAAAGGTAAACAATTTTCAGCTAATGAAAATTTAGCCAGGCCCCATAAACTTAGCAGTCTACAAGAGACCTAGCTTGTGGCAGATTTAGCAAACCGATTGCACGCGAAACGGCCTATCTATTTATAACGCTGACTTGTAGTTTATAATATTTGCAGAGGGCTGATAGGGCTAAGTCTCCAGTAGGCCTACATTAAATACGAACTGAAACCGCCTAGAGCGAAGTGCTTACATTTAGAGTAACATATCAGACTGGGATTTTAGTTTTTATTTTATAGCTAGAATCGGATCAATAAGACGTAACCAGTCATATTAGGGTTAGTTAATATAATCACCACCACTATGCCAGTATCAATGTCAATTCATTTTAGTGCAAGTTTTTAAAAACAAAACAAAAACACGTACATCTATACATAACATTGTTTCAATCTATTTAGATCTACGTTTTACGAATACAAATAATAACAGAACACGGTCCTGTGTTGAATGAAAATATAGGAAATTCTCATTAAGATTGTTTAAAATTATTTGATAATTACCCTTCCCTTCTTTTATTTATATTTTCTACCTATACAAATTAAATTGTTTTTTTTTTATATTTTTTTAATACTTTTTTTTTTGTGTGGCTCGCATATCCCTGTACTCGTGAACAGTTAATGACTTTTTTTTCTACACAAAACAATCCTGTACGTTTGATGTAACAGAGAATTAGATGTAAATCAAGTTTACAATTTTAAAAAATTTGGCTGTCCTACTTGAAAAAGAGACCGTAAGCTTTGAGTCTTTGTTGGAAAGGTCAGGACACACAGTCTAAAGGATAACAATTAGCTTATTATGCAAAAAACTATTAATAGCTGTATCCTAACATAAAATGAGACATGCGTGGTTTCATTTTGAAGAGATAGTGTTTGCTTTCGGGGAGAGTGGGGGGGGGGCGTGTTTTTAATGCTAAATTTAGGACTAGTTGATTTGAGTCATGTGACGAATACAAGAAAAAAACGTTGACGTCGTTGGGCCCGGGGGAGGGGGGAGTGTCAGATGTGGAATATTTTAGAGCAGAAGCGAGGTTACACATATCCAACGGTAGATCTGCCAGTTCCTTCCCCCACACACACCACTCCGGCGCTAGTGGTGGCAGGTCGGTTAGCTGGGTTGTTGTTGAGCTTGAATGACGACAGCCTTGACCTGAAGTGCATGCACAGCCCGTGTTGGTGATATAGGACAACGGAGGTTCTTGGATTACATTGAGCTACATGGAGTTTGAGGAGTTTGGGATCATTTCGGAGATATATGATTTTTTTTTATACTACCGATAGCAAGAATTCTCAACTGTCTATCTCTATATTGCGTCCTAAAAATAGGCTTACTTATTGATTTAGCTTTGCCCCACCTAGAAGACCGAATTTAACGATCGAGACCCAGATCTATATTGTTATGTTTACAAACAAAGAAAAGAAAATAGACAAGAAAAGGGGGGGGGGGTTGCGCAATCCGGTAGTGACATCAGTGTTTCTATTTACTTATTGCAATTAGTTTTGAAAAACATCAAAGCGCATTGAAGGACATCGGTTTTATAATAGCCAGTATTAAAAAGACGCGAAAAAAAAAACGTAGATCTATATCAAACTGTGTTTTGTTCTGGTTTTATCTACTAAGCAAACATTTAGATGTATCGTACGGCACACACACACACACACACACTGTTGGCAGCTTGCCTGGCCGGTGTGGTATACAAATTAGAGCAGTTTTGATAAAGTCTGCTTACATCTGAACAGATGCATATTTTTGAACTTGTGTGCATTTTTTTTTTGGTACATAGAGCTTACAGTATTTATGTGTGGATACATAGGCCTATATGTTAAGGCATGTATAATATAAGGAAATAAAGTTAGTATGCTTGCATACTTATTAACTGAAACATATGTATTCATATTTGGAAAACAAATGTTGAACACACAAGATGTATGTATCTCAGGTTTTTTTTTAATGGTGTGAACTACAGAGTTTCTATCAGCAGGGACTTAGCTGGTCTGGGAGAGTTGTCAGGGTGACCTGACCCCATTGTGCTGGCATGGAAAGAAATTTCAGTGACCCAAATCCAATTTTATTAAGGGGGGGGGGGGGGTTAATAAGTTAAGCAACCCCCCCCCTTCATTATTTAACCATTAGCCTTTTTTAAAAAAAACAAAACCTTCTATCAACTCACTCTGTCTGGTAACAAGTTGGTACACATTTCTTCTATTTCTCTCACATCCAAGCTCGGATCAAGCTGAAATTTTACACATTTCTTTTACATGCCAACACAAGAATCAATTAAAAAAAACAACAATTAGTTAATTAACTGTTGGTAATTAATTATTTAGTTTTGTATCTTGAACAAGGGAAAGAAATTTCCTTGATGATAAAGTGGTATATAAGTTGAATTAGTCCCCTTTGTTGTTTGTAGAAAACAAATTATAAATAACTATAGAACCTACTTTCATAAGCAGCTACCTGGCACTGTAGTTACCATATTGGCTGAGGAGGCCTTAAACCTTCACTTCGAATTCAGGACTCTCACTTTTTTATTTTTATAAATACATTTAGAAAGCAATGACCCAGATACCTTCTTCTTTCTCGCCTTTACCTCTCTCCAACTGGTCAAGACAAGGGATAAGATCATAGAGTATTGAGAAAGCTAAAAGCATGAAATTATGCTAAACAAAAACAGTTGGTAAAAATTTCAACTCGCACAGATTTATTATTGTTAGGCTAGTTCTATTACAAATTAAATTACATGACTGATCCAAACTAATTGATGCAACTCATTTAATATATTATTTGCATTGAAAAGGAATAGTTGAAACCCTTTAGCCCTGGAACTATGTCTTTTACAATCCATACACAAAGAAAGCTCAGATAAGAGAAACAAAAGTCAATAAATAACAAAGTCAAAGCAGTTCATAGATAGATACCTGCTAGAGAGATCAGCCTTCTAGATTTTTATTTCCATTTTTCATAACTTGTGCTGATTTCTGTCTGGAATGTTTTTTTTTTATGAGGGGGTGGGAGGTCAACTCAAACAACCAGTGTAGCAAGCACATTGGCTGTTAAATGGGTCGCTCCCTGGTTGAATGGTCTAAGATTTTTGTTGCCAGGAAGGTCTGCTTGCTGCCATCCTGCAGTAAATTTTGGCTAGGACATGATAATGTTCATTTCTGAAGGTGTGTCCGAGATAAACAGATCTTACTTGTTTGTTTAGATAGTGTGGAACTTGCTTATAAGATAAAGAAAGGCCCTATACTTGCAGACATGCACAAACACCATAGTATACAATATATTTAAACCTTAAAGAACATTACTTCCTTAGTGTTACACTGAATTGTGTGTGTGGGTGGGGAGGGTAGACGTTTATTCTTTACTTGCCTATACTTTTACCTTTTTTTTTTTTGGTTAATAGTTTTCTCCTACTTCCTTGACATCAAGTAAACATCTCCCCAAACCTCCGCAAACTGCTTAGTACAAAAACCCAGTGGAAGCCCATAATCTTTCTAATACCGGTATGCTATGCTAACTAATTGCTAAATAGAAATTAATATGATGCCCTACTAATTTAATGGGAAAGTAACTTTAATCTGTGAGATTAATTGGTACCATATCTTTTTTTTTTTTATTGTTGCTATTAGACATAAAGCCATTCCTAAAAGACACTCTACCCTTGTGACTTAGTTAAGGGGGAGGACTAGCACACATAAAAATGACAAAATTCATGATGCCAAAGACAAAGAGATATACTAGGTTAGCCAACATTTTGTTTCACTTTTTTTATCTTTTTTTTAACTTGATGGCAAGATTTCATTGACATTTGGTTGTTCTCCTCTCGTTCACAGACGAGCTCACCTCCGACACTGCTTAGAAAGATTAAAAGATCTTGTACCTCTTGGTGTTGATTCCTCTCGACACACTACATTAGGTCTTCTAACAAAAGCCAGGACATTTATCAAGGCAAGTTTCTCATTCTGAATGTTTAAACTAAACTCCAACACTGGTTGTCTTTTCTTTTTCATTGCCATTAGGTCAAAAATGGGTTGCCTTAAAAAGATAAATGAATGAACACAATTAATATTTTTTTAAATCGTATGGTGACTAGGTGTAACACATGACTGCCAAGGATGGTTTAGTAAGGTTGATATTGCTGGAATGGTAATGGTTATAAGCATATAGTTTCTAACAACCAGTCCAACTCCTAGCCTTCACGTGTGGCTCAGTTATTGGGTCCATGTATCAGTGACAAGAGAAGGGACAAAAGTCCTGGAGCCTAAACCAGTAAGTTTTTGCCTTGCTAGCCCTTCCTGGCCACCCACCTAGGAGAATCCAAACCTCTGCTGTCTTGTAGCTATACCCAAACATGAAAAAGGCTCACAGAAACAGGCCTAAGAAAAAAAAAACAGGAGCTGGTGTCCCTTAGCTTGCAGCACTAAGTGCTACACTGTGTAATGCCACTGATCCTAAACTTGCCTCAACTTGCCATTCCATTGAATACAATGGAAGGGACAATGTTTAGGACATGTTAATTTTACTTAAAGTCATTCAGTGTATATTGTTTAAAATTAATTTTATACTTATTTCCCATCTCCAATAAAAAAAAAATTTCTTACCTTTTTTTTTTTAAGAATCTAGAAGAAAAAGAAAGGAAAGCAATTTTACTGAGAGATCAGCTAGAAAGAGAAAATCGTCACCTTCGCCGCAGACTGGATTTACTGCTACAACAAAGTAACCACAATCACAACCTTTTCCGATTGCGCCAGGAGCGCAGTATTAGTGAATGCAGCACATCAACAAATTCATCATCACCTACCTCATCCATCAATCAAGAAGAATCTGGTTAGTGTATTATTGACATATTGTACTTTTACTAGTCTGGTTGAACATAAATTACTGTGTTTTTTTACATTATGATTTCTTCTGACATTTTGTGGAATTTAAAAGAAACATATTTGTCATGTGCCGCTGGTCAGTAAAATAAGACAACACTTTATGAGGAGTAAAAAAAAATAAGTAATGTTAGCAATGTATGCCATCCTGTACATTTTTTATTTATGCAAAGAGGGTTTTGTTGAAATTCAAATCTTATAAATAGTATGTTTATATTGTTTTTTAGTGATGGTAAAAGTATTGACATAGTCAGGCAGAGACGAATGACATAGCATAATAGGCATAGAGGAAGAACAATTTGGCAATAGTTTATGGAAGGTTGAACAACGCATAAGTAGACAAGACAAGTATCCAATTTGTGAATAAATGCATCATATAAAGTAGTATGAAGGATTGACTTCATTTATCTTGTTAATTGTAATGTTCTTTGGCTAGGTTAGACTGTTGATGAAATACTAATAAATTTGTACAGCACACAAGATACTAGCCAGAACATAACTCGTGAAGTTTTTTTTATCCCATTAGCAGTTCAATCTCAATGTTACATGCTATAGAGTCTGTAACCATTGGGACTAATTTTTGTACATATCATCATGCTTAATTTTGTTTTTTAGAAATAATTAAAAATAATAATCAAATAGTATTTAGAATATTTTTGAAAGGAAACTTTTCTTTTTTCTTTGCAGATGAAATTGATATAGTTGGCGACTTCCAAAGTGACAGTGATGATCGCTGCAGTATTGAAAGTCTTGGAAGCGATGGTGGAAGTGCTGATTGTCGACATTACAGGAGCAATTTTTTAGAAGATTCTGGAGTTTCCCTTTGATCCTGTGCTCCATTTTTTTAAATTTCTTCTCTTGCTCAGTTTGCTTGCTTGCAGCTGCATGAGCAATTTAAAAAAAAAATTTGAGCATATTTGTTGTTCAGAAATGTCATCTCTTTGTTACTATAATTACAGTACATAGTGACTAAATGTTGTCTGGAGAAAATTGTAGTCACACTTGGATTGGATTATAACTGAAAATAAAAACTTTGATCCGGATTACTACCAGCTTTTTAACGCTCATCCATTCATTTATGTTCCATGAGGACTACGTTCTTAACTGGTGTACGACTACTAGGATTATCACTACAGGAAAGAAGATTCATTTGAATGCCATGTTTATGTTGTACATGTTATTATATCTTGAATATATATAGTTTTTATGTCAGGTTTGTGAACAATTGCAAATTAACTCAAACACAATAACAAGAAAACTGTTACCATTGACTTGAAATGTGACTGAGCTGAGTGACTGTTTATGCATACATGTGAATTTTTATCTAATTTTATATAAAGATGATGGTAGTAGAATTGCCGTCTTTTAAAATCACATTTGGCTGGCCAAGTTAGTGGGAATCAACATGAACTTTTTAAAGCACAAGTTTCTAATGGCATAAACATATTGGTCTGGGCAGTGTAACAAATGGAATATATATTTATAGTCCATGTTTATTCTGTTTGTGTTTTGTTTTTTTTTATAAAAAAAAAAGGATAAACATATTTTCATGATGCTTTTATAGCCAATACACATTTTTATAAATGGGGAAAATGGAAGACTGTTACATACCCAGGTGTTTATATTTACAGAATCTATAACATACTTTCCAAGGTGATTGTATAATTTAGAATGCCAACTTCAACTCAGCATTTTAAATGCCTTCAAGCATTTATCACATCATAAATCAGTATTGATATTACCATTTAAAGGACATATTGCTGACTGCTAGATAATGAAAGCTGAGAACCCAATACCTGTGGTATCACTCCGTGACTTTCCGAATCTGATTATTCCTTTTTTTTTGTAACTTCAAGAAAGCTGTGATTTTTTTTCCAAATGGCTGTAGGTTCTGCCGCCTCCCATCATTTAGCGTCCCACAGTCCGTGCTAGCGCGGCAGTGACGTAGGCAGCATGAGGCGGTTAGGCCATGTCATGCCTTTAGGATGAGTGGTGCTTAGACTAACTTTTGCCAACAGACTTGCAAATTTAAGTTTTCGTTTCAATATTTTAAACTTATCAAATTGCATTGGTCTGTATGGTCTCTAAATTTGACCAAGTTTCTACACCATTTTCTTCTCTACTACTTACTGATTAATGTCAAAGATTAGTAAGATCTAGTTGGAAGTTGTCCAATCAAGTATGCTAAGGTAAATTTGTGAATGTTTTGAAAGAAATGAAAAAAAAAAGATTGTAGCTTATTTGGCAAAACAATGACATTGAGTTCTAAGTTCATTCCGAAAGTATTTAGAAGTGAATGTTCGCTAGTCATAACAAATTCACAAAATGCTGCTCTGTTTGAGATGTATATGTAGTGTTTATTACATTGTGCAAATATATATTATATTATTTAATTTTTTTTTTATAGGCTGGTGGTAACAAGATAGATTTAAAAGTAAGCTGCTTATCTCAAAGATTAAGGCCATTTTAAAAATAACTGTCTAGCTAATATAGAATGAATGTGTTGGGTATGTAGAATAAGTGTGGCACACAATGTGCCAGTGTTGACTTGTCCTCCACAGGAAAAAAAAAAGATGCTTTTTTTGTTTTCAACCGAACTCATCTCAAAATCTCCCACCATCCCTCATCTCATTGTTTGAATGGGTTCTGTAAAACTGTGTAGTTACTAGAAATTTTACTAGAAATTTGTACAATGACATAATCCAGGTGACACTTTGTTAGTAGTTTTAACAAATATCACTTAGCATATGTATGCTTTTCAATTGATAACCTTTACTTTCCTTATTTCTAGTTATGGTATATTTAAATTGTTTGAGGCTAAATCTTTCTAACTGAAGTTTCGGAAGTCGAAGTTTAAATGCTTGAGGAGTGAACTAATGATATTTTAAATACTGTACAGAGAGAGGCTTGTGATTTTCATTCATACAATATTTGTATCGTTTTTTTTTTTGTTGTTACTATTTCTAGAGCATGGTTGTCAAGTGGCCACAGCAATCATGGTGGCTGCTTGGGTTGTCATCTGTGGTGTTCTCATGATCAATTTTTATATCTGTGATAATATAATAAAAAAAATATGAAAAGATTTGACTTTTTTATGCTGGATATTTTTTCATATGTTAGACTCTAGGAAAAAAACTAGATTTAACATTCATAGTTCCAAATGAGAGTTGGCAAGACAAATAGGCACTTAGTCTCATTAATTGCTTTTTAAATTCTCCCTATTCAACAAAGTGTGCCTTCTCAAACAGCTGCAATATAACAGTATATATGGCCAATATATATATATATATATATATATATATAAGCCAATATATATGGCTTTTCATCTACTTACAAAATGTGCAATGTCTTTTGTCCTGTAATACCTCTCTGTGCGCAAACTGTAGTAGGAATAATGTTTAATTATGAAACAGATTTATTTCAGCGTTTTTTTCTTATTTTGTAGTTGGTCTTAGGAAAGTACTAGAAAAGAAAAGTCTTTCTGTTCCATGTTTAACTAAGTGGTACTTATGGTATTCTATGGCAATGAAGAAAACTTTTTTAAACTCTCTTTTTTCATTAATATATTTTTTTAAAGTAAAATTTGACAAGCTAATAATTTTTTTTTAATTAGTATAAATCTGGCTTGGTAAATTTATATTAATATTTACAGAATTTGATTTGTAGAATAATACTTTTTTCTTCAGTTTAATATTATTAATATAATTAATATTCTTTTAAATTAATCTAACTACTTTCTGAGAAACTGAGGCTGATTGATTTAACAAAAACATTTTGCCTTTTTTTGTTTGTTTTTTTACTGATGCAATATAAAATGCCTGTCTCACCATTATTTCGTATTGGGAATTTTAGAGATTGAGGAAATATCTAAAATTTGTGTTAAAAAATGTATTACTGATAAAGAAAATAATGCAGGAATTCAAAATATTTAAAAATAATGTGTTAAGTCAGCAAAACTTAAAATCTCACCCAAAAATAATTCTTCGTCAGATGTATATCTATAAATGATCTTATTTCTATAACATTGACTTAGAAATAATTTTAACTGAATTCAGCAAAGTTGAAATCTTGACAAGTTAGGAAAATATTTTTAACTATGAAAAATGTTTTTTAGCTAAAATTGTTTAAGATCCATTAAAGTATCAATAAATCATGCAACAGAAGTTGACTTGACATAATGGTGAGTCTGGCTTAATTCTGCTATTAGTTAAGCTCTAATGGTTAAAGAATATTAAAAAGTTCAGTTCTAAACAAATACTAAAATATTTGAATTTCATTAGATCAAAATAGATCTGATAGCTTTGTCAATTTAAATATATAAGTAATATGAAAATATATGTTAATAGTCAGTACTTAAAAAGTCGACTAAAATCATGTTTCAAGTCTTTCAACTTTTCATTTTGTTGATGTAAGTGGGATGAGCAAGTTATGTGCAGTTGCAAGGCTGTTTTCAAAAGCTGTTTTTATGTTGACTGTATCCAGTTTGAAATAATACCAAGATTTGTAGCATTCAAAAAACAAATCCAGCAGATGTTTATATGTCACATCTCCCTTCCACTTTTCCAGATTGCCCCCCCCCCCCCACCCCCAAAACAGATTAGAGTAAGCAAATAATAGGAAAAACAAATCCTGGAGAACATATTTAGTTAAGAGCATTTTCAATATAAAAATACTATCATTGATTTGATAACATTCTATGAGATTATATTATATTCCATTCAGCCATTTGTCACCAATCTGTTACTGTATGAATTGAATTACAAAACTGCATGATTGAAATCTGTTTCTTCTGAATTAGGGAAAATATAAAGATAAAATTCTACTAATCCAAGAAATTCCTAAATATTAAAAGCTAGTAGTCAGTAAAGGATTTAAGATTCAATGATTATATGTTCTAGATTTCTAGGTTAATTAGTAGGTCAAAGGTTCCTTTTTTTTTTACATAGATATATTAGATTTAGTGGGTTTTTTTCCTTAAGTAGGGGGCCTATTACAAAAAAAAATGTTTAAGTAGTTAATTTAAGTAAAAACTATTTCCATCTATTTACTGTTAGCTGATCTCACCTTCGTACATGTTTTTTTGTTTTGGTTTGTGTGTTCAAGTTGGTTGTTTCAAACACTTCCTTGATATGGAAATAATTAATGGATTGGTCATTAAGTAGGCAGCTAGTTTAAATAATGAATGCTCATGGTGTGTGGCACGAAATAATATAGGCTAGTGATAGCAACCGACACAAAACATAAAATATTATTGTTTATTGTAAACAATTTTTTTTTTTGAGGAAAACAGAAAAGAAAAACTCAACTTGAAGTAGAGAACCAAATATAGACATATTAAACAAACACTCTTTGTGATCAATATAATTTAGACCTATATTTTTTTATAAGTTTCATCATTCTATAATGTACACATTTAAAAGTGGCCATTCTCAAACTTAATCAGTTTTGTTTAGTGTATTGCATTTACTGAATCTAGTAGACAGAAAAATAGTGGGTTTCCTTTACAAACAAATTAACAGTATTTCAGCTTATTATATAATAAAGTTCACTAGACCTAGACTAAGTAGACTCTATATATCGAAGTATAAATGGATCTTTTTTTTAAATATTTTTTTGTTAAAAGTTCAGTTATTTTAAAATGGCATTCACGCTTTCTTATGATCAATCTTATAAATGGCAAATGTTAGATATTTATACCCTAACATTATGTGATGTGTGCATTGACCACTTCTGTACAAAACGCAGGATCTTGTTGAATGTATACACATATCTCCTACTGCATCTAAAAGCCTACTGTAAATATAAATATTTGACAAAGGCAAAGGGATTCCAATAAAATAAAGTTAGCCCTAAAATGACGTGGGATCGTTTAGATCTCAGTTTATCATAGTAAAACACTTGTAGGGACTTGATACATAAGTTAACTTTGTGAACGGTGTGCTCGTATGATTAGAAGCTTCAATTTCCCATTCTTCTTTGGGGTCAGCAAGCGTCACATCCTGAACCAATAGAAATTTTATTATTTTTAGAAAGCTGGCAAATAACGGAGGATTTTGTGAGCCGGTACAGCTTTTCCATTTACCATGTCACAGAAACATAACCAACATACGAATTGAAATGCCAAAGGGCTGTTTGTACATTCAACTTTTTGATCTGCATTATTGTTTTTGTTGTACCACTAATACAAACAAATGAATGTTGACTCAACGTTTTTCTATGGTGTTTTCATTTTACTTGTACTAAACACTGCGACATCTGAAACTTCAGTTCCCAGACAATATGTGTGTATATTCTAATGTTATATGCTTGCTTAGTGTTGACTTGTATTCATTGAAAGTTTGGAAGTCGGTATGTTGAGAAAAATTTGAGAGATTATTAGATTTTAATGAATTAAAAATGTAAATAGACATTTTGTGATGTTCACAACATTAAACGAATAAATGTTGCTGGACTATTTCAATTTGAGTTACGTTGCTGTCCCTTGAGTGTTTTTATGTTGGCTTTTTGCTTAATTTATTTTAACTAGTGTCGGATTTAGTACTCGGAGCCCCTATCCTCTTCAAGCTTCGATATAAATGCACTTCATAATATTAATGAATCTAAAAGCATGTAAATTTGTGAAGACAGAAGAGTAGGCATATGGACAAATCGCTTATCTTTTCCCATATTTTCTTATATTTAATATGTATATTTTTATTTTTAAATGTGAAGACCCCGTTTTAAATTAAGGCCCGGGGCAGCAGCTGATTTTAACACTTAACTCTGTATGTCTTAGTGTGGTTGATGTGAGGATTTGACGAGTGGGTGGAAAACATCACTGACCTAGTTAATGACTGACACTATGATAACCTGGAGTAACAGAAACATATGGCACCAATTGGACCTAATTCTTTGCTATCAGTGGACATTTTTTTTCGTTATAATCACCAAAAATTTAAGGCGTTCTAATTCTAACCAGCCTTTTCCTTAGCTCCGCCCGGTATTTCTAACCAGAAACATCTCAAATCTGAGCCAAAAAGAATGATAATCAATGTCTTTTTTTTTTTGTCCACCTGTGTTGTGTTTTCTTCACAATCCAGTCTCCAATGTTACAGGACATTAACTTTTATATACCATGAGTTCAATTATTGCGGAGTTGTAGAAAACAAAAAAAAATCATGTTATTTCAAATTTCCGAAGCCAATAAAGAGACAACTATTAGGGGAGAAGTTTTATGTTTGTCTCAAACACTGTGCTCTATAATCTATTGTTGGGAAATTAGCGCCTTCCTCTCAAGCTTGAAAAAGTTCTTGCACATTTAGCTTTTTCTAAGAATGTTTCAGTTTGTGTAACTGGCAAATGTAAGACCGGACACGCTTCCCTGCCTCAAGGAGGAGGCCCGTGGACATGCTCTTCAACAAGAAATGAATAGAGAAAATAGAGAGTGAGGCTTTAAAAAAAAAAAAAGGACTCCCTGTGAGGTGCCATAAGGAAGCGGGTTCATTGCACTACGCCCGGAGATGAAAGAAATGCCATCCATCTGTCACGATCCACTCAACCGGGTACAAAGGGGCCGTTTTGCCAATAGCTGAAGCCTCACTTTTGTTTTTCCGCCAGCTCAGACAAAAAGATTTCTGTCATCTAAACCATTGGCCAAGAGATGTGGTGTCAACTCTCATGACAATTGATAATCCGGTCAGTTACAAGCAAAGTTGTGCAAAATTTCAGCTTGATCCAAGATTGTGTGTGGGAAAAATCCCGTGTACAAACTTTTACCAAACAAATAGAGTGAGTGGATCTAAGCTTTGTAAAAAGATGGAGGATGTAAATCACGGCTACTAACCGATACGCCAGTGCTCTCACTATTTGAAACGTTGACTAATGTGTGGCCTCCAAGTTGGCAAGCAATAACGAAATCGGTCCAAGACTCTCGCAAGTCTATTCACAAAACCAGAACTCCATCTAATCTGAGCCGAGAATAGGATAAGTATGAGTTTTTTTTTTTTTTTTAATAGTTTTTTTTTTATTGTCATATTTTTTTATATTTTTTTTTTGCAGTGGGGTGGGAGGGGATAAGTACGTTTTTTAATAGACTTTAAACGACTTTACAAAATTTAAGTGGGGTCTATCATATTGTTTTTTCTTTTAAAAATTCATATGATTCGTACAATTTTGTAACATGAGCTTGAACTTATAGCTAAAGTGTTCAGTACACAGATTTAAAAAGATGAGGTATTTATAAACAACAGCTACGTCTGTTATTTATGAAATATAAAGAGGTGCATAAGGCATATTACTTGAACAGGGATGACTTTATTTCAAAGATACGCTAAGGACTGGCCTCACTTCACTTTGTAACTCTTCTTTTACTCTCTGGCTGCCTGGTCATGCGGTTTGCGCGCTGGACTGTCGTTTTGGATTTATCGATGGTCTCGAGTTCAAACCCTGCCAGCTCCCATCCTCCGTCGTCTTGCAGGAGGTTTGGACTAGGAAGTAAACTATCTTCAACTCTGAAGGAACATCCGAAACATGTAAAACATTTTACAAACACTATAACACACACACACACATATATATATACATATATGTGTGTGTGTGTGTGTGTGATTTTCAGGATATAACATATTGTTACGAATCTCACTATCCAGGCTCTCTGCAAACTGCACCAGACACCACCAACTTAAAGAACTTAACAACTTAGGGCTCCAAGTAACATAACACTTTAATAGTTGAATAAGTAACAGCCAATACTGTACAATTGGCAACACGTACACTGTACAAATATCTCTCCGATAGCACCGTTCCGCCGTATCAACTCTTGCACTGGCCTCTCCGTCTCGTTCCGGGCTTGCACTGGGTTCAACAGTTCAGGACTGACTTCACACACTAGGCTCGTTGTGTCCGACTCGATCACAGACCAAGATCAAGACGCCAGTCGTCTCAACTGTACTTGACAGTACTCCGCACTGAACCGTCGTAATGCTCCGTACAGAACCACACCGTTGAACTGTGCTGTAGTGAACCTTCTGTCGTGAAACCCTTTTCTGAACATTGCTGTATTGAGCCCCTTTTCTCGACCGTCTTGACTGCGACACCTCCGCTCTTATATAGGGTCCCTGCTGGCCTTCTCGAACCGGACAGAACGTCGCTCGACGTTTCTAGGTGGTCAGATGACTACAACTCTCGTGACGCTCCTGAGCTCTGTTCACGACGTCGATCCTTCCCGAACCGTCCGGTTCGCACTCGACTCGGCTGACCGTCGTAACTCGTCACGGTTGACCGCTCGTCTAGCGCTGGCCTGGGGCGATTTGCGTCGGCTGACTACACACACACCACTACCCCCATTTGTGCCACCACCAGGTCTATAACAATATATATCATCGAGGAGGCTACTGTCCCTCTTCCTGTTCCATTTTGGACATTAACTAGATAATTGAATATTTTGACTAATTGTTAAACGGAAAATAACACTAGAAATTATCTTTTTTTTTTTTTACATTTTATGTTCAAATTCTCCATTAGAAAACCTTCAAAGTTCTTAGCCTCAAAATCAAATGTCGTTTTCCTTCATCGTCTGCAGCCTATATTTTATTGTTGTCATTGAGCCCATTTCCTCTTTCTATAGGCAGTTGAGAGGAAATGGAACCAAACAGGATTTTGTTGACATTATTGGTTGAGTACTTTGTCATGTTTTGAAACACGCGCCATTTTTTTTTTGCCTCCTTTTATCGATTTTTAAAAAAAAATTTGGCAGTTAACTGAATGAGATTCTACATTTGAAATTCGCGCCATACATATTAGCCAACTCTCTTCCATCTCTAGCGCCATTAGCACAGCTAGGTGGCGCTCATTGCCTTTATGACTCATCCTCAAGGTTTATTAGCATCATTTCCCATGATATCGATCTAGATCGCTAAGCCCTTCCTCGTTTTGGTTTTGCCAAGAAATGGTTTGATCTCACATTTACAGTTCATTTCATTAGTTTAAATTAAAAACAAAAACATTTTGAATACTGGTATGTCAAAGTTGGTGCAGTATTCTTGTTTGAATTTTTTATTTTTAATTTCGACTTTGTTTTTCTTTTTTCTGTTATCTAACAGTTTTCATTTCGTTTCATTCTCCTGGTGCAGTTTTTGTTAATGCTTTATCAAGACTGCGTTATCTTTTTTGTTTTTATGCCAGAGTTTCTCAAACTGGTCATCTTACGACGATCAGGCTCATTAAAGTTGAAAGTGCTCAATACTGACCTCGAATGTCCATGCATAGTAGTATTGACCAATGCCTCCTTCATTCTGCGTATTTACAGGTTTCAGCCCTTTTTATTGCCACTTAAAAAAAAAACTAGCCTGACATTATCCGCGGCCTGCGGGTCTAAGTTTGTGTTTACTAATCTAGTGGATTGGATTTAGATGTATGTTAAACTTAGCTAATGATCCTTTCAATTTTTTTCTCTTTCGCTACGAAAATAAAATTAGTTATCTTATCTTCTTATCTTATATAATACAGACGTTACTTCAAAAAAGAAGATGATTACGTCCTACGCGTCATGCATTTAGTCATGCATATTAACCAATGACTTAAATTCTGCCAAGTCACTGGTTTTTCTGGCTAGCTCAGGCAACCCATTCCTTGCTCTAATAGCACTAGGGAAGAAGGAGTATTTGTACAAATTTGTCCTAGCATATGGGACGAGGAATGTGCCTTTATTTTTGTGTCTTTCAGAGTATTTTATTAGATTTTGTTTTTGTATTTGAAGATTATGGTTCAGTGTTTTATGTATAATTGCTACTTTACTTTTGAGTCTTCTGTCCTGAAGGCTTCCTAAATTTAGTGATTTTACTAATGGTGTTACTCTAGTCAAATGTGAATATTCGTTTGTTATGACTCTCACTGCTCTATTTTGTGTTTGTTCCAGTTTCTTAATGTTTTCTTGGGTTGAGGGGTCCCAAACGGTGGATGCATATTCTATTATTGGCCTAACCAAGGTTAAATAACATTTTAGTTTTATGTTCTTATTTGATTTATAAAAATTTCTTTTAATAAACCCTAATGCTTTGTTTGATTTTTTTTATAGTTTCATCAATATGTGGATTCCATGACAGTTTTTCATTTATTATAACACCTAGGTATTTTGCGTTTTTAGTCTGTGTTACTGGTTTGCCATGAATAAGATAAGTGGAATTAATTTGTTTTAGTTTTTTTGCGAAAATGGGTTTACCCGAAGCCGATACATTCATATCTAGTAAAAACGAAAAGAGCGATAGCTTTGTTAAATGAATGGGATTATAAAGTGAACAATTAAACGAAATAATTTTTAGTACGTGATTCCTGAATGACTATAGATCTAGGCCTATCTCAACTCGGCTTCGCAGCTTACGTAAACGAATGCTTTAGAAAACCCAATTGGAATGTTTATTTGATCAATATATAAAATGAATGGACTATAATTAGTATGTTCATGTGTTAAAATATAAAACTATCTGTGCGAAGAGAAGTTTTATCATCATAGAGTTGAATTAGAGTCTTAGATCTATGGATGGGATTATAAAGTAAACAATTAAACGAATTAATTTTTAGTACGCGATTCATTACGGTATTGTCTAATGAAAGAATGTTCGCCAGGAAATCTGTAGTCACAGATATCAGGAACTAATTTATGTAAAAAAAAATGCTTTTGAAACACAAAATGGATCTTCTTTTGTATTTTCATGTGTCAAAGTGAAAAACTATCTGCGCAAAGTGTATTTCTTAAAATTAGATCTAGGTCTAAATCCTTTCGATCTTTTCTCATGACAACATTGTTAACCATGGCCTAGATCCATAAATACTATAGCTTTAATAGAGTCGGACAACTTTATATTTTTTTGAGGGTCTCAAGTTTGTTTTAGGGCTACAATACATACACTACGGTCTAAGTTGGTACCCAAGGAACATTCCTGTCTAGTTTTATCAAGATTGGTCAAAGCGGTTTTGATGTCTATAAGTAACATACATACATACGCCTCACATTCTACTTTATAATATAATATTACTATAAGAAAAAGTGCGACTGGCTGATGAATTTCTGAAGCTCAGAAGGCAGTAGAGGTGGGGGGGGGGGGAGCTTTCGGCTCTCTTCCCAGACCCCTCTGATGGCTGAAGAGGGAGTTTGTGCTTATTGAGAACTATCTCCAAAAAGAATTTACAAAAAAAAAAAGTTTTTAGGAAGCCTTTTTTCTGATTTAAAAAAAAAGAATAAAAGGTCTAGTTTCAGTGAAAATTCATTACGTCAATTCCAAACATATTATAAATATACATGCGAAGAAAAACTGGAAAATTGTGTTAAAATAGTTTGTTTTATGAAGGGTTCAATGGTAAGTAGAAGTTTGAGAAACACTGCATTAAAGCATTCATTTAGCTATTCTTTTATGTTTGAATAGTGATGAGAGGAGAAACAACCTTCATGCATTGCAAGAACCATTTTTAAAAAAAATGATAGTGGGCTGGGTGGGATAAAGGGAGCAGTGGTTCATTATTGAGCGGCAATAAAACGCTGAAGATGAGATTCCACAATGCATTGCAAGATTTTAACATTATCGAAATCTATAATCTTGATCAGTATCATTGTGACTTTAGCAGATGTTGTCAGCTCTTTATAATAGAAACAAAGTTAATACACAGGCCTACGCAAACAGACACCGAATTAACAACTACACGCTAATCATAAGACGACATTCTGTGTCAAGCCTCATTATGAACAGCGAACCTGAAAAGATGCGCTGGAAAGGATAACGGCTTCGCTCGTTTTGATACGAGTAGCGATGGCAGAAAATGGGGAGGGGGAGAAAGGGGGCTGTGATGAGAACACGTTGAGACCCTTAATGAAAAATACCGTCACGTGGTTCTGTTCGATTCGAGCGTGTGCTTGTGTGTGTGTGTGTGTGTGTGTGTGCAAGAATCAATAGTTCACCGAATTTCCAGAGAATCAGAGGCGCATTTAGACATACACACACGCGCTCAGAGGAAGCAACAGTAATCACACCGGTGTTTGTACGCTTCTGTCTTGGCGCTCTTCTGGTTCTTACATATCCCACAAACCCAGAACACACATATACACTTACATTGACGGTTCCACCATTGACATATAAACACAAGACACACACATAATCATACACTCACACACGCGCGGCTTCTATAGCTAGAATGGCATAGTTTTGATTCCAGTGAGATGCCAAGAAACCCCACACAGGAATCCCTAATCAATAATTGTTTTCAAAAAAAAGGCGGGAAGCTGCGTTTCTAGGCTACTTATGTTGAACGTGACTACAACCTACAGCCTACAGCTCGAACAGAAGAATATCTCAATTTTAGATGAATGGCCGCTAAATTATTCTGACAAGACTATTAAAAATGTAGACCTATCCTATAAAATACAGACGTTACTTCAAAAAACAAAAAAAAAAAAGATGATGCGTGCTCCTAGGTCAATCTAGTCAGGCATGTTAGTTAACCAATGACTTAAATTCTGCTAAGTTATTGGTTTTCCTGGCTGACTCTAACAGCACTAGAAAAGAATGTTCATTTGTACAAATTTGTCCTAACATATGGAACAAGGAATGTGCCTTTATCTAGACCTAGTTGGTGTAGGCCTATATGACAGTAAGATCCGGTCAATGACTACAAGAGACAAAAAAAAACCTGAATGCATGTAAACCGGGCAGCCGGACAAAGTAAATGATTAAGCTCTAGTGCAGACTTCGAGGGATCATGGTTAAGCCTTTCTGGTCCACAGCCATACGTCCAGCCAAATATCCGGACATGAAATTACTTCAAAGCATAAGATCACCATATTGTCCTCCAAATTTCTATTGTCTGAACTATTTTTGAGACTTAATTTCTTCAAAGTTTCAACTTGATACGAGAATGGGTCTGGGAGAAATAACGTGTACAATTCTCTAAGGAGACGAAATACTGAAGAGTTTCCCTTGTCGGTATCAAACAAAATGATTAATGATTAACTCTTTCTGTACGTAATTATTTTCCTTGTTCCGATAGAATCATTCATTTTGCTCATTTGTATTTCCCTATCCTGTTAGGATTAAACTGCAATAAATTTCTTGTTAGTTGTCAGAAAATGTTCTATTAGGCATCGAATTATAGGAAAATGCATGCTCTTTTTACACGACACAAATTAAATTTTATAAATCCAAAATCAATTTAGTTTAATGGGGGTCAAATCAACGTTTTGCAGCGTCAATTAGGAGAGAAAGAGTTAATGATTCATGTATTGTCTTCGGCAATGAATAATTGTGTGAAGCTTCAACTTGATCCGAGAATGGGCGTGGGAGAAATAAGGAGTTAAAACTTGTTACCAGACAGAGTGAGCTGTATAAGCTTTGTCAAAACGACACACATTCCCTACAATGAAACACTGGCTGAACTGATCCTCAAAAATACGATTTCCTAAATCCTGGGTTGCATCATAATGTCCCTCAAATACAAGATCGACAACTTAGTTGTGTTGCCGGAACTATGGAAACTACAGTAATGATGATGCAATCTCAGAGAAAGGGGCGGGGCATAGTGGGTGCATTGTCAACAAATGTTTCATCATTTCTGTGGCGTTCGACTTGAACAACAACAACAACAACGCACACTCTCATCTCGCGCAACACACACACACACACATATATATATATCTAGGCCCTACCGAGCCGACATTGACACATTTCTAGTGGTGTGTTTACAAGTACAGCGAAATAGATCGATCAATATTTAAAACAGAAATAACCTCCTTAGCACACTCCACTAAAAATAGAAAAATGTAATATACTTGGACGGTACTCCCCCCACCTTTTTGAGATCTCGCTATCCAAGGGTCAGATGATGTAAAGCTCTTTCCATGGCAGCCTTAACTAGAGTGTCATGTGGCCAGCACCGCCTAGACTTCCCCAACGTATGTCAGGTGCCCGTTCCAGTTGGCTGGACTCTACAACGGGATTGCAACCCAAGACCCCTCGGGTCAAAAGAGGCGCTATACCCACTCGGCCAACACGCCAATGCATGGGGAACGGTGGGTTTTTATTTGTAAAAAAAAACACTCTTGACAAACGTCTAGAAAATTAATGTACAGAAACTGTGTGACAGCAAACAAGAATGTTGACGCTGGGGAAGTAACTCATTAAAGCAATAAACAAAAACATAATTTTAAAAAAATATTATTAAACTAATTAGATCTAGATCATTCTCAAACGTACATGAGGCCTTACAAATGACCTGGATCGATTTGCTGGACACCAGTAGGGTCGACATAATGTCAATATAAAGATTCCACAATTTCTCTGAATCATTGTATCAGGGGTCAAAAGAGGGGTGTGGTTATATTGTGTTTGAGTGGTTTTGTATCCCCCACCCTCTCTCCTCCCCTCTTATGAAGCACTTGTTTACTTATAACAGCTGAGTGAGACTTTTTTTTTTAAATACCAGAGGTCACAATACGGTCCCATAGCCCAGTTTTGGACCAATCGCCTGCTTCGTTGTATAATATGCCAATTCCACAGCGCCGGTATAACCAAAACAATGAGGTCGTGCTATTTTTAGCGCACACCAGCATCTGGTAGCACATAGCTTCTTCTTGCTACGCCTGCGGGACGCAGTGACCCAAACACAAGACAGAGATCTAGATACCAAGTAAGAAAACAGTTCGAGTGGGTGTGAAAAGATAATACAACGTTACATCGTGTCACAGACAACATAGTGTAGAGAAATATGTAGAGAAAACTTTCATTTTATAATAATCACAACCTATTCATTAAATTAACCATGCGAACATGTCACCTCGACTAATTATTGTTAGTATTTCAACACGCAGAAAATTTGTTTGTAAAAAAAACAAACTCTCAGTGTGTCATCCTCATATTTTTTTATACATATAATTATTCCTTTCGTTTCCTTCGAGTGTCTAGGGAGCCTACTATTTCACAGTAGACCACTGACATCCACTTGTTCCCGAGATTGCATATGTGACTATCTTCACGTGGTGCAGTATTTGACGAGCTGTCGGTCGGGTTTGTACTCCGTCCTATGCAGGCCACAGTTTGCAATTAAATGTCACTTTGGCTGTTTCTTTATTCGCCATGTGAAGTTTTATGCATAGGAACACTCTATGGTAGGATAGGACTAGTTGGCTGGCTGCAAGTTCGTATGTTTAGTTCGACAGGCTCCATGTTCGTCTGTTTAGTTCGACAGGCCCCATGTTGGTCTGTCTGTTTAGTTCGACAGGCCCCATGTTGGTCTGTCTGTTTAGTTCAACAGGCCCCATGTTGGTCTGTCTGTTTAGTTCGACAGGCCCCATGTTGGTCTTAGTTCGACAGGCTCTATGTTGGTTTGTTTAGTTCGACAGGTCCCGTGTTGGTTTGTTTAGTTTGACAGGCCCCATGTTGGTCTATTTAGTTTGACAGGCCCCATGTTGGTTTGTTTAGTTCGACAGGCCCCATGTTGGTCTGTTTAGTTTGACAGGCCCCATGTTGGTTTGTTTAGTTCGACAGGCCCCATGTTGATTTGTTTTGTTCGACAGGCTCCATGTTGGTTTGTTTAGTTCGACATACCCCATATTGGTCAGTTTAGTTTGACAGGCCCCATGTTGGTTTGTTTAGTTCGACAGGCCCCATATTGGTCTGTTTAGTTCGACAGGCCCCCATGTTGGTTTGTTTAGTTCGACAGACCCAATATTGGTCAGTTTAGTTTGACAGGCCCCATGTTGATTTGTTTAGTTCGACAGGCTCCAGTCTTAGATAGAATAAGTTATGTGGTAAAGAAAGAAACGGACTGGAAGAGCTGCATGATTTCCATGCAATAATTTATAGTGTACATAAATTTATCTAAATGATGAACTTCATCAAGTGGCCCATGAGTAGAGCAAGTGTATGTTTCTGTTGTGTGATTAGTATTGGCTTTATAACACTGTGACCTTGTACATTTTCCTTGAATTTGTAATATAAGTGACGTGGGTACTGGATAGAGTAAAACCTTTTTTTTTTAACGCCAAACAGTCATCAGTGAAATTCTGACCCCAATTAACATATAAACTGTCAACAGTATCACCATAATATGCCATATGAATATGCCAAGTAATCAGTTTTCAAGTGACCCTCAGAAAATAATGAACATTAAACACCAAGACACAAGAGTTATAGGACTTGACCCTCATTCCCAAAAGGCCTCGGATTTTTTGTTTCTTTGCAAAGCAACTTTCTCGTCAGTGCGCCAAGTTAAAACAAAGATTTTACTTGATTCAGGTTAGTTCTGACTCCCACACACACTTCTATAAAGAGAGAAAAAAGAACATTGACGAGGAATTTATTTGAAGGCCTTGGGCACACATTTCTCAGTCTCTCATTCTGTGTAAAAAAAAAAAGAAATTGTCCACCATTCAAACACTGAAATCTTTTTTTTTCCCCCACCATTAGCTGAGGTTGAATTTGATGGAGCTGTCTAATAGTTGAAAGGTTTTAATCTTTGTGTACATTTAGATGGAAACTTGTAGCTGTTGGTAGCTTTCTCCGAATCTTGTTGCTCTCATTTAATAAAGAGAAAACACAAGCTCCAGCTGCAATAATCTGCCCTAACATTCCAGGCCCACGAAGGTCTCACCAGCCACATGAGGTGAAAGCCTTCAGCCCCACAAATCACATAACTGGTCTCATCAACCCACGATGGACGCTTATAATTCATATAGACTTCTTTGTAAGATGCCAAAATGTATGCAATGCCTCTGTAGGAACGCTTGACATTTTTGACAGCCAAAGTATTCAAGATGACTGATAATCCACAATATAAAAACATGTTAAGTGCAAGAAAATCTAATGGCCCTAGCTTGTCTCATATGTACCTTTGTGACTATATCTGTGATTCTCCGAAGATGTGATGTAAAAAATACAAACTTCTTTGAAACAACATTGGTCTTAATGAAAAGCTCATGTTCACCATTTTCTGTGAACAATAGTTATAATGGCACTGGGTGCATTGACCAATAGTTTTTAATTCACCAGAGCCTCTAATCTTAACTTTTCACCATGACTCAAACTTAGATCTTCACAAGGTGTCCTATATTGAACCGGTCTGCATGAAGACCAAGACTTGTTAGCATTGCATGGGACATGTTTAAAATTATGACCATGAATCGACCACTATCACTATCTAGATTGATCTAAATTAAGTCCATCAAGTCCTTTTCAATTTCAGGCATTTACTAATAATAACATGTATTTGAACTCACAAAATATAATGTAAATATGACTTTTGTCATTGTCACATCAGCTATATTCTGGCTATTTATAAGTTTGCATTCATACAACGCTTATAAGTAAAGAAAGTAAGGTCACCCCTTTTGGGCATTGTGATCTATTCAGCAGATGATGTAAAGATAATTTTTTTCTTTGCCTGGCTGACGGTTATTGAGGGTTTAATGTGGCCAGCAAACTGATCAAATTTATAACAATTATCATTGACATAGATCAACAAACAAAGCTATGAAAATAAGAGTTTGTTTGGTATGAAATAAGAACAATTTTTTTGATGTACCGATATGAGCATATATACAGTCTTTGAATATTAAAAATAAAAACAATAGAAACTCTGCATTACAGTAGCTCACACTTCTGTTTTGTTGAAAAAGCATTTTTATTATAATGAAACAATATTTTAATCAACTGACATCCATCCAGTCCACTAATCTCCAATTGTAACAGGCCAGGAAAAATGATGAAAAAAATGATGTGCTAACTACATTTGCAAAAACACATAAATACTTCATTATATACAGTTACATTTTGATACAAATTTGATGGGTGGGAAATTATTCTGTGTATGTAAATTAACCCAAACGAATTTAGGAACAAAAAGTATGTCAAATTTACAAGATGAATTGTGAGAAATATGAGTTTCTAACATCAAGTTTAGTCTTTCACATAGTCATATATCCAGTTACATCATCTAGTGGACATTCTGTTGAAGTACATACAAACAACTAAAAAAGAGATGATTAAAAAAAATTCTATCCTTGGTTTCTGTTATGAACAAAAAATGATGTATAAATCTCTACAGAAAGAGAAACAGTACAAAAAAAAAAGGCATGACAGAGTTTTATATTGACATTGTCCTAAAAGCAAACAATAAAATAGAAAACATTTGTATTTGATTAGAACATTTCTATCAGGACACCCACTGAACTAGTCAATGTCATTAGAAATGCCAAAGTAAAGAGCTTAGCATTAAATATCTTCTATACAACAAAACGTTTAGTCCAACTAATAATGAATCTAATTGAACACTATCAAACCCAGAGAAGACACACAGTGGAACTAACTTGATTCATAGGACTTGGATGGCCAATAAAACAATGGTAGTGCTTAACAAAGATGATATTATAATGATGAAAACAGATGGATAGCTAGAGAGTAGTGTTTGAGATTTCTAATCAACACAGGTATAAAAACCAGGGCTGCAGAGTCAAAACAGATGATGGGAGAAAGAGAATAGGATGTTTGATTCCTATTCATTTTTAGTACTGACAAGAAAGGATCCAGTCACTTTTGTGATGTCAGGAACAAAGTACTTTAAGTGAATTTTGGCCATGACTTTGCAGCCCTGCATTATTGAGATTTAAAACAAAAAAATGAGTGTCAAGTAGCATTTACTTCCCTTCAAGCTCTAAAGTATTAACCTTCCTTTCAAATGAACAAATTGACATGGTTATCAAATAGTTTGTTTCATTCACTCAAGTCATTCACATTGAGGCCAGTTAAGACCTCACACGCTCACGTTGAACAGTCTAATAAAGGAATGAATCTGAATCTCACAGTTTTTTTTATAATTATTCAATAGAATCCAAAACACATTTCTAAAATTGAAAGTTAAAGCCATGTACTGCTTTGAAACCAGATTCTCATTCATATTTCTAACAATGGAGCAATGTATATTATATAATTTATTTATGTTATACAAAATGCATACACTAGTGAGTGTTGTATTTCAATATTTTAACATTAAAAAACCTGTGTAAAATAAACAAAACTGTTAACGAGGAATATCAGTTATATGTTTCTTTAGATATTTCATCATTCCAAACAACTTGATCCGTTTTTGACCTGCCAACGAAATTATACACTAAATTGAATTGTGACCTAAATGAAGAAAGTTTTAAAGAAAACTTGATGTAAGAGTTAGAGAAAGAAACACTAGGTCAAGGTCAGAGACTTACCAAAAAGATTTTCCATCTGTTCATCACACAACATAAACTGTTTGTTTTTAGGATCCTATAACAAATACAGACAGATGGGAGTCAAAAAAAAAAATTAAACTTAGATGAAAGATTTTATTTGCTGTTTTTAGCCAATCTCAAAAGTTTCTTCAAATTGGATGACTTTAAAATTTGTATCCATTTATCTATTATTCAAGTGCAAGCTCAATATGAACTAGAGGAAAAGAATACTAACCTAACAACTGTAAACTTATCATTCTACCTCTACATTTATGTGGAGGTAAAAAGAAATAATTTCATTCATAGTGTCTTTCACCCTATTACCTATCATTTGTCTAGGAAATATTTTTATCATAAAATGTTTTTCCTTTAATAAAACTTTCAAATATAAGAAACCAAAACCTTTTTTTTTAAATGGTAGAAAAATATACATGTATAAAAAAAAAAAGAACGCCAGAAAGTTCCAACAGGCTAAAGAAAAAACTTAGGAGACATACTATTTCATATTTATCTAATATAAGGACAAAATTTACTGATGAAAACACAAAATCTAAAAATTGAAACTTTAATGTTATCCACAATGCTTGGCATGTTAAGGCAAAGTACAAATATCATCACATTATACTTTGGCTAATAATTATATAAAATGCATGTCAGGTGAATTAAACAAATTTCAATTTCATCATGAAAAGGACCACAATTTTCTAATGGTGTGCCAAAGTCACCTTACCAAGTTTGTGGTTTTTAGGTTCCATAAAACAAAGACAGTTGATGAAGCATCTGACTATTTGACATACACATTTATACTGCTTAGTGCTACATCATTTTTACAGTCTGACAATAGTCAGGAATTTGTAAAGATTACTGCCCTACTTCTAAGACTGTACAAGGGAAGCCTTGCCACTCATAAAGCCAGGGCAGTTTCAAAACAAGCCAAGTAACCGACTGTATGTGCTTAATGCATACACTACTACTGAGATCTTCAATTCTATAGGAAACAAAACAGGGAAGACATGGTCTGCAGAGGACACACTTTTTCATTAAAGAAAAGCAATGGGGCAGAAAGTGCATAGGAAACAACTGCTCATGAGTTTTATGGACCCAAATTTAGAGAAGCTGACAGCGTAAAAATGGAGATTTATTTTATGAAAGTTTTGTGCACAATTTACTTCCCCTGTAGTAGGTAAGAAGAGAGTAACCCAAACATTCTAAAGAAAGCCTGAGTTCCCTACTTTCCCAGTAAGATTAAACAAAGAGAGATTACTCAGCTATAATATAAAAATATGAAAATGAGCTTAAAAAAAACAACATAATAGCCTGCGTTTAGAATGCACAATATCAATCTAATAATTTCAAACTGCATGTAATTGTTAATTGATAATAAATAACATAAAAGGTTCCATTTCTAGCTAAGCTACTAAAAAGACAAAAATTCAAACCGTATACAATTTTTCTAGTTGATTTGGGAGCTGTGTGTATGCTTCATTGCTTTATCTCTAATAATAATAATAATAATAATGCCAATGTCTTCAATTTATATGCTAATTAGTTTAGAGAAATATGCATGTATCTAGATGTAATTGATATTTCTTTAAAGTCTATACAACTGAAGTTTCTGTACAAAGTAGGAAGTAAGAATCCTAAGTCAATATAAGCTAAAACTATATTTAAAATTGCCAATAACGCTAACTGGGTAAACGAACCTGAAGATTCCTCTCCTTCACTATCGACCACAAAGTCTTCACAACGTCCGGCCTTGGCATCTAAATAATACAAAATAAAAAAAAGAGATTCAATTTGTTTGGTATGACCAATTATTATTTTTTCTTTAACTGGTAAAAACAAGCCTAACACAGCCCCATGACACAATGGTTCTTTATTTGCATAAGAACTTTAAAGAAATATATTATATTAACAAATGATAATACCATATAAGTTCCCCCCCCTTTTTTTTATCTTCCACTGTTTAATTGGCCACTTATCAATTGTTAAATTCATCAGTTTCATGAGAAATCATCACAGGTGATTGTAAAAATAATAATAGACGTCACTAAATAACAGGAGAAAAAAATGTATAATAACAATGAGAAAAAAAATGTTTTAATTTTTTTTTACAAGCACTGTAAGCAAACAGAATGCAAACAATTTTTTTTATGCAACAATAAACACATGAACTGGGAATAGTTCTAAGCTACTGATAAATCAGGATCATTTAAATGGGCATCTTTAACTTAGAACACAAAGCACAATTTAACATGTTCAATAAAAATTGATTGATGTAATTTTTTGAAATGAAAAACCTACCTGAAGTGTAAGCATTATAAACTAGAGCATAGCATCCCTTATCTTAATGTGGCAATTCTAATTATATTTCTTTTCATTTAAAACTTTTTGAAACATTTTTTTAATAAAATGGTTATTTATTTTTTCAACTTTCTTAAAATGTTAACAGTAAATGAATCACTACAAAATCAAAGAAGCAAGACAAACAATAAAAGGGCATCAGAAAAGCAAAGCCAAAAAAATAGGTGGTGAATGATGACCAAAACAAAACGAAAAAAAAAAGATATCATCAAATCTCAGTCTAGGGCTACCAGTAGTTACTGTAATTGATTATTTTTGTCTAAACCATCCTTTGATAAAACCCGAACTGATTTAACATTATTTCTTAACCTTCATGGTTGCCAATATCCAATAAAAATTTAAAAAAATAAATAAATAATTATAAAAAATGTGATATTTTAATAAAGAGCTTTTTATACAAACTCCAACTCAAAATCATTATTCTTATGGGAATAGAAAATGACAATCACCAATCACCCTTTTAAAAATTTTAAAACCTGTATTAAAAATGTGTGTATATAAAAAATATTGCACTGCAACAGTTTTCAATATTTCTAACCAGTTGATCATTAAAATTGTTTGTATTAATTGGTGATATAATTTTTTTTTTAATGTCTACATTTTGAAAGAAAAAAAAAGTAAAGATGAATTCTTCCACAACAGCATCTCCTGGTAGCTAATCAGAAGAGAGACAAACAAACCTCTTTGGTTCCCACCACGGCAGCTAACTGATCTGACAACTGACATGGTCGACTGTACAGTGAGGCTGATTAGAGAAACAAAAAATAACAAATGTCAAGGTGGGAAAGGGGCCAAAAAACAAACTGACCGACTGACCTCAGCAAATTACCCTGTTGGTAATAACAATAGCTCACTTCTGATTTTATCATCTCTAAATTTTTATATTAATAATTGACTTACAACTAACTATATATATATATATGTAAAGCTGCAATTTTCTAGTAGAAGAATAAGATCAGATTCTTTTATATTAAAAAATATATTTTATATTCAATAAAGTTGTTTTTTTTTTTCATGTTTTACTAATCATCTCTTAAAAATTGGCATTTTGACTTTTTTTTTTTAGTTTTAGTTTTAAACATTGACTACTATAAATTCCAGTAAGTGCTGCATAAGAATGTAAAAAAAAATCAATTATTAAATATATATGCATATTCTTTAAAAAAAACTAGGCTATACAAAAATTGCCTATTCAAATAGCTCAAATCCTACAAGGTGCATGCTATGGCCACAAATGAACAAATAACATTCACACTTTAGTTCACTATATTAGGCACATCATGACTTTACACCTTCCTTTGAAAAAAAAGCCTTTCTGGTAGCTGATAGGCACAGTTTCAGGGAATCATGATTTTAAAAGTGGCAGTGAAATAAGGCTCCACTAAAATATATTTTGATAATTTATAAAAGATGTCTTCAAGACTGCACCAGAGAAATATTAGAACTAGTTCCAAATGGTTAAACCAAAATGTTTGATAGACAGCATTGCATGACCAAATGGAACTAGTGGAACTTGGCCATCATTCACCTCTCCAAGAATACACAATAGATGATTCAGGCTGAAATTTCAAGTTGTGTTGTGTAAACATCAGCATAGCAGCAAGAACTGGTATTACATTGTAATAAGTAATGATTGAAAGCCATTCTTAAATCATGCACTGGGTGTCACTGAACAGCTGATCATCTACAGATCAATGACCAGATGTTAATTAATAGCTAACATGAACATAAAAGGAAAATTAAAAAACTTATATATATTAATATATATATATATATAATATATATATATATATATATATATATATATATCTATATCTTACATAGAAAAATTTTAGCCATTGATTATTGAAGAAATTCAAGCAACATTTTAATTTAAAACAAAATAAAATAAGTTGAAACTTGTTTTTAAATTAGCAACAAGAAAAAAAAGTGTAACAAAAAAAAATGTGATTAAACTAAACAGACTGGATTAACACTGGCTAAATTAAACAATAACATAAGAACATAAAAAGCTAATACAAGACTACATTGAAAGCATTAGTAGACAAAAGAACATAACCAAATTTCTCAAACAGTCAATACGTACTTTTCTTCTTCTTGTCTGGATCTTTTTCTTTCTCTTTCTTGGGCTTAGGTTTAGGCTACAGAAACAAAATAAAAGGTTGGATACATTTAGTTCAGTTAGAAATCAATCTGAAACTCCATTTGTCAGAAAGCAAGTTTCTCAAGTTTTTGTTAGTGTGTGTATGTGTGTGCACGTGTGTGTGGGGGAGGAGAGAGTTAAATGAAAGTGAGTGACAAACGGATAACAACACAAATTTTAAACAGAGTCGACTGAGAGCAAAATGTACTTACTGCTGCAGCCCTACGCCTTCTTAATCCAGTCTCCTCCTCTTGTAATTTTTTGGCTAAGTCTTCATCTCTTAGCTGTCCCAAATATATGCAATGGCAGTTGTTCAAGAGTAAATCAGTAATACTATTCAATTTTATATGCAACATGTAATATTGTATTATAAATAAACTGTGACTTAGTATGTTTTAAATAGATAGAAAAATCAACATGTGCAGACCTCCTTTATCTCTGACATTACAGGATCTTCACTATCGTCTGCTTTAGTAGCTGACTTCCTTTTCTAAAAAAGAAAAAGATTGAAATAAAAATGAATATGATTTAAGTACATTGCCCATTAGCAGGATAAAACTAAACAAAATATAAACAACAAAAATTTTAACATAGGACAAATGGAAGTATAAAAGTAAGAGACATAATGGTACCTTTGGTTTTGATGCTGAAGAAGAGGGAGCTTTTTTTGCCTTTTTCTTGGGCACCTTTATAAATTTAAAAAAATCAATGAGTAAATTGTAAAAACAAAGCAATTTCAGACTAAAAATATTTCTCTATCTCTAGCTAAAGGTAATTATTTTACATCTTTAAAAACAGAACCAATACTCAATTAAAATAGAAACAAAAAGCTAAACTAAATGTACTTCATCTTCTTCTTCAGAGTCTCCATCGCCCACACCATTTTCATCGTCTGAATCTTGTTTACTTTCTTCCTTTTCTTCATCTTCCTCTTCTTCATCCTCGTCATCTATCATTTTCATTACAAGTTTATCTATCTCTTTTTTTCTAGGAAGAAACAGAAGAAAGAGTAGAAATGTAAGTAAATATTTAAACTACGCACACACACGCAGCCTAAGAACAAAACTAGAAACACTCATGAACAATGTGTCCATAATAGCCGCAGAACAAAAGTTTCAAGTAATGTAAATTTTATAGATATGTGAAAAGGCAAACATCTTTTTTTTTTATAGCTTTTATATAGCGCTACTTTCATGCTTATAGCATGCTCAGAGCGCTTTTGGTCCAATCTCATTTGTGGACCAGTGGGGGGTGGGTGGGGGGTATCTAGGGGTTGGTTTTCCATGCGCCTTTAGGCGCTCACTAAACACAACTCTGCCCAAGTCGGGTGTCGAACCTCGAGCCTCCTTCTAGGTAGCCAAGCCAAGCCAAGTTCAAGCGCACTTGGCCTCTCGACCACGCTTCCCATTTCTGGCATGTCTTAAATAATTACACCCTCTGCATATGTATCCTACAAGTCAGGGTTACACTTTGAAATATATATATATATATATATATATATATATATATATATATATATATATATATATATATATATATATATATATATAGAGAGAGAGAGAGAGAGAGAGAGAGAGAGAGAGAGAGAGATAGATATATATAGAGATAGATATATATATATATATATATATATCTAATATATATATATCTATATCTCTATCTATCTCTATCTATATATAATCTATATATCTACAATTATATATATATATATATAATTCTCTTCGGCGCCCAACCATGCGGGACATGCACACACACCGCCTTCGTATTACCCTTCGTTTCCTAACCATGGCCACCGCTTCACATATATTTAGGAAAGGACTGGAAAGAAGCTAATGTCACCCCCCTATTTAAAAAAGGAGAAAAATCTGATCCAGGAAACTACAGACCAGTATCACTTACCAGCATCACATGTAAAATCCTAGAACACATAATATGTAGCAACATCATAAACCACTTAGACAAACATAATGTCCTCACCCCATACCAACATGGTTTTAAGAAATATAGATCATGTGAAACACAACTAATAGGACTAATTGATGATTTTTCTAAAGGTTTAGATAATAGTGAACAAATAGATGCTATCTTACTAGATTTTTCTAAGGCTTTTGACAAAGTTCACCACCATAGTTTGCTTAAAAAATTAAAATATTTTGGCATTAATGGTCCACTGCATCAGTGGATTAAAGATTTTCTGATAGGGAGAGAACAAACTGTAATAATAAATGGCTCTAAATCAACACCGATAACAGTAAACTCAGGTATACATCAAGGAACAGTCTTGGGTCCACTACTATTTTTAATTTACATAAATGATTTACCAAATTGCATTAGTTCAGGAACCAAAGTCAGATTATTTGCAGACGATTGCATAATATATAGAACAATAAAACAACACAAGACACAGATATTTTACAAAGAGAATTAGATGAATTACAGAAATGGGAATCAAATTGGAGCATGTCTTTCCACCCAGAAAAATGTCAGTTGTTAAGAGTAACAAAAAAACTAAAACAAATTAATTCCACTTATCTTATTCATGGCAAACCAGTAACACAGACTAAAAATGCAAAATACCTAGGTGTTATAATAAATGAAAAACTGTCATGGAATCCACATATTGATGAAACTATTAAAAAAATCCAACAAAGCATTAGGGTTTATTAAAAGAAATTTCTATAAATCAAATAAGAACATAAAACTAAAATGTTATTTAACCTTGGTTAGGCCAATAATAGAATATGCATCCACAGTTTGAGACCCCTCAACTCAAGAAAACATTAAGAAACTGGAACAAACACAAAATAGAGCAGTGAGATTCATAACAAACGAATATTCACATTTGATTAGAGTAACACCATTAGTAAAATCACTAAATTTAGAAAGCCTTCAGGACAGTTAAGTAGCAATTATACATAAAACACTGAACCATAATCTTCAAATACAAAAACAAAATTTAATAAAATACTCTGAAAGACACAAAAATAAAGGCACATTCCTCGTCCCATATGCTAGGACAAATTTGTACAAATACTCCTTCTTCCCTAGTGCTATTAGAGCATGGAATGGGTTGCCTGAGCTAGCCAGAAAAACCAGTGACTTGGAAGAATTTAAGTCATTGGTTAATATGCATGACTAAATGCATGACGCGTAGGACGTAATCATATTCTTTTTTGAAGTAACGTCTGTATTATATAAGATAAGAAGATATATTTAATGGTGTCAACAGGTCTCTCAATGTAGTCGAAATTCCTGCATCAGGTTACTGTTTATTTCTATCAGTCGCATATTTCTGGAAAAATGTCATAAATGAAACTGTTGCTCTCGAACTTCGCAAGTTGGCTGTAAGCTTTGTTTGCGAACATTGGGATAACTATGGCGATGCCCTGTCCGTTGTTCTTGCTCACGGAACCAGTCATACACTAGAACAAGTTCAAACAGGAATCAAACATTGTTCCATTGATCACTTAACAGCTTTTCAATTTCTTCATGTCCTATTTAACAATCAAGTTTTCTTTTGTACATCAGTTCATAACTATAATTCTTGTGAACACCTGTGACAAAAAATACAATGATTACTAATTTGCAAACATACAAATGTGTACTAACCTGCTAGAGAAATCTGTCTCGAATTTGTCTTCAAGCATTTTCCTGACTTTTTTTGTAGACAAGTTGTCCAAGTCAGCTCCTTTAAGGATGCCTTGAATTTAAAAAAAAAAAGTATGTTACATATTTTAATAAGAGGATTTAAGGCAAAATCTAGGTTGTAGTTTCAATGCGACAGACAATAGTAAAAGCAAATACTGTTTATTAATTGATGCATTTTGAAGAAATTTTGAATGACCTGCTCTAAAATAGAGTATTGCTCAAGAATAGATGCTTTATGTTGTAACAGGCCTGGCCTACTTTAGAATAGGCACTTTAAAAAATGTTAGCTCAGCTCAAGTAGAGACACAATATAGAATATTGTCTATAGAATAGACTATTAAATACAAAGTGAAAAGTTCTTTTTTTTATTTTTATAATTCAAATTATTTCATAACCAGAAGTTTTTTTAGAAATATATTAATGTAATCAGTTTTACATCCCACTAAAAAATTCTTCTTAAAATAAAAATAAATGTAATGATGTCTTTTTATTTCTTTTAGTCTAACTTAACTCCTAAGCTATTAAATTAGTCCTTGTATAATCCAAAAACCAGCTTAAGCCACTCAGCCAGCCACACATCCCACAAAACTTGACTTTGTCTTCAATAGAATGTTTAATTAACTTCTTTATGCTTTAAAAAAAAAAGACCTGTTGCAAAGGTTGACTAATATTTCGGTAGAAAAAAAAATTTGGATAAGAAACATTTTTTCATTATTGAAATAGTATTTTGTAAGTACTACCATCCATTTAGTTCCTTTTTTGTTTTGATTACTTAAAGCACAGAAGACTCATCTAGCACAATCAACATTTATCCTGATTCTGATGGCACTTGAATGAAGTCATATAAATAGTTTAGCAATTAACTGACATGAGACAAAGTTTATTAAGCAGCATTGCTTTTTTTTAAAGCTTTTTTTTCTTATAGTTTTATCTACTAAAGAATTAGAATCCAGACATGTTTTGAGAAAAAAGATGAGAGCACTAGAAAACAAAGATCATGAAAGGACTAAATCTATCAGTATTACTGTCCTTTCTTTTGCACTTTCACAATCCAAGAATTTTTGGATCTCATACACTTTTCTTTGCTGAGAAAAACAAATAACTGTTAGCCAGATGTCAAATGTTCACGATAAGTTTCAGAAGAGAAATACCCAAGGATTCCAAACAATAATGTCTGCAGCTTTCTATCCAACATTGTTATGTTTCATCTTTTTCTTATACACTTAAGCTCTGACAATATTTTTTTAAAAATTTTCTTTATAAATTTAGATTATAGAATTTAAAACAAACCAAAACAATTAAAGTTCAAAGCTAACGGTGATCAATATTAAACAGCCTGATCCTTCAAGAGCAAATGTGTAATACCTTAAACTGGAAATGAACTAGTGAACTAATAATCCATTTGTGGCAATTCATTTGAACAACTTCCATGGGCCATCACCTGATTATATACCATAGTTTTACTTTTGCACTTTAACACATTAATTGAAGCTATGTTCTCCACCCCCCTCTCTCCTTTTATGATCATACATTAATGATGAGAACAGTGCAAGTGGGATTAAAAATACTTAATTTTACAGGAATGATTATTGCAGGTCTTTTATAACATAACTATAAAATATTTACAAACTGAATTTGATCTATATTTCTCCCTTAGGAATCATTTTTTTGTGTGAAAAGAATAATTACTTTTTTTCCTTATGAGTTTTAAAACATTTCCAATAACATCACAAAATGTTTTATACTGTCACTTTCAACAATGACAGTTCTTCAGATCAATTAGTTACTATCCGCTGGATCTATCCTCCAGTAAACCAATTTTTATTTTTGATGAACCAATTACCAAATGTCAGTATGCTATTTAATCAATTGTTGTATGTATGAACCATTTTTCCACATCTGAAATTAAATATTTTCTCATGAAAAACTCAGTCTCAAAATGGTGGGGAACACTGCAGATCGATTACTGATTAGAAATCTAGAGATCATTGTTCTATAGACGGTAATTAAGGCTCTGAATGCTTCCATCAAAGGTGAAAGGTACCTTTGCTTGAAATGGACATGTACCTTGGCTGAACTACTTAGCAAAAAAACAACATTTTCAGCCATTGTGGACAGTATAGAAGCATGACTTACCATTGGACAGACGCCCTGGATTAGACACTTATCCTCAATGAGGGATGATCTTTTATGGCAAGCTCAGAGGTGCTATGAAAATCAACTCAGGGGCTATTTTGCTCTTACTGGCATGGAGGAAAGTAGCATGACAAACATTTGAGGCCCATAAAAAAGCCCAAATAGAAGACATTTACCTCCAGTAGACAAAGAGGCAAAATATGGAGGTTGCATCTGGGTTTGCATAGTCATGGCCACTGCACTCATTGAATCCTTAATCTTCAGAATCCAAGACATTCAACGTCACATTGCCATTTTACATTAAAATAAAATTTAATTTAGATCTATAGAGACATCTAATCTCTAGTTTGTACTTATAATATTAGATCTAGATAGTAATCTAGTTATTCTAGTATTATTAGTAAATAATTAGTAGATTCTATATAATTCTATAATATTAGATTAAAATTTAATAAAAAATAAACATAATTTATATATAACAAAATTAACATGTGTCATGTCATGAATCTCCAGAATCTCCTACATCTAGAACTAAGCATCTATATCTAGTAGACTAGATAGTAGATCTGGAATATAGGGATACAAAGGGTCTATCTACATCTAGAGTAGTTTATTAAATGCTTTTCGGACACCTATAGACCAAAATTTCAAAGTTTAACTTTCACAGCGCATTATTTGACAATGAATGGTTCGACGTAGAAAAGAAAATGAAGTATCAAAATCTTCTTTAATTTAGGATGACTACTTATATTTGTAACCCTAACCTATATTTGTTATAATATTTAAGGTCAAAGAGGCCATGTGTTTTCATTTAATTCAGACAAATTTGACCCACATTATTTGGTTCCGGACACCATTTATATAATTTATTTCAGACAGTCTCTATATTTAGGCATCAGTAAACTAATATTTTAATTCTATATTAACATTAACTAAATTTTAAGATCCCCAGGTATAGCCCCTCACATGAAATCATTAAGATGTTTTCAAATTATGCAAAAATACGAACACAAAAAATAAAATAGGAACACACTTATTCTACCAAAATTAGGTCACTGGGATACTGATTTCTACAGACTTGTAGACTTATTCTATGTTTGCATGATTAGATGTGTGTGTTGAATGTTTGTGTTTTTTTGTTTATTAATTTAATAAATTTCTAATACAGATGATCTCTTGTAGTATAGTACAGGTTAGAATAGCCATTCTTGCCTAAATAGCTGAATCCTCTATATTCTCTCTATATAAATCTAGATCTATCTAGTAGGTCTAGATCTAGGCATTTAACTTCATTCAATGTACCAAGCTCACTCCAAACATTTGCCCATTTATTCTCTATAAAAAACAACAACAAAAAAAAACACAAATATAATATAAGATCATTAACATTGATATCTAAAACTGGCTGTTTGAAATAAAGTTTGGTAAGAATCGTAAATTATTTCAAACACCCAATAGCCCTATTAATTTTTTTTTTATGGAATCAAACAACTTGCCTTATGAATAAAAAAAAAGCAGCTCTAAAAACAGAATAAATATTGCCGGGCTCATTAGCATAGACTTAGCCAACCAAAAAATATACTATAGAGCCCTAGGAAGAGGTTCAAGAGGTAACCGTAAAGTCATCCGGGTAACATAGGAAAAAACAACTAACCTCACACATTTGAAATACTTTTTTCTTACATAAAAAGATATCTTAATGGAAGGAAATTGTGTCAGAATCATTGGAAAATGGACAAGCACATTTAATGATTTATAGAGCACGCTAGTTAACTTAAAGACCACTGTTACGGTGGCTGTTGTCATCGAATAACAAATCCAGAACATCAGACGATGGACTACTATGTAGTCCATGATAATGATGACAGTGTTTAAATAATAATTATAATTTTTGTACTACTAGTTCATAAATGATAAAAGCGTCAGTGAAGTGGTGAAAGTTAGAACTAAGACTAAGAACTTAAATCAACTTAAATGTCATAAAGTGACAAACTAAAGAAGTGAGTTTAGTGAGTGACCAGAAGAACTGGCAGAACCAGGCAGTTTCAAGTGTCTCACTCAAGTCTGACTCGAGAGTCTTGTGCAAGACTATTCTAGATCTCTAGTCTATTCTAATCTAGATCGTGGACAATTTACGATTAAATCAAAACGTTTTTGAACTATTATAGAAAAAATAAACAACAAAAAAATGAACCTTTTATTGCTTTTCTTAGTTCATCCACGCTAGGGGCAGCCATTTTGATTTATAAATAAATGTATTCCCGAACAACAAAGGGAGACAATATAGAAAATATTAACTAAACTAAACCTAGCTTAGAGATTTTAATCTATTAATAATTAGAAGTATCTAGATCGGGTAGAATATATTAAATCTAGATCTAGATCCAAATCTCTAGATTCTATCAGACTCAGATCATATATAGTCTATGCCTGCGTTGGATGTGGCGAAATATGTAGATCGAAGCTGGGGCTTCACTCCTCATTAATCTTCGGACTCGTAGACAAGCCTTATATATGATTATCCTCGCTTTAAAAAGCCAGTAGACATATGGCATTGGTAAGTTGCGTCTACTGCAGACAGGTCTCAGCTTTTTGTTAGCTCTGTATCTAGATACTAATCTAAGTTTTCGTCACTTACAAAAGAACCCTAACATAAAAATGCCTGGTTGTGCGGTTTGCGCACTGGACCGTCGTTCGAACTTCTCGATGGTCCCGAGTTCAAACCCTGACCGCTTCCATCCCCCGTCGTCCTGCAGGAGGTTTGGACTAGGAAGTAAATTATATTCAACTCTGAAGGAACATCCGAAACATGTAAAACATTTTACAAACAAACAATTAAACATTTTACACTACAACCATGGATGAAAATCGCTCCCACCTTTGTGTAGAAATTATGTAGCTGAAGTGATATCTACAGAAAAGGTCGTCTTTCTAGACTCTAGACGTAAAATGCCACAGATGATGCTCATTAGTCATTCATATATTTGGTATAGATTTATAACAAACGAATATTCACACTTAACCAGAGTAACACCTTTAGTAAAATCACTAAATTTAGAAAGCCTTCAGGACAGAAGACTCAAAACACTGAACCATAATCTTCAAATAAAAAATTTAATAAAATACTCTGAAAGACACAAAGATAAAGGCCAGTGGCGTAGCTAGAGTATATGATGCCTGGTGCGGTACCCCATCATGATGCCCCCACCCAAAAAAAAACAACTAGTTAAAAACATTGCAAAACCTTACTTTTTTGTTCAAAATAATATGTATTCATTAATCAAACATTGTTAATTCACTTTTACATAAACATACTACAAAGGAATTTTACACGCTTTCTTGCTAGCAAAAGTATAAATTTTATCGAAATCAATTTATTCCACCAGCTCTTGTTCAAAGGACAAAATGGCCAAATTAGTGAGTCGTAAATTTGTCATCGTTGATCGCAAGTAATTCTTGATCAGTTTAGTTTGGAAAAATCTTATCTCACATGTAGCGACGCTTACCGCAATAGTAAAAAAATGCGAATCATGATGACGATATTCGGGAGTGAATCATCTAGCTGATATTTTTTTTATAAATTTCAAGAGCTAAACAGGTCCTTGTTTTGGAAGTGCGGAGGCTTCTGATGAAACTGTGACAAACCGTTGAAGCCTCTTTCGCTCCATAAATTCGTTTTTATCAATGTCGCTAGGAGTACTATCGAGATTGATTTCGACCTCACGATTTATTATCTGGGAAGGCGGCTAAAATTCATATCTATCTGCTACATCATGAAGTTGCTCGAATCGGGTGATTATTTCTTGAACAATCCTGTCCAAGGTTAAATAAATTTCCCTTCGTAGCTCTTCTTTGTGTGTAAGTACAGATTCGTCACTTTTCTCACCAGGCATCTTTTTCTTATGGCCAATACGTTTTTGAGGTTCTGTACTGATTCTCAGATCTGAGCACACGCTTTCGGCAAAGGTAATGCTGGCTTCAGCGATGTCCTCACGATTACTACTTAAAAATGTCTCTAATGTTTTTAGTTTGAGTGAGCAGTCTCGATAAGACAATCCTTATTTTTGAAGGTAGAATTGCGCATCATTAATTTCAGTTAATACAGGAGCCCAAAATCCAAGATAGGTGAGAAAACTAAAAGACTGAATAGCAACCAATAATCCACCTGCTTCAAATTTAGTCGATGAATTTTCATCTCTGCTAGTTAATGTCTCCAGAGTTTCTAAAATTTTAGAAAATGTATCCCTAACCACCTTGACGGCTTCTCCTCTGGCGCTCCAGCGGGTCTCGACTAAACGTTTAAGGCTAGTTCCGGTTATTTTGATGAGGATATCCCAGCGGTGTGTTGAAGTTAAGAAAAAGGAGTGTGAACGGTCCAGTGTACCAAAAAATGTTACCGAATTGACTTCAGCTTCATCAGCTCGAATTTCTGCTGAATTAAGAGAAAGGTGTGAGCAGGCATTGAATAGTGACTTTTAGCATACGTTTTTGGACACCGTAGTTTTGACCTTTCATGATCGCAGCGTTATCATAGCCTTGACCCATGCAGTCCATTATGTCTAAGCCATCCGAAAGCAGTTTCTCTAGAGTCATCTCAGCGATTCCAGCAGCATGCTTGTCCTTTGTGTCGATGAAGTCAACAAAAGACTCACGAGCCTGCACCCCGTCATTATCCATGACAACGCACCGTAAAATTTGGAAAGTTTGATCCAGCTTTAAGATGTCATGTGTACTGTCAAAAACAATTGAGAAATATTTGGCATGTTTTACTTGCTGTATGATTTGTTTTTTAGCGTGATCCCCCAATATTGTAATAAATTCATTTTGTATTTGTGGAGACATGCATGTATTCGGTCTGGAACAAAGCTTAGTTCGAAGCACATGCAATTTTACTAACTCTCAAGGTTTTCGATTATTGTATAATCAAATCTTGGGCCTTGTCAATATTGTTCCCTACTCTCAGGCGAACTTCAAGTTCCCTCCAAGCAAGCGATGACTGAATGTGAGCTCTGCTGGTCTCATGTTTTTCTGTTTTCGGGGATAACCTCCACCACTAATTGAATCCATCTTTGGATTTAAATGAAGATTTGGTACTTGATCTTGTTGAGAAGAGTATGCAGAGGAAGCAAAAAAAAAAGGATTCTTTTTTGGCGAATAACATATCCACTTTCTAAGAACTTTCTCGCCGTTTGACATTTGCCGGAAAAACCAAGCCTTTGTAAGCTTTCTAGCCTTTTCTTTTGCTTTCTTGATATCTATACGCCTATAGTCGGTGGACTCTGGCAATGATGTGACTTGAAATTGCCTCGATGCTTCTTTAGACTTAAGAAATTTAAGAAACGCACCTCACTGCGGTCAAAGAAACTGCTTTATGCGGATGACATTGTCCTCTGGTCAACCGGGAAGAAAGCCGACAAAATACAGGCGGCATTACAAGCAGACATCCAAACCATCTCCTCGTATTGCGACAAATGACAGATTCAGATAAACGTTGCCTAGGGATCGACATTCTTAAGGCTCCATTCGAGCTCCAACTTGGTGGGCTGCGACTCCAACACGAAAACACGCCAAAATATCTAGGGGTTACCCTGGATAGAAAGTATTCGATGTTCCAGCACGTCCAGGAAGTTGAAAGAAAAGCCTCGGAGAAGTTAGCGTTACTAAGAAAGCTGGCCAGCACAAAGTGGGGTGACAAAGCTTACATGCTACGCACATTGTACTTAGGGGCAGTCAGATCACAAATTGAGTACAGCTATACAGTTCAAGTATATGCTAGTAAAACTGCCCTCGAATCACTCGACCGAGTACAATCACAGGCACTAAGGTTCATTTGTGGCACCTTTCGGACAAGCCCAACAAACTCTGCTGAAATCTTAACAAACGCGGCACCTTTACATTTAAGGACGGAGAGGGCGGTACTTACAGCCAATGAGCGCTATAAAAGGGGCGACTCTAGGCTACCCACCACAATCTTAGTGCAACAGTGGAGAGAGAGGAACCACATAAAAATGCGATCGTTCCTCCACATTGCGGCCAATTTGTCAAAATCAGCTGGGCTCTCCACTGATAGAATTCCTATTAGAAGAATTAGTTCTTGCCCTCCGTGGAGGAGATAGCCGGCCCCACAAATAAAAATGTCCCTTATAGGGCAAGCGGGAGCCACCAAGAGGCGATTAACACCTGCCATACTCCAAAACTTGGCATCAGCTACACTAAAGTCCTACCCATCAGATGCCATTTTCTGTTATACCGATAAGTCGGTAATGAGGGACCCCGATAGATCTGGGTATGGGGCCCTTATAGTCTACCCAGACCGGACAGAACCAGAAATGCCGATTTCTCCGTCTGAGCTTAAAAGGGTTTTGAGGCGCCAGCCAGACTAGTCAGTCTTGAGCACTGTTTATCATTTTGTTTACGTTACAGTATTACAATTAACTAGTTAGTTTAAAAAACTGGTAAAAAACAAAGGTTAGCTTATTTTAAAATATTGACATTACAAAAGAATTATTTCCAAAATTAAACTATAAAGAATCATAAAGAAATGAATAAACTAAGACAATTGTTTAGAGCTAGAGTTTAGAAATATATTTGTAAACTCAATATCTAGATTAAACCAATGGACTAAACAATGAAGTAAAAAAAGGTTGGCCTATCTTCTTCTTTATATTTCAGAGCATTGATCAGTGGAGTAACAACATGTACCGTGTGTCCGAAGTAAATCTAGTAAATTAGATTGAAACTGTTCTATAGCTTACATTGTATGGAAGAAATAGTCAAGGAGATGAAACAAAATAGCGACATGACTAGTTTATAAATCGTTAGTTCATGTTTAAAATACAGTCGTTTATGTTTGTTCGTGTCCATACAATTAGTCGTTTTTACTGAAAAGCTCAGGGAAATAGGAAATTAATACACACTGGGGGAATTTTGGTGCCCCTCTCCACTTGGTGCCCTGTGCGGCCCGCACCACCCGCACATTGGTAGCTACGCCACTGATAAAGGCACATTCTTCGTCTACGACAAATATGTACAAATACTCCTTCTTCCCTAGTGCTATTAGAGCATGGAATGGGTTGCCTGAGCTAGCCAGGAAAACCAGTGACTTGGCAGAATTTAAGTCATTGATTAATATGCATGACTAAATGCATGACGCGTAGGACGTAATCATCTTTTTTGAAGTAACGTCTGTATTATATATAATTTGACACATAAAATAATACAATTTAGATTAGAATAGATTGATATCAATTAATCTATGTTGTGTCACCCCTAGGCCCTATAGCCTACCCTTCTCCAATCTAAAAATTCGGCTAGCGGAATATGTTTACAACAGTGAAAAATGTAGGAATCGTCTGTAAATAGGAAGGGCAATCGGTATCGGTTTTAGTTGATAAGTAGGTATAAGGTTACCATAGTCCGACTTAAGGAGGACATGTGTTCACCTTTCGGCAGACATTGGCCTGAATTGTGGAAATGTCAGGCTTTTGCCATTTATTTTTTTAGTTGCATTTTATCCTATGGCATTCGATCTTTCATGTCTTCTGGTTTATGACACACAAAATCACGTTTTGACAGTCTTTTTATAAACAAAGTGTTCATGTATTCGAGGCTGTTCGAAAAAACAAAACAAAATTGTTACTTCTTTCTTAGTTCTTAATTTTTCATGTCGGAGGGTTCAGATCAGTAAGCCTAATCCTATATCTGAAATGAACTGCGCAGTGATTTCAGGATCAGGCAGTTCTCCATATAGATTTTCCTCTACAGGAAGGTTTTGAGGCCAGCCAGAGTCTTGTTCCGACCTCTTGATATAGCATGCAGCTTTGAATCATGAAGGACGTGGTCACCATTCTCTGGTGATATGCTCCACAAGGGCAAGTTTCGCTAGTCCCGACTTTTAGCTTCCGGAACATATATATGTTGTCTCATTCTGTTGTACTGCTAAATAGTTGTAACTTTTCTTTTACATTTCACAGGTTAGCGCCTATCATCGCACAGTGGACATAATAGAGAAATAATTTTGGTCCATAGACTCAGTAAGATGTTTTTCCCGAAAAGTGCCGGTTGAAGAAAAGGTGCTTAGAACTCCCTACGCATATCTGCATCAATGATTAGCTACTACCGCGTAAAGTCATTTCGTATGAGAAATATGAAACTTAATATATCAGTTTCAGTATTGGACTTGTATTATCAAATACACAATTAGCCTACTTTATAAACCTTTGTCCTCCTTGGTGTAGCCTACGCAGGTGTCTGATAACCGTATCGTCACTTGACTGCCCTCCTCTATTGGTTTCTAAAAGCTGGATCTTATCTTATAAAATACAGACGTTACTTCAAAAAAAAAAAAGATGATTACGTCCTACACGTCATGCATCTAATCATGCATGTTAACCGATATGATTTTCCTGGCTGGCTCAGGCAATCCATTCCATGCTCTAATAGCACTAGGGAAGGAAGGAGCATTTGTACAAATTTGTCCTAGCATAGGACCTATGGAACGTGGATTGTCATTACCTTTGTGTCTGAGTAATTTTAATAAATTTGCTTTTGAAGATTATGGTTCAATGTTTTATGCATAATTGCTACTTAACTTTTGAGTCTTATCTCCCGAAGGCTTTCTAAATTGAGTGAAAGGTGTTACTTGAGTCAAAAGTGAATATTTGTTAGTTATGAATCTCACTGCTCTATTTTGTGCCTGTTCCAGTTTCTTAATGTTTTCTTGAGTTGAGGATGCATATTCGATTATTGGCCAAACCAAGGTTAGGCCTAAATGACATTTTAGTTTCGTGCTATTATTTTATAGAAACGTCTTTTAATAAGCCCTAATGCTTTGATTTCGTCAGTTTCATCAATATTGGAATTCCATGACAGTTTTTCATTTATTATAACACCTAGGTATTTAGCGTTTTTAGTCTGTGTTACTGGTATAAAGTGAATAAGATAAGTGAATCTATTTGTTTTAGTTGTTTGTAACACTTTTCTGGGTGGAAAGACATGCTCGAATTTGATTCCCATTTCTGTAATTCATTTAATTCTCTTTGTAAAATTTCTGTATTTTGTGTTGTTTTTATTGTTTCTATATATTATGCAATCGTCTGCAAATAATCTGACTTTTTTCCCTGAACTAATGCAATTTGGTAAATCCTTTTTGTAAATTAAAAATAGTAGTGGGCCTAAGACTTCCTTGAGGTACACCTGATTCGAGTTTACTGTTACAGTTTATTCTCTCCCTATTAGAAAATCTTTAATCCACTGATGCAATGGACCATCAATGCCAAAATATTTTAGTTTTTTTATATGGTGGTGAACTTCGTCAAAAGCCTTGGAAAAATCTAACAAGATAACATCTATTTGCTCAACTGAAGTAATACTAAGACCACAATAGGCAAGTATTTCACATCCTATTCAATGGACACAACATTGCCGTCTCTTTGAGCACTGACTGGGGAACGAGAACATGATCTCAAGATGTTTGTCAATGAATTTCTTGCCTTTTTTTTTCTTTCAATGGAATGTGCTTGTAAATGAAAAAGAGCCTAACCTATGTATGTTTCTATGTCCAAGATCACTAAAGCAGTCTTTATCTTATAGGTTATGGACATTTAACCTACTTGACATCTGCAAAGTTGAAGTAGATCTGAAGGGCTGGAGTTCAACAAGTAACCCACTGTATTTGCATAAACAGGGACAGATCATGTAAAACTCATCTGTTTCTATGGCCGATGGTTAATGAGCGCTTTCTTTGTGGTCAGCTCAATGACCAACTGCCTTTACTTACTGAACGTATGTCAGGTGCCCATTCAAGTTGGATGGGCTCAGAGGCGTCCTAAAAATTCCAGATTTAAAAATACTAGCCTTCATCAGGATTCAAACTCGAGACACATTTGTGTAGATGTACTTTAAATTACCACTTAGCCACAATACCCCGCACATGTAGAAACAGGAATGCAAAATTATGAATTAAATATCAAACAAATGCAACTAAGTTTAAACTAAAAAAAATGACATGACAATTTGTGTTGTTTTAGTTGTCTTTACAGAGTAACAGTAAATCAAAGATTTCAACTGTCACTCCTTGGAATCTCTAAACCTAAAAAAGAAAGACCAACTTGAAAAAAAACCTCTGGAATTCACGATACATCATAATGAATCTCCACTCTGGGACGAAAGCTCTCTTCCTACTTTAAGAGACCATATTGAAAATATTTAAAAAATCTGACTACATTCCAACAGAGAATAGTGAACTGTTTTCTGCAAACTCATTATCCTAGCAATCAGTGGATCAGAGTTTACACGGATGGCTCATCCCATAAAGCCACCACAAATGGAGGAGCTGGAATACTCATCGAATGGCCTGATGGAGAAAATCTAGAAAAATCCATTGCAACTGGAGAGCTCTCTGACACTCACAGAGCAGAAAGGGAAGCACTAGCACTAGCTGCTACCATCCTAGCAAATCATCCAAGTTCTCCACACAGATTGTTTTTCTAACCGATGTGAAAACAACCCTCCAAAGTTAGGAAAACTCTGATTCCTCATATAAAATGACTCAGGACAGCACTTACAAAGCTCAACAACAACAGCTTAAAAACTGTTATTTAAAGGATGCCAGTTCATAAAACTAGAAGGAAATGAGAAGGCTGACACACTCGCCAAGAGTGGGAGAACAAACTCACAAAATACCATTGCACTCTATCCAGAAGAAATGAAGAAACTAATATTAAATAAAATAAATGAGAAATGGACAAGCTCTCATCCAAATCACAAGAAAGATGATGCCTATTATAAGATATCCCAACAATTCAACGTCTAACCTTTCGACTCAGGACCAGACACAATAGAATGAGACAACATATGTACCAGAAGCTCAAAATTGGAACCAGTGAAATCTGCCCACACCAGAGAATGCTGACCATGTCCTCCAAAACTGCCCTCTTTACCAAAACACCCCAATACAAAGAAAACTATATGGAGAGCTAGCTGATTTGGAAACCACTGCACGGTTCATCTCATATTTTGGTCTAGTCATCTGAAGGCTCCAACATAAAAATGAGAACGAAGAAGAAGACTGTCACTCCTTGACAGTTTCACAGAAAGTCATGATACAAGTACATTTAGTACACAAATCTAAGGGAAAAAATTTAACTTTACAGTTAGGTGTTAATCATATTTCTAATAATAATGGCATGTGTTGGATTCTGAAGATTAAGAATAAATGCAAGTACTTAAATGACTAAAATATTCAACACAAGACAAACTTATTTTAGAATCAAATTAAGCTTAATCCTCACTAGACACTTTTCTAAAACAAAAATGTGTATCAAGGATGTAAATCCACACTATATTTATGTTCATATGGACACTATAATATTGGGAATAAACAAATTTTACCAAAATGAAATTGAATTTAAAATGCCAGTGTATTAAGTAAAAAAAACCAACACAGTTGTAGACATTTATCACCGCCGTTGCGGAGGAATGGAACTATTAGAAGACATGACCTAGTAGCTTAAGTTTGTTTAGATAGGATAACATATGGGCAAGGTGAAAGTTTAAATAAATTAGAATAGTTTTGATAAAAGAATATCAAAATCTTTTTAAAAATTGAAATACATCATAATAATTCAGTTTTCTACAATTATTTGTTCCCAGTACAAATATGTTTGTTTTTTATATACTTTCAAATGCTGTAAATATGTTCAAAACAATTATAAGACTTAATTTATTCTCTGAAAACATGTTTTCTATTTATTAGTGATTTTTTTAATTATTATTATTCTGTCACTAAACGGACATATATTAGCAACATAGTTTAACAGAAGCAAGGATTACAAACATTGATAGCAATGACTTTAAACTGGGTGAATCAGAAAGTCATGTTACATCTTGACTGTTTCACTTTCTTTGTCCAGATTTTCAATGATCACAGCTGTCTTCACAGCAGACTAGAACAGAAGGTGAAGTCAATCTCATGTCACTCACTGTTTCCTGACAAAAAAATATGAATGTAAAAAGTAGACTTTATATCAGATATACATTACTATAGGGAAGGGATACTTAGACTTCCATTAGTGATGATGTCATTAGCAACAATTAAGATATCTATCAAGTGTGAAAAAAGTCATTTATCAATCAGTTTGTATTCTTGTTTGCACATAGTTTGTTTATGAGAAATGTAATATGAGTTGATTTTTGTTCCCAATTCAGATCTCTAGCAAGTGTGAAAAAGAATAATTTCTTATTCAGTTTTGATTTCTGTTTGCACAAGAAAAGTTTTGAAAAAATGTAATTAGAATAATTTTGTTGTTCACTTTTTATTCAATGTTTAATTTAGTTCAGTAGATTGAAGAGTGAAGACTAAAAATACTGTTCAAAACGCTTAGGGAGAAAAATATGTTCATCCTACATAGTGTTTACTTCATGGGTGATTTTACCTTCTTAAACATTGGTTCAACAATCTCTGGAAGTGTATGCTTGCTGCTTTGTATGAATGGTATAGGGGGCGCTGATACTGCATGGTTGTTATTTGCATTGGCATTTAATCTGCAAGCCTTTGGTCGTCCTACAGAGAAAATAATGGATCATATTGCATTTATTTAGGTCTACTCTGCTTCTATGAGCATATGGAAAAGCTATAAAAAAAAATTATAATCTAAGTAAATTAATAACTGGACTTTGTGAAATGGATGACACAAATGGTGGTCAAGAAAACATACTGTCATCATCCTAAATTTAAAACAATTTTTCCTTCTATGAACCATTTACTTTCCCTTGTGCCCATTAGATCTGGGTGGTCTAAGGAATAAGGCTGTCTGGCTGTTAGGTAGCCTCTATGGTAACCGGCCCATTCTGCAAGAGGTTTGGACTCTTCAACTCTGAAGAATCATCCAAAACATAAAACATTTTATGAACAGAATCATTTTATTCTTAGAGAATTCCTCTTCCAAAACATGTATAACATTTTACAAATACTCATTAGATTCTCAGAGAATTCTTCTATAAACATCTTGAAATTTGTATTCAGAAGCTAGGGTTTCTACACAAACTACACAAATCAGCTACCATTTCCTATTACTTGGGTGTAGGATGCATTAAGCTTCTTTGTTATTTTATAAAATATTACTGACATCTTTGAATTTAGATGTAACCAGCAGAGGCATAACACAAAGATGACAAAAATGTTATTATAGTGCAAGTCTTACTTCCTGGAGGTTTCTTTTTCTGTAAAACTTGAGGTCCACCATTGATTTCCAAGCTAAACACAAATTTAAATTTTCTTTGTAATTTTAACAGTAAATTTTTATTTTAAAAGTGCAAAATATAAACAAAGAATCCACAAAATTTTGGTAGGCTGTAGATGTTGCAATACTTACCTCTGAGATGGCAAACCAATGCTTGTGGCTCGCTTGAAGTCTTCAATAAAATCTTGACAAATTTTGGGTTCTTCCCCAATGTTCTTCATTATTTTCTCAAACAAATTTGGTACATTACGACATAAAGAGAAAAGGAGACGATAGGCCGTTTTGTTGAATGTAAGGTAACCTAATGCCACAGCGGCTCCACTTCTGACCTAAAATAAATTTAAGAAAAAAAAATACATTAAAATATATTTACTAATACATTAATTATCAAATTGAACAGGTCAATCAGAAATATAGATACTACTAAGTTCTTGGTCCAAATTTCTATAAACCTGCAAATATTTGCTATAAAGAATTTGATGAGACGCTAGTGAAATTTATTTTATGTACTTTATTAGGATGAACCTGCCTGGATACACCAGGTATCTTGCTGGTCCCAAGCCCTGGAAATTAAAGGGGTAATCAATCATATGGCTAGCAACGGCACTAAAAATTTAATCAGTAAACAATTGCTACAGAAACTAGCCAGGATATGGACCTGAAACATTAGAACCCTTTACGAAAGTGGCAGAGTCAATAAAGTGGCAAATGAGATGAGAAAATACAAAATCAAGTTTCTGGCTTCAGTGAAAGTCTGTGGAATAGAAGTGGTTCTATTTTCAGGAAGGAAAAGTCATGTATTGACCATGCTGCTACACTACACCACATTATAGAGACATCCATTGAATGGCAACCTCCACTATACATGATCTTTGTAAACTTTGAGAAAAACTTTGGCATAATTTGAAAACTGATAAATCATTACAGAGTACCACTGATGTTCACTGTCATCAATGAGTTAATGTAAAAACAGGGGAAAGACAAGGATGCATAATTTCACCTTTAATATTTTTGTTGGTCATTGATTGGGTCATGATAAAGACAGTCACTGACACACTGTACCCTAACTTAACACTCAAAATACTTGAATTTAACTATTGATATCTGCCTCTTCTCCACACCCAACAAAATGTTCAGGCCAAATTGATCACTTACAGAGGAAGCATACAAGACAGGCCTAGGCCTACTGATCAACAAAAAGAAAACTGAAGTTACAAGAAACAATAACAAACAAGAGAGCTCAATGAGGGAGAACATCCTCAATACAGACCATTTCCCCTATCTGGAAAGAAGGGTTAGCAAAGTGGAAAGTGGCACTGATGATGTTAACAATATACGAAATTGCATAATTATAGCTAGGTGTGCATTTAACACTTTTGATTTCATCACATCTTTTATGGAAAGACAAAATATTTCATATTATTAAATCAAAATATAGTTCCACTACATACTATGTCATTTGGTGAGTCTAACTTGTTGACCAGCAAGTCCAGAGATCCACAGGTAATCATAGCATCTGTCAGACCAGCTCGTGTATGAGACAGGGCAGCCAGCAGACTACAGGAGAGCACCACAACCTTTTCTTCTGGTGAGTTGAGTTTGGACACCAGCATCATGATGCCCTGGGCTGTCAAACTTACTTGATCTTTGTCAATTATAATGCGAGCCAGAACCACAATCTGGAGACAAAAAGACATCATTAATTAATAAACTTGTTTAATCTTTTCTTTGAACATTTAAACAAAAACATTTCTTGAAGTAATAAGTTTTGTCATAAAAGTTTTACTTGACAGACAAAGTTATTGGAATGATAAGCCTCCCCCTCCCCCCTAAAAAAAAAATAACAACCTGGAGTCACAAGGGCATTTGCATTCCAGATTCAAATTTGTAAAAGTTCCTTTTAATTTTAAAGATCCTGCTCAACACAAACTTGGTTGCATTAAATTAGCAATAGTCTAATACTAAGTAAATCTATTAGAGATGGTTGCCTGGTATTTTGATTTGGTCATCTTGATGGTACCAGGTTCATACTCTGCCCAATGTTATCCCATATTGTCTTGCAGGAGGTTTGGACTAGGAAGTATATTATCTTCAACTCTGAAAGAACATTCGAAACATCTAAAAAAAATTTTGCAAACCCATTCAGAAATATTCCTTTACCTGAAAAGATGCATAGCACTGGTAAAACTCATCATTGGACTGAATAAATTTGTCAAACACATCATAGCTGATACCTCCAGCATGTTTCATATTCATTTGTTGTGGCGTGTTGTTAAAAGCAAATATTGTCAAGGCCATACCAGCTCTTAAACGGATTTCCTTCAATTAGAAACAATTTCAATGAACTAGTATAGAATGTTAATTTTAAGCAATGGGAGGGGGGGGGGGGTAGCGTTTTTATTTCCTTACAAAGGTAAAGAAAAATAAATGTTGACATAGAGTAAAATCTGCTGAATTTAACCCAACTGCTAATCTGGATAAAAAGCAGTAAATGTTATTGAAAACTGTGTGTTGACATTTAGTAAAATTTGCATAATTTGACCAGTTGTTATTCTGAATGAATGTTACTGAATTGAAATCAATTCAATATGTCAGTGTTCTATTCCTCTGCTAAATTACACCTCCTATACATTGTACCATTTGATGCAAGAGTTTAATCATGTTAAAAAATCACTACACTCTACCTGCGGTAAATATACTGACTAATTGGGAGAACCACTGAGACAATTGGATTTGAAACCCAGAACTTTGAGAAGATGATGACCAGCAAGAAATAATTTAATCAGGGAAAGATATAAGCCAAAAGTTAATAGAAAGCTATTAGCTAATCCAATATTTGAGATGAATAGTGCTGTAGTTTCCACATCATCACTCCAAATAGTTTTCAGTAGGGGTGCTTGGGGCCAGTGTCTTATTTCAGCATGTTGTTTTAGAATTTAGTTTTGAAGGACTTGGCCAGCATTCTCTGGTGGCACATACAAGGGTAAATTACAGTAGTCCCAATTTGGAACATGTGTTGTTTCATTCTGTTGTGTTCTAAGTTAAAAAAAATCATATGTTAGTTGGGTCAAGATAGCTTAAAAACCTGCCATCTCAAACGAACGTGAGTGTGGTATAAACATAAAAAAGTCTTTATTACAATTCAAATGGTACAATGTATATGCACAAAAGTAATTTAATTGCCACAAGAGTTTAATTTACATTTTAAAAAAATCCCGTTGTGTTTGTATAATGTTTTACATGTTTTGGATGTTCCTTCAGAGTTGAAGATAATTACTTCCTAGTCCAAACCTCCCGCATGACGACAGGGGATAGAAGCGGGCAGGGTTTGAACCCAGGACCATCGATAAATCTGAACGATAGTCCAGCACGCAAACCGCACAACCAGGCAGCCATCCATTGAAATAATTTTACAAAGTGTACCAGAATTGTAAATTAACTTTTTCTTTTTATTTGATATGTTTTCTTTTTTACAAAGTAAAGTTATTACAATTATGTTTCAATTATAAACCAATATCATCAGTTGGAGATAATTTTTTAATTAGTTTTTCAGAGAAAAAATATCTGATTATACATCTAACAGTCTAGGTCATAGAATAACCAGCATTTTATTGTGTGTGTACTGACTGTAATGACTATAGTGTTCAGTAAAAATAGACCAGTATTGACATGCTGACTGGACTAGCTGAGAATGTTTGTCTATCGATATGATTAGGATATGCCTATCAATATGATTTGGATGAGATATAAACATGTAGATTTTAAAAAAATGTGTAATACTTAAGTTTAATTGCTGTTGAGTTGCTTAATGATGACTTGCACTTGACAAGTAGGTAAAAGCAAAAAAGTACCATCAAATCATTCCTGTAACAAAACTCACCTCATCTTTAGATCTTAACATTATCAACAGTGTATCGAACTTAAAGGTTGCCTCCTCAGCCAGTTTCTCCTGGTTCTCGTGGTTGCTAAGGACAACATTACCTAGGGTAATAGCCACCTCCACTTGAATTTCATCATTAGGTGGCTTGGTCAGCAAATGGACCAACAAAGGGATGCCACCTTCATCAGCTATCTTACCTTGAGTCACTTTATTGTTCTGAAAGGCTACACCTTTCAATGATGAAAAAAAAAAACACTATTTAGCATACAGTTTCTCAACAGTTGACATTAGATTGATCAATTTGTTCAAATGAGAAAATCTTGACTTGGAAGTAAATAAAGTCAATGAAAGTGCTTCAATCAAGGTACTAAGGGGGCAGGAGAGTTGTACATTGACAGACTCTATTTACTTGACCACCACTCATATGTAACACAATAATATCAAGGAAGTCACACGGTCAATAGCTGACTACATTTCCACAATAAACATCTAATACAAATAAGAGATAAGCAGAATCAGAAACATTTGAACTATAAAAAAACAACTAAACTACAGTACAGAAGAACTTTAAGCATAATCCATTACTCCCAATTAAACTTTGATACTAACGTAACATGGATGTTCTATGGTTCATAAGAAGACCAAATAATCAATATTTGAGGAAGTATTGAAATGAATGATGTTTATCTCCGTCTTTAATTCATGTTTAAAATAAATTTCAATAGTAAAATGATTTGGGTACATTGAATTTTCAGTTGGAAGAAATATTATTACTATTTCTATATTATGAGACATGGTGGGGTTTGCAAATGCTTAGAATGCAAATTTTTATAAAGGCTGGGATTTTTAAGTTCTTGATTTTAGAATCTATTTTGACCTAGAGATAATAGAACTTTCCAACACATTTTATGGGCCGCATTAGTAAATCCAACCAAGCCTCTGAGAATTCACTATGCAATGTAGAAGAAATGTTGAGGGACCAGATAGCAGTGTGTCTTAAGCCACCACAGAGAGGGCTTTGATGTTCTAGTCTACCAAGCTCTAATAGACACCTAAGGTTTGGAATAAAAACAGCCATTGGTTGCTGTGCTAGCCACATGATCTCTTTGTTAGCATTTCAACTGAAAAGGGTAAGCTTCACATCATCTGGTTCTTAATTCTTAAGAGAAACTTAAAGGGAAATAATCTTTAGATGTTAATTGTTACTCTTAGCAAGAAGTCATAATGCTACAATTATAGCAGCGTATCATTATATATTCACCTAAGAATTTTTCATTTAAGCAAAAAGCTCATGGGTGGATTTTAAAAAAAAGTCTTTCCACTGCCTATTCCTTCCATCTTCTTGAGAAGCCATTTCTTATTGATACTATTTCACAGAGTTTATAAGTTTAATATATTATATTGTGAAGAGTTCCATTCCATATAGTCTTTGGTTTTGGATCTCAGTTTAACACTACATGAATGATTAGGTATAATTGCATTTCAGTTGTGTATAGCTCTTCAGATAGAGAGGGCAACAGAGATGTTTTCTCATTCTTGGCCTGTTAGTCGCTGAATAAGATATGCACAGCTTCAGATCCATTTGGGTTGGTCTGAATGAAACAGTAGTTGAACAATTGTAGACTTCAGAATATATATCTGGTGAAGTTAAACATGATTGTTTAAATAGTGTAAATAATCTACAGATCTTGCTCATATCACTCACCTACGCATAAAATTCCCAAAACTTTTATCACCATGTGAAGTACTTTGATAGAGGTTTTTGGTGATCGCAGCAACCTAACCAATTGAGAAAAGGCATCAGCAGCAGCCAGTTTGTTTTGATTGCCTATGTTCTCTGATCCAAGGGCTATAGCTGTCATACAACCTTTAGAGATTCAAATGTTTTAAAGTTCAACAGATTATGGCTCAACAAGATCACAATTTAGTAATATATTAGGGAACCTAAAAATTTTTTTATACTTTGTAAGATCTGCTTTTATGTATGCTCTAAATAAAACATAATTCAATGGTTATTATGTATGATAAGCTGGTATGCATTTTTCTTAAAAAATACACTTCTGTTTTAGAAAATTACATTCATTTTTATTATTAGAAACACTTTTTGTGTATGGAAAAATATGGACATTATCTTCTTAACTTATCTTATAAAATACAGATGTTACTTAAAAAAAGAAGATGATTATGTCCTACTCGTTTCTCTAAGTCAATCTAGTCACGTATGTTAATCAATGACTTAAACTTTGCCAAGTCATTGGTTTTCCTGGATGACTCAGGATGGCTGTCTGGTCGGAATGGCTGCCTGGTCATGCGGTTTGCTCGCTGGACTGTCATTTGGATTTATTGATGGTCAAGGGTTCAAATCCTGCCCCGCTCCCATCCCCCATCGTCCTGTGAGAGATTTGGACTAGGAAGTAAACTATCTTCAACTCTGAAGGAACATCCGAAACATGTAAAACAAACAAACAGACTAGGCAACCCATTCCATGCTCTAATAGCACTAGGGAAGAAACTAATTAGAACTTACAATTACACAAAAATACAAACTTTACCAATTGGGGGGGAGATATATTTCCATAAAAACATAAAGGGGATACTGCATTTAAGTTTTTTTTTTTTTTTTAAACTCTTTTCATTCTTTTGATGGACCCGAATGGTACAGCAAAGCTCAACTTTAATTCAGACATAGAAACAAGATCAACTAACCAACATATAGAAGTTTCTCTGTCGGCTCCAGCAACATTTGTATGATGTGAGTGATGGTGATCCTCTCAGCAATGTTTTTCTGTTGTGTTTTTGTGTTGCCAGCTAGAGCCCAGAGAGCACAAGCACCTTGTTCACGAACTTCAACAAAAACATTCTTTAAAAAAATAGGAAAACAGAACAAACAAATAAAACCTTTATTTATAAAGTTATGGTAGTTATGTGGTCAAGACTTGAACAATTCAAGTTGGCTCTACGTCAGAGAGTGAATCATATGATATCCAGCAGAAGTTATTAAACAATGAAGTTATTAAAAGAGTCATAAAAAAAAAAAGAAATTGAAATCTACAAGTATCCTTGATTGATTTAAGTTTCTATTGATCAATATGCAACAATGAGATGTTATAATTCTAACAATTAAAGCAAACTTAGTAATTTGGCACTTTTTGTTACAATACAAGAGGAAATAATTTATTAACGGTAAAGTGAATTTTTAAAAACTAAGAAAAGCAGTTAAAAGTATTTCATTGAGGTTAGAAAAAAGTTTTTTTAAAATTTTAATTGATAAATAAACAAATTTCAATTAAAAATCGCATGTATTGAGGTACAAATATACATTTCAGAATGTTTAAATAAATTTACTAATAATGTTCACCTTTAATAGCCGTATTAGTGCTTTAGGTGCATCAAGTTCCAGAAACTTTTTCTGACTTGCTGGGTTAAGGCTGGCCAGAGCTTCTAGTGCACTGGCTGCTTTTACTTGTACTGTGGTACTTTTGCTATTTTTGATGAGTTCAACTAGAGGTCTGCATTCAAAGCAATATTTTTGTAAGAAAGGATTTAATCAAACACAATTGAAGGTTGGTAGCTCACCAGCAACAAAAACACTGTTAGGATATGACAGCCTTTTTACAATACCTCTATTTAAGTCACTCCTTGGTGGAACCTTGGCAAAGGGTGGCTGGAAGTGATTCTCAAAAACAGTTCTAATGGTTTTCCTATAAATTTGACAGTGAATGTATATCATTGGGAAAATAATTACTAGCTTCTTGTTATCAGAAATGACTTTGCAGTCTGAATTCCCATGGAGTTAATACAATTGTTGATATAGAGTTTGCAATTTGTGAGTAATAACTTCTGAAATTAGAGTTGCTAACATGCTTGTCTTTAACATCAATATGTTGTAAGTTTCCATCTACCCACCTAGTATTTCTTTCTTGGTTATTATTTTGCGAATGGAATATTTTGCTATGTAATGTGTTGTTTGTTTCATTAGTCTTTTATCCTTGATCTGATTCAATACTATTTGTTTTATGATTTTACTAAGTTATCTTACATGATGAAGATAATTATGTCATGATCTAGTAGCTTCTTGTTTTGTTTTTTATTTTAGAACTATTTAGTAATAGGTGCTTACTTTCAGAGTAAGAAAACAGGGTTAAAAGTTCAGCAGCCTATCTGATAGTCTTAAGTTTGAGTCCCAGTATTATGTCAGTTATTTTTTTTAAGATTGTAGGACTGGATTTAAGTCCCAGAGTTTACCAATCTTCAAATGGGTATCTGACCTTTACTAGCATCATTGTTATTAGCCTCAGCTAGAGTCACATAAACTTGGCCTGCAATTCTAGAAACTTTGCTTTTAGAAAACTTGCTATTCACACGTTTAAAAAACAAATTAGCTTACATGTGTGCATCCTCATTGATGACTCTATTTTGATTCTCTGTGTTTTTAGAACAAGCAGCAGCTAAAGCAGCAGCAGCCCCAGCCTGTAGATCCTCTGCAACAAAACAAAATTTGGCTTACATAGCTGGACCTTAACCTTCATTGAACATTCAAGTACTCTTTGGTTTCTTTTAAAAAAAACTTTGTTAGTAACAGAATTCACATTACAATTTTTTTTTTATGTTTTAATTAAGTTGAAGGAAGTTGATAATGAGGGCATCATTCAAAAATCAGAAGAAACTTTTTTGGGTCTGGGGCCAAATAAACATAAATTTTCAACACACAAAAAATATCAAGACCAATGGAGCAGAGCCAAAGCTGCTACATTATGGGTTGTGTACAGAAGTTTTTAGGAGCTTATTATCAACAGTTAACAGATTGGATATGGCCTGCAGGACATATGTTGATCAATGCTGATATATGGTGATAAAGACTTTTAAAAAAAAAGAACTTAATGCTTTATAGCCAATTTGAATCAATAAAGAAACCCTAAACCAAAAAAAGGTGTAGTAATTAGTAGTAGTTCAATTTAATATTAATTATTCTGATAATGTGATGTTACTTTGGTATGTAATTATGTTACTTGGGTATGTAATTTGAGAAGTTTTTAACTTTTTACATAGTAACAGGTTACTGATTAATGTTACAATTGGATGACATAATTACCAGAAGGTATTTCAAGAAACTCCACCAGGTGCTCTAAAGCTCCACACTCTGCAACAGTATTCTGGTTGGAGGTGTTGTTGATGCACAGCACACGTATACAGTTGACTCCATTCACTAGCACATCTTCTAAGTCAGAAAAGAGTAACTGGACCAAAGGGGGGATGCCGCCACATTCTGCAATGAAATTCTGAAAAAAGTCATCCAGAAACCATTACAATAGAACACGAGACCAAATCTAAAGAAACATCTTTATACTAACTATCACATCATGTAGTTGTCAATGTCCCAAGAGAAGAGTAAATAGGAAGTAAAAATGTTTGTTTTACATGTTTCAGATGTTCTTTCAGAGTTTAAAGTATTTTACTTCTTAATCCAAACCTCCGGCAGGACGAGAGGGATGGCAGCAGTCAAGGTATGATCCCAGGACCATCGAGAGGTACAAACGACAGTCCAGTGTACATACTGCACAACCAGACAGACATTTATTTATTCTCCAAGCTTAGAGTTTATGCATAAAAGATTAAATTTATGAAAGGGAAATTGTTTCCAGTAAGAGTATATTCTTGAAATTTCAGTTTGAGAACCTATATATAAAGAGATGAGGTTATTTCAGGGTAAAAAGAAAATCTGTTCAGTTTATAAATTTTAAGCTCCATGTTACATCACATTAACATGAATCTATTATAGAATTTGAATTTCTATATATATATAAAATTATCTACATCGACCAACCATGCCCAACTCTCTAGCCCTCGATGTAAAAGTCATGGAAAGATAACTCTTTTATCTCTGCAAATAGGACTAGAGTTACCCATCACTTTCACGGCAACAGAGAGCGTGACACAGAAAAAAAGGGGGTGGGAAGAGAACAAGTAATCTTCTTTCAGTATAATTCATTACATTGCCCAACCACACGGGACACCATGCACGCTCGCTGACTCTCTAACCCTTCTCCTGCCCCCTCCTCTCTCTCCAGGCATGTGCACAAAGTCGTTTGCCCAAACCCACCCCATTTGGACAACTGTGTCTTTCAGAAAGTGTTCATCCGTCATGCTGCGGGTCGGGTATAAAGTATATTACTGCTTGAAATAGAGTGTGTGTTTAATCTTTTCATGATTTCTTCTTGAAGATTTTATTTATTTACTTAAAGAAGAATTGTTTGTTTGTAAAATGTTTTACATGTTTCGGATGTTCCTTCAGAGTTGAAGATAGTATACTTCCTACTCCAAACCTCCCGCAGGACGAAGGGGGATGAGAGCGGGCAGGATTTGAACCCTTGACCATTGAAGATAGAGCCATCGTTTGTCTAATACATGCCTAATGGCTGTCTGTGTAGGCTCTATCGAAATTGTTGGTGAACGGATGCTGCGAGGGTGGGGGAGGGGCTAGCTTGGGCTTGTGACCTTTGACCACTGGGGTGGTAATTTGCATACGGGCGAAATGACTCTGGATCAGAAGAATGTTTTTTTTGGACATTCCGATGGTCTAGAGGTTAGTTTCGCTTGGTGCGTTATCACTAGGTGGTGGTGTCGAATCCGGAGTCACAGGTTCGAGCCTCGGTCGGCGCATGCCCTTATTTTCGTAGCATTTTAATTCACTACTTTCTCTCTTAAAAACTTGGTCCCTGGTGCTGTTATTCATTTATGTTTAATATATGTATGTATCATTTGTTTCGGCACCTAGCTTCAACTCTATGTTTATATTAGACAGTAGCTAGAAAAAAAAACAATTGGAAAAAAAGTTATAAATCAATTTTAATTACCCTATTCCATCTACACTGCCTTTGAATAAGCATCAGCTATAACTCATTATAACTCTAGCAGCATCACCCAGGTATCAATACTATCAATTAAGGATTAATTAATTATTTGTCACTTTCCTTTAAAAGAAGAAGTCTTAAGAACAATGTTGTGAACTATGTGGTTTGCCTATTTCAATACTGCCATTCATTTCTTTGTTACAAAATATGGATACATCTGCTCAACGGATTTTTATTTCTTACATTTAACTCTTAATATGCAGACCAATGTCCTATAAATAGAATTGATAAATAACAACAATAGTTTTCATAGCTAATCTTGGATCCTTTTTCTAACATCTTTCTCATTATGGGACAAATTATACAACATAAAATGTCTGAGGAGCCTTGTGGTGATGCAAGTTCCTTTTAAGTCTTTTAATTGAAAATAGTTTTATAATCCTACAATGTACATTAAGCTAACATTCATCCACAAGGAATCAGCTAGGTGTTTTCACTCTAATCATGGACCCACGTGACTACTCTCCAATCCACCAACAGGACAGGTACACTCCTTTTCACTGTGTGTCATGGTCGGCCACCCACATCACTCAACAACTCTGTCACCACAAGCCTAAACTTTAAAGCTATCCTTGGGTTCATCTCATAAAATCCCATAATTATTCATAATTGTTTCGGTAGTTTTTGTTTTTATGAATTGACTTGAAAAACTATAGACCTTTCTTTTTTTTTCCTAAATGAAGATTAGTTTAAAATAGAAATGTATAAACCTCACATCACAATTAAGGTAAAAAAAAAAAAAGAGAAATGAAAAGCAATCCAAACCTGGTTATTTTCTACACAGGAAATGTCTGAAAGAATAATAGCTGTTCGAGACTGGATATCCTCAATGTGAGATCCTAGCAACTTGATCAGAACTGGAGCAGCTTTTGCCTTGGACAGCGCCAATCTCACAGGATCATTTTCAGAAATGTTACAGATGACTGCTGCTGCTACGGACTGCATGATATCACTGTCAATCTGAAGGAGTTGCACGAGTGCAGGCACCCCATCTGGAAATAGTGCTCTAATAATTCACAGCACACACAAAACAAACACTTTCTAAGACCTACATATCTATCTGGTACCTTACTAAAATGTTATGACTAAAACTTATATATTCCTTTACCAGCTTCTAGAATAAACTTCCAGTAGCTCTTCTTGTTGGTGGTTAAAATCTCAAGACATTTCACAGCGCTGTCTTTTTTATCCATGGCTTCATCATTGAGCATTTCTAAGGTAAAATGTGACACAAAGTGAAAAGGAAGAAAGAAATATGAGTCTCAGTATAAAGAGTGCTAATACAAAAGTCGTGCTGGACTGTCGTTCGGACTTCTCGATGGTCCTGGGTTCATACCCTGCCCACTGCCAACTCCTGTAGTCCTGTGGGAGGTTTGGACAAGGAAGTAATTTATCTTCAACTTTGAAAAAACATCCGAAACATGTAAAAAAAATTTAAAACAAGCATTTTTACAATCAAGAACATCCAAAATGTGTAAATCTAAACAATGAAAGTACTACATTTATTCCAAAGAGGGAGGTGTACCAAGTTTTTCAAGGGTACTATTACTTCTGCTATTTTTTGAAGATGTTACAACTTGTACAAGAAGCAGCATTTCACAACATTTTTATCACCAAAATACAATCTTTTTGGATGTAAGAAATAAGTGACATTATGGATATTAAGTGCATTTGTGATTTTATAAGGAGAAATTACTTAGAAGATATTCCCAAATTATAAATAAGATATCCCCAAATTACAAATAAGATATCTCAAAAACAATTCAAAGAACAAATTCAATAGTGGAAGAAAACAGCTAAATAGACTATCCAAAAGGAAAAGCAATAGGATCTAAACTAATAAGTATAAGAGGTTAACATTTGTAAAATTTATTTCAAATATGTGGTAGATTTAAAGAATTTCCTGGAAAGCGAACTTATATTGTATTTGCAGGATACATTGCTGGAAGAAATATGATATATATTTATATTTTGGGCATTTTATAATCTAGAACCAAAAATTAGTGTTACATAGAAATTTGACAGTAAACTGATTAAGATGATATATTTCTATATGAAGAATAAAAATCATGATCAGAAAAACTATTTGAAAATTATTTTATGTATAGTGATCAAGCTGCTTGTGGACTCGCTAGTTAGTTGAATTGTATTATAACAGTATAGGATAAAATCTAAGCTTACCAACTAAAATGCGCCATACTGGCACAGCCTCATTATTAATCTTAATGAAGTATTCTAGCACAGAAGTGTGAAAACGTAAAGTTGCCAATATGACAACATTGTTTCCTTCAGTATCTTTGGCTTGTATATCAGCACCATGGTCAATCAGACATTTCACAGCAGACAAAGCCCCAGAGCTGGCAGCCAAAAGCAATGGTGTTGAAAGCAGGCTAAGAAATGCAGGAATAAATTGATTGAAAATGTATTCAAACCTGAACACAGACACAACATTTGTAAGTTTAATAACACTAACAATCATTGGACAGGAGCATAAAGACCACTAACAAAAGTAGTGCAAGAGCTTAAAGACCACTAACAAAAGTAGTGCAACAGCTAAAGAACCACTTTCAAATAGGAGTGCATTGACTTAATGGCCACTTACTTAAGAATAGCAGTAGCCTAATTTGACACTAAGTTCTACTAAAATTAACAAATAATTGTTCACAGTAGTTACACATTGTAATGGTAGCTGAAACCAACGTGTGATACTAGATAACACACTGCTGAACTAACCGCAACTACTTATAACAGCTTTACACTAAAATACAATTTAACAATATTATATTACTATAACTAGTTTTCATGAAAAAATTTTTTTTTTATTTAGACTTGTGTCTATATTTATAAAACAAATATTTTGATACAGACTAAATCTAATAGAACAATCCTTTTCTTTCCTTAATACCAACAAGGACCACGTTTTGCATAACACAAAATACAATTTTTGTTGTTACAGTAGATGACAAATTCTTATGGTTGATTGGGGGGGGGGGGAATTATTTAACCCCTATTGCTATACAAATACTTTGCTAGTAGAAATGCAACTATACTCACTCATTAGTTGTAGTCTGTTCAAGGAGTTCCATATCTTTGCGGAGTAACAGTGTCAGAATTGATTTGTGGTCGAAGAAAGCAGCATAGTGGATGGGAGTCCAGCCATCCTGGTCAATGAGAGACAAGTCAGCATCATTGGAAACAAGACAACAGGCAGCATCTAAAGAGCCACAACAAGCTGCCATATGAAGTGCAGTTGGGCCTGATGGGATAAAAAAAAAAGTAAAATACATGAAAAAATACATAATAAATACATGTCCTACTATCACAATGTGTATACTTTTAAGTTAAATATATACTTTCTCTTACATGAGCCAGAGAAGAATATCTTCAATTTTCTAAAAATATTTTATTCAAAATTTTTTTCTTAGTATTTAAATGTTATAGCAACCATTTTTTTTTAAAGAGACACTAGTTTAATATATTCAGAGTTTGTTAAAGCTCTTTAAAATGTAAACATATCATTCAAGTCCATGGGTTGATAGAGAAATTTACTAGTCACAAGTAAATAATAAGGTTTTAAGAACAAGCTGCATAAATTTTAGCATTAAGAACATTCTGGTTAACTGAAGGGGTGCTACAAATAGTACTTACTATACTTTTACTATAATATCCAAGTGAACCAAAAATGTACTTAAAAAAAAAAAACAGAGACAAAAATCCAATTCTGAAACTGAACAAATAATAATGAAAAATGTAAAAAACTTCATTTAATGAAAATGGGAAATTTTGTAAATTAAAATAAACATCCAGACTTTAGACTTTATCGTCAAGCTTCAAAGATGACTAAATAAAATTCCTGTTAAAGTGAATGTGATAAACGCTAAATCTGAAACTCCAAAGGAATTGAAATATACCATCGAGTTTATCAGTGCGTCGTATTTCACTCTTAGCAGCAACAAGTTCAATACTACTCCTGCGTTCTTTTAAGTCACCAAAAGCTTTTGTATAAGCTAAATTTCAAATGAATAAAGATAAATGCAAACAAATTTCTAATAATGTTTCTAAATGACCTAATACATTTTACTCTGGCATCAGAAAAAACATGAATGAAAATTAGTTTAAATCATTTGAGAAACTATAATCAATGGATAAAAGTAAACCTAAAATAAAAATCTTTTTAACTCTACAATTAACAAGGCACTCTGATAATTTCACACGGTTTATATTAATGAAAAATATAAAAGTGCTTTGAAAAAACTATAAGCTTTTTTTATTGCAACATTCTAAATATATTTTTGAAATGTAAGTCCTTCATAAAGAGTGACTTTTTTTTTACGGAGGAGAGAGCAGATCGTTGATCAGTGCATCTTTATCTTATCTTATCTTATATAATACAGACGTTACTTCAAAAAAGAAGATGATTACGTCCTACGCGTCATGCATTTAGTCATGCATTTTAACCAATGACTTAAATTCTGCCAAGTCACTGGTTTTTCTGGCTAGCTCAGGCAACCCATTCCATGCTCTAATAGCACTAGGGAAGAAGGAGTATTTGTACAAATTTGTCCTAGCATATGGGACGAGGAATGTGCCTTTATTTTTGTGTCTTTCAGAGTATTTTATTAAATTTTGTTTTTGTATTTGAAGATTATGGTTCAGTGTTTTATGTATAATTGCTACTTTACTTTTGAGTCTTCTGTCCTGAATGCTTTCTAAATTTAGTGATTTTACTAATGGTGATACCCTAGTCAAATGTGAATATTTGTTTGTTATGAATCTCACTGCTCTATTTTGTGTTTGTTCCAGTTTCTTAATGTTTTCTTGAGTTGAGGGGTCCCACACGGTGGATGCATATTCTATTATTGGCCTAACCAAGGTTAAATAACATTTTAGTTTTATGTTCTTATTTGATTTATAGAAATTTCTTTTAATAAACCCTAATGCTTTGTTGGATTTTTTTATAGTTTCATCAATATGTGGATTCCATGACAGTTTTTCATTTATTATAACACCTAGGTATTTTGAGTTTTTAGTCTGTGTTACTGGTTTGCCATGAATAAGATAAGTGGAATTAATTTGTTTTAGTTTTTTTGTTACTCTTAACAACTGACATTTTTCTTGGTGGAAAGACATGCTCCAATTTGATTCCCATTTCTGTAATTCATCTAATTCTCTTTGTACAATATCTGTGTCTTGTTTTGTTTTTATTGTTCTATATATTATGCAATCGTCTGCAAATAATCTGACTTTTGTTCCTGAACTAATGCAATTTGGTAAATCATTTATGTAAATTAAAAATAGTAGTGGACCCAAGACTGTTCCTTGAGGTACACCTGAGTTTACTGTTATTGGTGTTGATTTAGAGCCATTTATTATTACAGTTTGTTCTCTCCCTATCAGAAAATCTATAATCCACTGATGCAGTGGACCGTTAATGCCGAAATATTTTAATTTTTTAAGCAAACTATGGTGGTGAACTTTGTCAAAAGCCTTGGAAAAATCTAGTAAGATAGCATCTATTTGTTCACTATTATCTAAACCTTTTGAGAAATCATCAATTAGTCCTATTAGTTGGGTTTCACATGATCTATATTTCCTAAAGCCATGTTGGTATGGGGTGAGGACATTATGTTTGTCTAAGTGGTTTATGATGTTGCTACATATTATGTGTTCTAGTATTTTACATGTGATGCTGGTAAGTGATACTGGTCTGTAGTTTCCTGGATCAGATTTTTCTCCTTTTTTAAATAGGGGGGTGACATTAGCTTCTTTCCAGTCCTTTGGTACTCTGCCCTGGTTAAGCGATGCCTGAAAGAGTATTTTGAACACTGGGGCTAGCTCATTGCTTAGTTCTTTGAGTAATCTAGCTGGAATACCATCAGGTCCAGACGCTTTATTTGGTTTGGTGTTGGCTAATAGTTTTTTAATTCCATTTTCTTGTACTACTAAATCTTCTATGTTGTCTACTTGGTTCAAATTAAGAAATATGTCTTTATCTTTATTGATCAGTCCAACTCAAACTGCAAGGAAATTACCAAGTATCATACTTAAAACTACTTAAAACTAATATAAAAGTATGAATAAGAATTTTCTGTGGTTATAACATGAATAAAAACAAATATTAACAAACCTGATGCAACTATGTTGTTTCTGCGAGTGTTAATATCCACAGACTGCACTAGCAACAAGGTAATAATCTGAGGCCTATTGTAAATGGCAGCATAATGTATAAGTGACATCCCTTGTTCATCCTGCTTCCCAATCTTAGTGCCAGAGATTTTTCTAGTCAAGGCACTGAACATAGCAAGAAGCCCTTGCTGAGAGCAGATTTTCAATCCAACCAATGGTGTCTGGTGTCAAAGTATAGCATAATAAATACTAAACCAATCCATAAAATTCTAATTTCTTAGTTAATTTAGAGGAGCTTAGTTAAAATCGTTGAGCTAAAATGTTTTGTTATTGTTTGTAAAATGTTTTCCATGTTTCGGATGTTCCTTCAGAGTTGAAGATAATTTTCTTTTAAGTCCAAACCTCCCGCAGGACAATGGGGATGGCAGTGGGCAGGATATGAACCCAGAACATTCCAGAAGTCCGAAAGACAGTCCAGCGTGCATACTGCATGACCAGGCAGCCATTAGCTTGAGGATAATAATAATAATTTAAAAGATCACTTATATAGATTTAAAATTTAAAAGATCACTGATACAGATTTAAAATTTTAAAGATCACTGCTTAAGATTACTTAATGTTAATAAATGTACAATATTCTATTTTTATATACGTAGGGTTTTTAGCAGACATAATATAAGCTCAAGGCATTTTTAACTTATTTTTGCATTGTACAAAATATTTACAAATATAGAAAATTGATAGGAATTAAGAAAAATAAAAATGTAAAATACATGGCATTTGTTAATAGACTAAGTGAAAACTCAGTAAATATAAATTTATTAATAAACTTATTGAGAACTCAGAAAACTAAAATCACAAAATTGAAGTGAAAGACTTGTTCAAAAAATATCAAGTATAGAAAAAGATTGTCACATGAAGTTATTTCTGAAAGTTGTTGCAACAAGTTGGAGTAAACAAATAAAAATCAAATTGACTAGAAAACAATGAGCTGACACAGAGCAATCTCCATATCTAATGTTTAATATAAAATATTCATCTAGACTAAATCTAGCTGTTGACGGAGTAACCTCTCACCAGTTGTATCCCCTGTACAGCTTTCTTGTCATTCCTAATCAAGTAAAAAACTAATATATTCAATATTCAACAGTGAGTCCCAACAGCTGTTCAATAGAAATGGTAAATTATCAAAATGTTTTTAATTAAAATACATCGTCTGTTTTGAACAGAGTAAAATGTCTTTTTGCAAGCAACCTTCAGTCTATCTTGCTCATATCTAATTCTATTTATTTCTTCCTTTCTGTGGTATTTTATTTCTTGATGAACTATATTTTTCATTTGCAACTTCTCATGTGACTTAAGAGGTCAGTCCTTGATACACAATTCAGTCACAAATCTGTAATCACCAGACGCTGTTCAAAGGCTGTGTGAAGTGTCTAGTATGGTAGCATTATCTTGTTGCCACCACTGTCTGTAAAAGGGGAGTAATTTGTCTCCCTTGCCAGTACAAAGCCTCTCCACGGCAAGTCCTAAGAAGAACCTCCTTCTGGTGACACGGAAACTAAGGCTGCAAGGTTTTCTGAGGCAGTCATGGCCTATAGGTGTGCAGACATGCCCTGCTGCCCACACACCAAACCCCTAGCTACAGGTTAATAGCTGTACTGCCTTGTGTGTGCCCCAGTAAGGTCTAAGGCTAAGGGAGTAAACCTAACAGAAAAGACCACTGCATCAACTGGACTGCAAATTGCAATGGCGTTCCATCCCTTAAGATCCCGTTGGTATGGAAGCAAATTTGTGACTAGTGGGCAGCCCAGGCTTTTCCACAGCAATGGATTCTCTTTCTTTACCTTCGATCAACAAAGTTTCTTCTTTTCTTTAAGATCAAAACGGCAGTTGAGTCCAGGACAGCAGTGCAGTAAGGGCAGCCCGATCCAATGTGAGTCCTCAAGAATGTAGCTGTACATGTCCAGAGAGACTGGTAGTGCTTAGTAGGCAGTTTTGTTAAGTAAAAGAAAGCATTTTTAGTTGGTGTAGCCAATTGTATTGTATTGGCTGTTGATGTATTTAGAGTTATTAAACCACCACATTGTTATTTGAAACTCTTGTTGTCAAGTGCTTAAGTTGGATGTGTTGTTTGAAGCAGTTAGGAAGCAAAAAACTTTACCACCCAGCTACTACAACCCTGAAATAGGATGTAATTATCTTCAAAAATCTGAAATGTGTATAAAAAAAATGAAAATATGACTTCCTTTCTTCCATTAAAAATGTTGTTTGAGTGAAAAATATGGTTTCCATATTTACTTTTTAAAAGATAAGGGTTTTTCTTTCAAAAGATTAAAAGTAGCTGTTGAACTATTAAACAATAGGGCTAAATCAAATTTAACATTTTAGTCACCTTATACTTAATGGCCTTTTTTGATCCAAAACGTCTTTTGAACTGTTCATGAATCTGAATATCTGTCAGAGGTAACCTTTTTGGCTTCATTTTGTCCATCTCTTCACAATAAGCTCTGACCCAGAGAGGTTTCTGGGGTGGGGCTCCACAGAATCCTTCAAACTCTATTACAAAAGCATAGTACCTGAAACCAAGAATAGTTTCATAGTTGTTAATAGCTTAAAAAAACACACCACAAAACACCCTAACTGGGCTTGGTCTCTATTTTCTTATTTTATAAATTACACAAGATACTTCAAAAGAGAATATAATTACATCCTAAGCATAGCCATGTGTCAAAGTTAGTCATTCAGCTACTTAAACTCTGCTAAATAATTACCTTTTATGTCACTGTCATAAGAACTTGTCATGTGCTATGATTACATAATTATCTGACAAGCTCAAGATGCCAACACATTTGAGTTTACAAAGTGAATGATTGAAACAAACAAGCTTTAGGAGGATGGACTGTCAGTTCCAATAATAGTTTATAACAATAATTACTAACTACTTAGAACAATAATTAACAATAATATATAATAATAATGATTAAGTTATAATAATGAGGTTATAGAGAAAAAGGAGGGGGGGGGGGGGGGGGAAGCAGTTAGTTGCTTATTACAATTGGAGTTTTTCTATATCTTAAGTTCTGTGCTAGCAATTTGTTTATTTGTCAAAAAAAAATTACATTCTAAATCTTCAAGCAACTTTTTAAAAAAAAATGTTTATTCTCACTTCCAATGTTAAAGAGTTCTGTGTAACCAAACTTACAGTTTTCCATTGACAGTAACTGTAGGAATGTTGTAGTGGTCCCTTACACGCTGCTGTTCAGAGCTAGTGTGGGTTAGGTATTCCTTCATGGCTGAGTCACAGATGTTTTCATATTCATTCTCAAGTTCCTCAGGTCCATCTTCCATAAAATCAGTTTCCAGGTCAAAGTTGATACCTTTAACATTGGTAAAAAATAAATGTATACAAAATTTTAATATATTTGTTCAATTCAAAGTGATTTAAAAACAAATGGTAAAAGGCTAAAAAATACCCACACCTATCTGTATTTAATTTTTTTAAAAGTCAGGATTAATTGAATGTTCCTGTTATCCAGCTTTTATAAATACTAGATATCTGCTGGTGGGGGATCGGGTGGCTGAGTGGTTAAGTGACTTCTGAACTTGAGGTCCTACTTTCAAATCTTGATGAAGACTGGGATTTTGAATTTCAGGATTTTTAGGGCCCTCCTGAGTCCACCCAACTCTAATGGGTACCTAACTTTAGTTGGGGGAAAATAAAAGCATTATGTCGTTGTGCTGGCCACATGACACCCTGCTCGTTAACTGTTGGCCAAAGAAACAGATGACCTGAACACCATCTGCCCTACAGACCACATGGTCTGAAAGGGTTACTGCTAGTAAGAATATAAATGGTGGTCGCGCTGGCCGCAGAAAGAATGAGCAAAAAAAGATTAATAGAACAAAAAATTCTTCACCCTATTGAAAAGCTACTTAGTACTAAATGCCAGATAAAAAAATGTTAATTTGGGGAATGAAATAAAGAGCTTGGATGTTGAAGAAATGGTCTTGGGTCTCTCAATTTAAGAAGCTTTTGAGTTCAGTTTCTTAGGACAACTTTTTAGTCAAGTACACTCAGCTATAATGAACTTGAGGGGGGAAGTAAAGGCAGTTTGGTCTTTGTGAATGTTATTTTCTATTAACAACAAGAAACAGACACATTTTCTTTTGCATGTTGTTTGATCCATAAGTCTCAAAATGCAATTTACTCACTTTACTTAGCAGGTTGTTCAATACTGCTTAATTAGCTATGAAGTCTTAGTTTTTGAAATGAAAAAAAAGCATTTTTTTTACCACTGGAAAATAATGCACAAATATCAGTTTATGGAATGAATGAATGAAAATAAATGAGTTATTTGGTATGACAAAAGAAAGAAAAAGGCTACCTCCATGAAGATGAAAATAATTGTCTTCTGCCATAAAATTTTTACATTTAAAATCAGGGCCGACCATTAATGGTGGAAGCTCTCGTTCAGTACGACACTCATCACCTGTAAAAAAAGCACATATAACTAAGAAAAAGATCTTTAAGAAGTAGTAAGGAGTTGTAAGTTATTAAACTTCTGGTGTGAACCATTATTTAACAAGTTTAAGTCCACTTCAGTATTCAGAGTGGGTTCACTTTTTTCAATTGTTAAAACTTTAACATTATTAACTACAAGTTTAGATTTTTGTTTAAGACGTTTATTATTGGGAAAATTTAGTAGATAACTTATTTTATAACTGCACAAGGTTAGTAAATGAGTCCTTTAATGATGGTTGAATAATAGTTTATATCACAATTTGAACATGAGCCCATCTCTCTCATGTCCTGCCAAAAGGTGAAGTGAAAAAGGTTGGCCTAACGGAAACAGTTATTAGTCAATAGGGAAACAAAACAGAATCCCAGTTGGGGTGCCTATCAATTGCGTCCATAACATTGGTGGAGTTTAAAGAGGGTCCCAACAACCATATCCCTATCTACATACCATTACTAAAGAGCCATCTTATAATGGGCACCCACTCACAGCTGATGTGGTACTGAGAAGAAATATGGGGAAGCTTCCATGGTGTGCTTAGCCTTCAGCCTCACCTTTAGTCTCAGCATCTTAGGATAGGAGCCATAAGTAATAGGGATGTAAAAAACTACATTTGTTTGGATCCCTCACAGACAGAGCATTAGTTCAGACCAAGACCAATCATTATAGAAGGCCTGAACACTGACCTGTGATGCCCCAACCTGAGGGCAGTTTAGACCAATAGCTTATTGATCACAGATCTGACATCAGGATTTAATGGAAAGGCTTGCATACCATAAGTTTAATTATAACTTACAACTCCTAAACTAACAAAAAAAAACAAAAAAAACTCCAAAGTACACTTCCCTCTTTTTGTTGTTAAAACTTTGTAGACACAAACATGTGCATTCATGCAGCAATTTCCAATTTGGGGAAAAAGGGAAAGATTAGATTTTTTTTATTTAGCATCTAAAAATGGCAAGTAACTCAACAAAGAGTTATAAAGCTCTTAAATATATTTTGCGCTAAAGAGAGAGAGAAAGATAAAGAGAGAGGACGGGAGAGGTAAACTAATCTAAGTAAGTTTTGATTAATCTTAGTGAAGCATAAGGATTATATGATTTCCAAACCTTTGCTTTGTTTTCTGAAATAGTCCTCAGACCATAAGGTTTGAGGGAAAAAAATGTTACTACAGGAAGAGATGAGTTTATTGAGTACATAGATCTTTGAGGAACATTTAGAGCTATTCAGCTTCATTAGTTACAAGAGCATTTCTTCATTGTAAATGCACTAATAGATAAGGATAAGTAGAAATGAGCCTTGATGGATAACTTGATAGATTTATTGACAGCAGCAATTGGGCAACAGAGTGAATGCATAAGACATACTCACTGTTGTATGGGTTCATTAGACCATTAATATCAGGAATTCTCATCTTTTTTCGCATGCCCAGCAAGAAAGGCACTAGGCAACTGATGAGTTTAAGCAACTCAAGCTGCCTACGTGTTTCCTGCTTCGATCCTAAGTACTTCTGAAACAACAGTCAAGATGTATACACATGAATATTTATTCCTACAATAAATTTTGAAAGCTTTTAAGAAGTAATTATGGCTGATGTATTAAGCATCTCCTGTTATATTGGACAATAATTTACACTATAGTGCAGAGATACAGATTTTCTAGCAAATGCATCAATAGATGGCCAAATGGAAAGAGCAAATCAATCATGGTAACCACTAAGGAAATCTTAATGGCCAAGCTAGCTATAACATTGAAATAAGCACATATCAAGGACTTGATCTGACTATTTGGAAAAGGTGAGCTTGTGATGAAATATTGGAAAAAAAAAAAAACATGCCTACCCAATGTCCCTTGAAGCCTTAAGCAACTTATGAGGAACAAAACTATTGGCCATTCATTGCAACAGTAACACTTGCTGTTCTGGCAGTGAAATATAGAAGAGTGAGACTGATAAATTGAGCAATTCTCCTTCACTGAGATCCAAATAAACTGTTAAGCCAGACAGACATACACTAAAGTAAAGGGCAAGTGTCATTATAAAGATAAAAATCCTGTCATCAAATTTTAAAACAGGAAGTAGACTTAATTTACTTAAACTAATGATGTCCATGAGATAAGCTTGATGCACCCCTGACTTCCTCTAGATAACATAGACAACAGGATATACAAATGTGTTTTTTTCTTATATATTATATGACAATCCAAAATTGTTATAAAAATTCTAAATCTTGGGTTTTAATGTATACAAATTAATGAAAAGATGATATCTTATATAACTTAAAATGATCTGTAGCTATCTCTCCAATCAATATTTTGATTTTGTTTTAAAAAAAAGATGATGAATTGTACTTCATTACAGTATAAATCCTGAGTTTTGTAACTATAGTATGAAAAAAAAAACTCTTTCTCTCCTTATTGATGATACCATTGTTGATTTTACACAATTCTGCAGCCTAATACTGCATCATATCCTCGATGCTTAAAAAGTCAATTGTTTGTTTTTCTTTCCTCCTAAAATGTTTTTAATTGCTTATAATTTAATCTTGAATAGTTTCCCTTTAGAGAAAAATAATGATTTTTTTCAGTTTCAATTTGTTTTTACAAAAAAAAGATGTTTTTAAAGAGTGGGGGCTTAAAAAAGACTATTTTTCAACATACATTTTTCATAAGGTGGTGACATGCGATAGTGACCTCATGACAATTAACTGAAATGTTTTATATATGTTATATATTAAGGTTTGTTAAATATGAATCACTTTAGTTAAAATATGAATAATTATCATAAAAAAATACTTTTAGTTCAATTTAGGTCACAAAATATTGCCTAGATCTAGTCTAGATCTAATTCTGAAGTGACTTTTCCAACATTGGCTAAGTTTTTATTTTAAATTTTATTATCAAAAATAAACTTTTATTTTGGTTTGACAAATATCAATTTGTTTTGTCTAAAAAGAGCATGCATTCTCCTTCAATCCTATACCAAATAAAAACATTTTCAAACAAACAAAAAAAGTTATTCTAGTTCAATCAGAACAGGGAAGTGAAATACACATGAGCAAAATGAATAATTCCACCGGAAGATAGAAAATAATTATGGAAAGAATTAAAAACATACCCAATTTAATAAAATGCTTTCGTTGAGGTAGAAATTAATATATCTAAATTTTAAAAAATATAACAAACTTGAACGATTTCCTCATGCATGTGCAGTTTTGTCTTGAGACGTTCATAAAAAGTATAGTCAATGTTTATGTCCATAATTCTGATGATGCTGGAGACATCATATTTACCACTAAAAAAAAAAGAATTATTTTAAAAATAAAGCAAGAGTAACTGGAAATTTTAAAAAAGTAAGGTCTGAGATTAGTTTTCAATCATGATTTAGTATTAATTGTTAATTAGGCTTGAAATTGACTAAGAGTATGTCCTAATAGAACAGATGTCATACTTGGTAATCACTGTCTTGAGCATCAGTAGATGTAATTGTAATTCCTTACCATTTAGGCCTGCAACAATTTACTTTTTTTTTTGACTAGAGTAACACCTTTAGTTAATAAAAAAAAATTACATACTTTTAATACAATAAATTATTATATCTTAATAGTTTATATGCACTACTTTAAGTCATAACATAGACATATAATGCTAGTGAACACTATGCTAAGTTCTTAACAAATCAATTAATTCTTATGTATAATCACTAAATTATTTGTAAAAAACAACAAAATTCCAATCTGGGCATAATAATAAAAATTGTAGGGAAATAGGGAAATCACCTTATTCTTTAAATTTATAGGTAGGTAAGTAAATGTAATAATCACCTCGCTATTTTATAATATTTAAATATATTATTTCATTGAACACAAACATTATTTCCTTAATATATATGACTTTATCTTATCTTATCTTATATAATACAGACGTTACTTCAAAAAAGAATATGATTACGTCCTACGCGTCATGCATTTAGTCATGCATATTAACCAATGACTTAAATTCTGCCAAGTCACTGGTTTTTCTGGCTAGCTCAGGCAACCCATTCCATGCTCTAATAGCACTAGGGAAGAAGGAGTATTTGTACAAATTTGTCCTAGCATATGGGACGAGGAATGTGCCTTTATTTTTGTGTCTTTATGGTTAACATACATTTTATTTTCAGAAAGTATAAGCATACATTAGATATATTATGTTCTAAACTTTGAAACAAAACACACACAAAAAATAAAAACAAAAAAAAAAACAAGTAATGTAGGAATTGTCACATATACAAAAATAAAAAGTAAAGTTATTGAAAAAAAAAGATTGTAAAAACCTTGTTTTAAAGATCTAATGATATAAAAATGTAATATGTAATGGTATACAAATGTAATATGCAATGGTATACAAATGTAATGTGAAATGTCATAAGAATGTAATGTGTAATGTTATAAAATATAATGAATGGTTGTCTGGTCGCGTGGTATGCACTCTGGATTGTCATCTCAGTAGTCCCAGGTTTGAACTTCTCCTGCTGCCATCCCCATCAATCCTGTGGGACTGATGAGATGGAGTATAAAAATCTTAAAAACCGAGGGAACATCCCAAACATGTAAGACAATTACATAAACATCTAATGTGTAATGTTAAAAATGTATAGTGTAATGTTATTTAAATCTATTGTGTAAAGCTATAAAATGTAATATGTAATGTTATTGAAAATATAATGGTACATAAAGGTAATGTGCAATGATATATAAATGTAATGTGTGATGATTTCTAAGAAAAATTAATGTTTAATGGTATACAAAGGTAATGTTACTCACTCAACCATATAGATATTTTCATAAAACAAAACTGTGTCTTGTGTGACTGTTAGCCTCATAGTGATATCATCAACGTGATTCATAAAGAATTCATTCTCTGCTAGTGTCTCAACATCACCAGTGAGCTCTGCAGGCATGCTGTCATATGCTGTGGCAAATTCAGGATCTTTGGTAATATCCAACAGACCTTAGAAATAGAGAACACACAGAACATTATGTAAGTGAGATTCATAACAAACGAATATTCACATTGACTAGAGTAACACCTTTAGTTAAATCACTAAATTTAGAAAGCCTTCAGGATAGAAGACTCAAAAGTAAAGTAGCAATTATACATAAAACACTGAACCATAATCTTCAAATACAAAATCAAAATTTAATAAAATACTCAGACACAAAGATAAAGGCACATTTCTCATCCCATATGCTACGACAAATTTGTACAAGTACTCCTTCTTCCCTAGTGCTATTAGAGCATGGAATGGGTTGCCTGAGCTAGCCAGGAAAACCTGTGACTTGGCAGAATTTAATTTTGTTAATATGCATGACTGAATGCATGATCCGTAGGACGTAATCATCTTCTTTTTTGAAGTAAGATCTGTATTATATAAGATAAGATAACATGTTAAATAGAACAAAGAAAAATATAGAATTAGCACTTGCATTAGCCTTTATCAGTCCTAAGACAACTATGGCTGACTTATAGGAGATGAGTACCTAGGCATTAATATTTTCTGAACATTGTGTTGCACACAGCAGTTCCCCCTTACCATGCAGCTTGTTGGGTGCAAAGGAACCATAATAGCTCATACAGTTCTGGGCTCAGAAGAGTCTGCGTCAAGCTTCCTGGGATCACTAACCTAATTTTTTTTCTCAGCATTTATATACTAATAAACCAAGTACTTTAATCTTGGCCTTTAAAGTTGGCTTGGGGTAAATGTAAAGTACTACACAAGAAAATATTAATAGCTCAATATTTTTAATGGGAATCATACCTTGTTTTTGTTCTAATTAATTATAACAAAAAACAAACCATTCTTAAACAAATTAATACTTTAATTTTTTTAAATACCAGAAATTGCACAACACAGAGAATATAAACAGAAGAATATTATAAAGTGCTTATGGATCTGCTATTTTACTTAGCAAACAACAGATGTGTGAAACATCTAGCTATACTGTCAAAGATAAAAACTCACCAGCACTGGTAAATTCTGAAAGCAGGGGTTTTTTAGTTTCAGCTACACCCAATAAATTGACATCAAGATTGGTCCTCCAACGTTCTCCAAACTTGGTACGCTTTTCTTTTGGAAAGTATGCCCCATGCCAAAGTGCTTTCATCATGTAGTCAACTGAGATAAGAAGCTGGCCAATCTTAGTGTTAATGTAAGCAGGAGGTATGTGGCAGATAGTGGCATGATCATAGCTAGACTCCAAGGAAATCACAGGAGTTTGTTGAAAAACATATATGCCCATAGTCAATTCTCTGACAATGTTGTGAATTTCTCTGTTATATGCAAACAAAACAGAAAAGTTACGAATTTCTGAGTCATAAATTTATTAAATGTATTATAACTACTCTAAATTTTTTCAAAGTACATAGACAATTTAATATTTGTAGAGTACATCTATAGATCTACTAAAAAAACAAATTATGATTATTAGTCATTCTTAACACCCTTATCATAATTTTTAAGCTTCCTATTTTGTTTTGTTTTACAAGTTTCAGAAGTGTCTTCAGAAAAGAAGACTTAACAGTAGTGATTGGTCTCAGACAAAGAGGATGTAGATGTATAGGCCTGCAAGGAATGCCTAATACAAGAAAAAGTAGTCATCTTTTTTACTGATCTTTGCAGGGGCTCAAGGTACACATTTTCCTTTACATGTGTTAATAACAATGTCTATCTAGTCAAGTGATAGATAATCTGTGGTTTGACTATTGCTTGTTAAGCCCTGTCTTTAGTGAGGATGTATAACCCAACTCTTCCATCTTTTTCTCTAGTCGGCTACTTATAGAATGAACATCAGTAATTGAGTACACATACTGGTTACTTACTGCCAGATATCACTAGATCTAGATCAACTAGGACTACCATAAATTGCATACTGGGCCGGACTTAACCATTGCGGGGCCCAATACGAAATGGATTGTGCAGGCCCAGTTTGGGTAGGGATATTATAGGTAATAAGTGAAATTTAAGAGTTTGTATTAGAAAATAAATTCATCTTTGCATTTTATTACTTCTTTACAATGTACAGAATTACTTAATGAGCGTTACGTGTAGCGAAGTCTTACAGTTTATCATAATAATTCTATTTCCTATGTTGATCACGCTCAATAGCAAGAATTACCAAATGTAATTGTTGACCTGAAGTAATTCTTCATTAGTTTTAGGGGTGGACCTAGAATCTATGAAAGTGCAGGGCCCACTCACACTGCGGCCGCACAGGTTGCAGTGGCCTAAGGCCGGCCCTGATTGTATTCACTATATTATATTCTAGTATATGGATCTTACTTCATTACGCATTATTACGGGGTTACCAAACATGAAAAATGGAAAGGAACTATAGTTACTATTATTATTATACTAGATCTATAATTATTAATGACGAATGATCATCATCATTGAAGGCCAGAAGAGGCATAACTCAACTGGCAAAAGCCAGTGGAGGCAGTTTGAGTTTCTTTTTATTTTTCGTTGATTTAAAAAAATGAATAGAAATCTTTAAATTCACCTGCCTAGGAAACAGTCAAGATTAAAAAGTGTCTCACTAACCTGTAACACAATGGTGAAACGGTTTCATCTACAGGAAACAAAATAATAGATGTGTCCTCTGAAGGATTATTTTGTGAAATCAAATGCATCAGCTGATCTGTGGGTATCTTAAAAATATCATTTGAGATTAGCCAATGGGTATTGAGGTACGACAAAAGTTCTTGGCTATCATGTCGTTCAAGTTTGTCTAAATAACCTGAGGCTAAGCGTGCTAACTGCTGCAGAGCAAGGATATCCTCTTCTGGAAAAAGCGACATTGTTGTCGTTCTAATATTTCATCTGCTTTACCTGTAATATATATATATATATATATTGATACCCTACAGTTGGTGCATTAATTTACTCATTTATTGTTAATGATAATATAAATATTCAATGAAACTCACCTGGGTGCATACAACATAATCAGGGGCGGACTGAGTATATGTGCATTCAGGCAAATGCCCGGGGGGGGGGGGGGCGGTGCCCATTGAGCCGCCGCCAAATAAGCGCTTTGAATGACAGTATGGCCCATAAAAGATTTTATAATACGTGTATTCTCTTATGAAAGGGGTCCACTAAATGTTGTGATTAGCCATCATCTGATCTCTGCCTATGTCTACAGCATCCTCCAGGCGTCTCGGTTCTGGGCACTTCTGAGGAGTCTCTCCAACTGTTTCCATGTTTTTCCCATCTGCTTGCCGCCTGCATCCAAATATCTGCTCCATGCTGTCCCTATTTCTGGGCTGTTTCCTTTTCCACTATACTTTACAGTTCCGGCTTATAATGTGATGCTTGATGCAAGTTTGCTAAGGGTGTGGCCTGTCCATCGACGGTGTCTCATTAAGAATATGTTTAATTTTTCATGTGAATACGCTGACCCAATTGCGACCCGCTTATTTTATCACATCTGAAGAAGCTGTTGTCCTTCGGTAATCTAAATTAAGTTTTCTATTCGCCATCTGCGTCTGTCTTTGGGTTTCCAATGTTTGTCCCGCGACATGTTTAGACTAGCACCTGAGTTGGTCATTTTAGCACATTAAGCAATGATAAGCATAAGTCCTATATTATTATTTTTTTTGTAGTCATTAAGATTTACGTCAATGTAAACATACATGTTTTAGTGAGGTATGTTTATTCAATAGTAGTCTATACTTCTATACTTGAACACGTGACTAAACATGGAAAGAGACATAAAGGATGAGCAAGTGAGGTGAACAGTAAAAATTGCGGTTTTGAGTCTCATTTTGATAACGTTTAAAACAGAACAGATCTAGGCTCTCTATTCCTGGATATCAAGCTTACGTAAGTCGACAGAAGCACTAAAGAATAACCACGAATATGGAAACTCAAACCCTCCAATTCCAGAGTGTCCTTAACCCCTTGTGCATCTTCAATTTCTTATGCATCTGAACAGTTTACCAGGGTGTCATGTGGCCAGCACATCTGTCAGTCAGGTACCCATTAGAGCTGGGTGGACTCAGAGGCGCCCGAAGATCCCGAAATTAAAAATACCAATCTCCACCACGTTTCGAACCCCAGCCCCCGGTTCGGAAGTCAAGCGCTTTACCGCTCAGCCACCGCGCCTCCCGCATCTGAACATAATGACTCTAAATGACTTTAAACGTTCAATAGCTACTGGCAGTGCTAATGAAGTTGACTCACTTAATTCGGTAAAACAATTTCCGTTGAGAGTCTATTTGAGCTATAATACAACATGAACATAAGCGTTAGAAACAAAGAACATGAATAGGGTGATAACTATTGTGATGATGGTGATAAAAATGTGAGAGTAAAGAAAACTACAGGCCCGAATAGCACAGTCCACGACATCGCTAGCAAACTCAAAACAATATGGAAAGCCAAAGGCATAGCCCTCGACACCAAAGTCAGACTGATTCGCTTCCTGGTCGTGGTCATCTTCTTATATGCTTGCGAGTCTTGGACGCTGACTGCAGAGCTAGAGAGGAGGATCCTAGCAATGGAATTGAGATGCTACAGAAGGATCCTATGTTTCACATTTAAAGACCGCATCACATACGAAGAAATTAGAGACAGGGTTACTACAGCGATTGGACCCCACGATGACCTCCTAACTATTGTAAAAAAAAATTTTAAAAAAGGAAATGGCCACATTACAAGGTCTTCTGGGCTTGCAAAGACCTTCCTCAGGGAAAAGTACCAGGAAAAAGAATTAGAGGCAGGCAGAGAAAGCGATGGGAAGACAACATAAAAGAACGGAAGGGCCTGCGATTAAAAAAGGTTCTAACTAAGGCAAGAGACAGAGAGGAATGGAGAAAGACGGTTTAAAAATCTTGTGTGGTGCCCCGACGTTCCAACAGACTAACGGGAAAGATGACGGCAAGTTCTCTTGTTCTAAATCAGTGATGCCCAAACTTCGGCAAACTAGTCATATTATTTTTCTAAAGAACACAACCTTTATTTTTCGGCGACAATAGTTGACAGTTATTTGTATTCTTGGACAATGCCGCGGCTGTTGAGCTGGCTGTGTCCTTGACATCTTGGGTGTGTAAAACAGGGCATCATTAATGCCTTTTGGTTTATGTTCTTTTGGTGTAAATGCGAGCAGACTCTAAATGTAGAAGATTCAAGAAAAAGTGGACAGATCTTTGCATTTTTTTAAAAATAAAAATCCAACATGTTTGATTTGTACAGAAAATGTGGCTGCTTTTAATTTTCTGGTTGCTTTTTAAGAGCATAACATAAAAATACAAAACATAAAAAATTATGCAGACATTGTTGGCTTGAGCCGCAGAGAAAAAGATTGTTATTTTACGCCTAGTTGAGTGATTTGAGCCATTGACGAAAATATTTAGCAAAAAGAGACAAGAAAATGAGTTGGTCGTAAGGGCAAACTACAGAGCTGCTCGCATCAGAAATGAAGTGTCAAAAAAGTGATTGTTAGCAGTGATAAAAGAAATAAATGTAAATGCTATAAAAAAATGCAGTTAAAGCCGTCAGTCTTTCTCGCATGACAATTGCGAAACGAGTGGAAGACATGGTACAAATCGCCATTCCAAACCGACAGAGAAGCAGTTTTCGAAATGTTTTTTTACTGAGTCTGAGGAGTGCCCCGACAGATCTGAAACTGATTGATTTACAAAGCCCGACATCCCTGCTTGAGAAATTTCGAGCGATGCAGACAGTTGTTTTCTACGTTGCGTTGCCTACTAGAGCCACGGGTTTGTAATAAGCTATTTAAATAGTTTATTTCTTTTTTTTTTCATCTTTAATCGATGTGGCTCGTAACATGAGTGTCGGAAATTAAAATGGCCCGCAGACTGTATAAGGTTGGGCATCACTGTTCTACACAATTGAAAAGAGCTTACATTTTATTTGCTTTGTCTTACTTTGTAATCAGCTCGACTTATAAGTTTGTGTTCACGCTGCTGTGTCGGCAAGTAGTTTTAGAAAGAAGTTTTTGTTAGCTTTTTGAAATTGGTTGAGAAGTGTCATGATACAGAAACAGTTTATGTATTTCATTTGATTGGCTATTACTGAAGACGTCCTACAAGGAATGTAGTTGGACACAATAACATTATAAGCACTGTGTCGGCGAGATGTTTGTTGACGAATTATCTGGAAAGTGAATAGATTCACGTGAGAAATAATATACAAGATAATAATAATGTAACAAGACATCCAATTCAAAGTAATTAATGTTGTTCCTGTACAGTAAAAATGTTAACGCATTGATATTTTCAATAGCCTACCAGCCTAATTACATGTAGAAATACAATACTTACGGCGAGTAGTTAGACTAGTACCCCAAGATAAAGAGCTTATATAAAATACAGACGTTAATTTAAAAAAAAGATGATTACGTCCTAAGCGTAGTCATGCATGTTAATTAATTACTTAAACTCTGCCAAGTCATTGGTTTCCCTGGCTGACTCAGGCGTCTCAGGTAACCAATTGTACAATTGATAGTAGATATTAATCAAGAGTGCATAGTCGACATACATCTAGAGGCAGTAAGGATTTCTAGACCTAGATAGTAGATAATAAATCTATCATGATACTCATCATACTGTAATGGAATTTGAATTTATGGAAAAAAGTTCATATCCAAATCATTATCAAGATGAAATCTATGAACTGCTGAAGTTCGTCTCTTACCTTTTCAAATGCTTAAATTGTAATAAAAATCAAAGAAAAGTTTTGGAGAATTCAAAAAAGTGTCCTCGTGTTTAAATAAATGAAAAGTAAACATTGATAGGCCTATAATCTATCTAGCACATGCCTAATCATGGCCTACTTAAGAATTCAAACAAGGTTTTGATCTGGTGCGTAATGGTGCGAGCACTCAATATAATAAGTAGCTATTACCGTAGAGCTGAGCCGAAGGCTCTTTGAGCTCTAAGTTTGAAAAAAAAACATGTTTGGACGCCAAACAGTAAAAAAAAAAACCTGTGGGAACGCAGTTCTGTTTGAGAGAGACCCGAGTCAATGCCTATGTAAAGCATTGCTGTTTCCAATGCCTTTGGCCCCCGACGCATGCTTGGCTGTACATGGCCGAAGGCCGAGGACACCGGGAGCCTCCGCCATTTTCCTTCGTTATACCAAGCTAACCGTGGGGGACTCGCCATTTATGTAACGGTCCCTTGAGGATCAGCGCATGGATGTGTGACAGGTTTGGGGGGACTTTTTTTACAACCCCGCCCGTGAAAGAGGTGAACTAGTCTACCCGTGGGCATCCCCACGGGAGTTATGTTTCGCCATTCATTTAGCCTAGCTACCCCCTCAAGTAGCCGTTTCCACCCGGGTGCCACGATGAGGCAGAACAGCGTACCTGGGTCTGGCAGAACCTGCGACGCCGCTGACCCCAAACTGTATCGGCACTGCCGTTCCTTTGGATACATCAGCTGCGTGAAGAGGGGGGAACTGATGTGTGGACGACATCGTTCCGACCACAGCTAATGCCCAGGCATTCATCTCAGGGAGGCCATAGGATTGGATATTGCCGTAGAGGAAGTGCGTGAGTTGTACTCTGAAGGGTGGGGTCGAATAAGTTATATTAGAATTCACAGGCAAACAAACATTCACCAGACCTGACCCCTCTCATGGCCATTGCAGTTCTAAAGAACAAGAAAGCACCAGGATTAGACATGTGTCAACAGTAATGCTAAAGCACGGGGGACAGTGATTTATTGACAGAATGAATGAAATCTTAAATCTCTGTTGGCAAAATTTAAAGTGCCTGACGACTGGCAAAAAGGAGTGATTGTAAAGCAAAAGGGCAACTTGGCAAATCGCAACAACTGGAGGGGCATTATCCTTTTCTCTGTCCCCGGCATAGTTTTCAGCATTGTTCTGTTAAGACGACTTCAACAGGCTATAGACGAGAGGCTCAGAGAAAATAAGCAAGCTTCGAATGAGGCAGATCATGTGCGGAGCAGATCTTCGTTCTACGAAATATCAAAGTCTCGAATACTAACAACGGCTAATGATCAGTTTCGTAGACTTTATTAAAGCGTTTGATAGTGTCCATCTAGAATCAAAATGGAAAATTGTTACAGAACATGACATCCTGAAAAATTCGTCCAGATCCTAAGACACCTATACAGTCAATCAAGCTGCTATTAAAACTGAGGTTTGTGTTTGATTTGTGAAAGAGCGCCGAACAAAAAGCTGAGAGAAAAAGCAGGCCTGTAGTGAGAAGAGTCTATCACTTACAGATTTAAATCCAATGACATTAGGGCCTACCCACCATTTCCTTTTTAACAGCAAAACCTGTACCTAAGTTGTTAGTGCTTCAACCACTGTAATATACAGTATACTCCTTGGTTCTGAGAATGTCCAAGTCTTTCCACCTGATTTCCTGTAGGGCTACAAGGGGTATCCTATATTTCTTTAACACTTCAGTAAGTTGGGCTAGCGCACCTGCTCTATAAAAGCTTAGCCCTTTCCATGTCGCAAAACACAACTTTTCCAGGCCTAGGTCCTTTTCCGTTGAGATCTGTCCGTTTTGTGTGTGTGTGTGTGTGTATTAGCTTTCGTAAAAGTATTTTTTATATGACAAAGTTGTTAGCTCTGTGCATAACCTTCTGGGGGGGGGGGGCTGCCCCTTTCAGCTCTCTGGATAGCTGCCTTTATTTTCAGGTAAGGTGCCCTAGCCTTTGTGGATCCCTCCACTTCCTGCAAGGCAGCAGGTTTGATTTTGATCCACCCTGGGTATTTTATTTCCCTGATATCCACCATATATAGCTTTATAAAAACAAACAAATAACGGAAACACAGCCCAAGCATTGCTAAGGATGTCAAGATCTAGTTTAAACTATAAGGTAGCTACTGATGTCTTGCCTATATTATGTTTTGTTCTTCAAAAAAGTTAGAATGGTGTCTTCTCACATCTCAGGACAAAAAAAAAAAAAGAAAGCAGAGCTGAGTATTTATTTTAGTGGACCCTCCAATCCTAATTATGATTCAATTTGCTTGGAAACAATAGAGATAAAATAATAATAAAAGAAAAAACCTTATTTACCAGTACATTCTTTTTTCGAGAATATCTCAAGATTTTGCTTAAACATGTCACCCAATACTTTCTGATTACGACACAGCTGTAAAGTCAGTACCAATGAATTATAAATTATATTAATAGTGGGTCTCAGGGGGGAAAAAATACAAAAATGTATTAATCTGAAAACTATGCATAAATATTTTGTTTCTAATTTCTAATTGGTTAACAAATATAGTAATCCAAAATAGTCTTAGAAAACACCAATGTTTAAAAATATGTTTATTAAGAATAAAAAAAAAACAATTATAGTTACAGCAAATTTGTTAAAATATGTTCAAACCAAATTAAAAATGCTGTCATTAAAATAATATTAAAATACTGTTTTTACAATGCATCCATTTTCAGGAGAAAAAACACTTAACATAAAATTTAAAAATACAGTTGTACTTAAAATGCAAGTACATGTATCTAAAGTATTTTGAAGTAATATCAGAGATGTAGACATGGTGCAGCCCTATGACATGGTGCAGCCCTATGAAAAAACTAAAGAAACAAATATATCACAGCTGTTTGGGAGATAAAAAAAAAAGCAAAAAATATAATCACACTTAAATTAAATATTTATATTTGATGTAAAGTAATATAGGAATTGTCAAAGATAGTAAAAATATAATCTCCTAAAAACTATAAAAAAAAAGATGATAACAAAATTCTATTTAAAGTAACCAATGACAACTACAATTATTTTTGTTCAAGACCTTTATGTACTGGTTCATATCATATTACAAATGAATGAGGATAAAGAACCATGTCTCATGTTTTTTTTATGTCTAGTCTAGCAGTGACTTAGCTTAGGAAGTCAACGAAGCTCATGTTTTATGTTTGCATTAAAAAAAAAAGTGATTGGCTTTGATTCAGGGCCTTTAAAAGACAAACTTTGAGCTTGTCAAGCCCTTAAAAGGAGTTTGATATGGAATAATACAATTAAAACAATATGTACACTGTCATATTTCTACTGTTACTAAACTGAAAGTATTAAGTATTTAATTCTTTTCAACGAATCAATACTTTGGCAAGATAGATATACAAAAAATATAATGGATTTTAGGAAATAAACATTGGTCTCTCAATTACTGGAAATAAAATAACAACTAGATTTTAGGAAATCAACATTGGTCTCTCAATTACTGGGAATAAAATAACAACTAGATTTTAGGAAATCAACATTGGTCTCTCCATTACTGGGAATAAAATAACAACTAGATTTTAGGAAATCAACATTGGTCTCTCAATTACTGGGAATAAAATAACAACTAGATTTTAGGAAATCAACATTGGTCTCTCAATTACTGGGAATAAAATAACAACTAGATTTTAGGAAATCAACATTGGTCTCTCAATTACTGGAAATAAAATAACAACTAGATTTTAGGAAATCAATATTGGTCTTTCAATTGCTGGGAATAAAATAACAACTAGATTTTTTTTATTACAATACACCTAATTTATTGTTAGGATACTTTTCAATGTTAATATTTTCTTTTTTAAATTACTAAGCCTTTAACACTTGTCATGTTTTAATTTTAAGTCACCACTGCAGTGAGCCTAGGATTTACAGTCTGCACAACATAATGTACAAAGTATCAATAAAAATTTCTTTAACAAAGTTATACTATTGTGTAGATAAATCATAAAAGTCAAAAACAAGAAAAATTACTTATTGATGTCAGCAGGCTTTAAATCAAGACTACTGTTTTCACTGGAGAACCCAACTGAAGATGAGGTTGATCTCATACTTATTGATGTTCCCTGGAAACAAGAGAATATGTAAATTAGTAATATGGGGACATTAAGGTCATAAATCATACAAGTTTTTAACTTCCTGTGATTTACCTTCTTAAACACTGGCTCAATAATCTCTGGAAGTGTATGCTTGCTTCTATGTCTGAGGGACATAGGTGGCGCTGATACAGCACGGTTCTTGTTTTCACTGGGATTTGATCTGGGAAGTGTTCCAGTCTTGGGTCGTCCTGCAAACAAATAAATTCTATTGGTTAGGTCAGTTCTTGATTCATTTTGGAATTATGAAAAAGACTAAAAAAAATATAATTCATGTAAATGACTCTATTGTGTGAATAATTTAGAAATGATGACACTATTGGCAGGCTGAAGTGGTGTATTTGTATCATCTGTTGAAAAAAAAAAGGAAGGGAGTGAAGTTCAGTAGAAATGAAGACATGTTTTTCTTTCAATCATGTTATCTTAATACAAAAAAAGTCTTACTATTTGAAGAAGTTTTATTCCTTTGTAATAAGTGTCCTCCATTGATTTCCAGACTATGTTTAAAAAAACAACAACATATATTAATTCCTAAAACATATATTAATTCCTATGTCATATTTTAAGAAGAAAAACAAAAATCTCAGAATGTTTGTGCTTATACATACATTTGATTAGCAATTTCCAAAAAATGTTATCAGTAACCAAGTAATTTAGTCTTGATTTCAAAATGAACTATTTAGTGTTAATACTCACCACTGAGTAGGTAAACCAATGCGTGTGGCTTGCTGAAAGTCTTCAATAAATTCTTGACTAATTTTGGGCTCTTCCCCAATGTTCTTCATTATTTTATCAAACAGATTTGGTACATTACGACATAAAGAAAAAAGGAGACGATAAGCTGTTTTATTGAATGTAAGGTAACCTAACGCCACAGCAGCTCCATTTCTCACCTATATTTAGTGAAATATAGAAAAAAATATATATATTTACATATGTATGGCCATTGGTGTTTGTTCAATAAAATCTATTCAATAACTATTTTTAATAGATAAGGTTTAGAAATAAAAATAAAAAAAACCTGGACAAGGGTATATTTGAAAATTACAAATCAAAAAGTTAATTGTGAAATTAAAAGAATTTTTTTATAAACTATAAAAAAAATGCTAATCATTTAGGCAAATTTATCTCAGTGAGAGGTGCTGCAAACTAAATGTGCCTTCACAAAGATCTACTATAATCTTCTTTATTAATTTGTTTTTGCTATAGCAATATAGATCTTCATAGTTTAAAAGGAAAATATTCATCAATATTAGTGGCTCTTACATTGATTTTCAAAGCTGAAATGATGGTAAGAAATGAGGTTAAACAGCCTTTCAAAAACAGTCCTAAAGGGCACTTGAGGAAAGTAAGGAGATTGAAGGGGAGTGAATAATAAAAATAGAAACTTGAATAAAAATGTTAAAAAGTATTAATTATACAAGGAAGATGCCAAACTTATAGCTAAGACAATGCTGTTTGAAATTGTGCATTCTTTGATATTTGCAAGTTAGATGTAATATGTTGTCATAATTTAGATTTTTAAAACATTGAAAATTAACTATATTACTACATACTAAGTCATTAGATGAGTCTAATTTGTTGACCAACAAGTCCAGAGCACCACAGGTAATCATAGCATCTGTCAGACCAGCTCGTGTATGAGACAGGGCAGCCAGCAGACTGCAGGAGAGCACCACAACATTTTCTTCTGTTGAGTTGAGTTTGGACACCAGCATCATGATACCCTGAGCTGTCAAGCTTACTTGATCTTTGTCCGTAATTACACGAGCCAGAACCACAATCTAGACATTTAAATGTAATAAGCTATTAAATTTTGAAGTGAAAAAAGTGATGTAGATATTGATGTTTAGGTTGGGAGCTTAAATTGTTTGCATGAGCTTCTGTTTTCATGTTGAAATTAAACTCCCCATAACTTTCTATTTAGCATCCTCTATATGAACTATAACAAAAGGTAATATTAAAAGAAAGAAAATAAAAGCAATGACATCATTTTAATTTTTTTTTTCTTGTCAAAGTTAAATTGTCTTACGCAACCCTATCCCAAGTACTCTCTTTTTATGAGTTAACTCTAGTTATTGCTTCTACTTCTACCTTTGCATCATCAGCCCCATAGACTGCAAGGTCTGAAAAGGGAACTTTACTCGCTTAATTATGATGGAAGTTGAAGGGTAAAATAAGTGACATATATTAATTCCTATGTCATAGTCAAATATAGCTTTACCTGAAAAGATGCGTAGCACTGGTAAAACTCATCATTGGACTGAATAAATTTGTCAAATACATTATAGCTGATACCTCCAGCTTGTTTTATATTCATTTGTTGCGGTGTGTTGTTAAAAGCAAATATTGTCAAAGCCATACCAGCTCTTAAACAGATTTCCTAGAATAGATTATAATAACTTCAGGTTATAAATATTTTGAAAAAAATGAAAAAAACAAATTCTGGTAACATTCATTTGCTGGTATAAAGGTAACTAGAATACTAAAAAAGCTATTATAGCACAGTGCAGGACAGGCCAATGTTCCGTTTGCTTATATTTCACACAGCTTAGGCCAACCTTAGACTTACAGTGCCCCCACTGTGGGGAGAAAAAGAAATCTTGTTTCCTTTTCTTTTTGACTGCCCTAGACATGCTGATCATCATCTTGACAGGTTGGGGTAGCCACAAATTCTCGAGCTGTATGCAATTTGCAAAACAGCAGGGTTTCTGTTCTAGGCTTTTGAAAGACAGGATTTGAACCTCTCAAGCCCTCAATCAAATGGAATTTGATGATGATGATATAAGGCTTATATATATATATATATATATATATATATATATATATATATATATATATAATATATATATATATATATATATATATATATATATATATATATATATATATATATAATGATGACCACTTTGTCATCCAGGGGGCTGAGGGCTTTGCACTGGGGTTTTGTACCTCCTCATGTGGCTGGTGAGACCTATGTGAGCCTGGAATGTTCGGCTGCACACTGGGCAGGTTATTCCAGCTGGAGGTAGTGTCATTGGCATTGCTTTTCTTCTGTGGCATTTTTCTTTTGCCAGCGATGTTCTCTTTTCATCAGCAACTTGTGCGCCAGTTTTCACAGCATAATGCCATGATGCTCTGTCATGTGCCTCTGTCTCCCAGGTGGCTTGGTCTATGCTGAGCGTCTTCAGAGAAGTGTTTTCTTTGACCGCCTTGGGCATCCAAGAGATTTAGAATGTCACACTAAAGCTAAATGCATTGGGAAAATTGTAACAAAAAATGTTAAGCTGTCCAATTTAGCTAAATCATCATGAGCACGAAACATATTAACATTTTTCCAACCATTGGGATAATTATAATTTTTAAAAAATCATACATAAGCATATATGCTATATAATATAGATTAATTAAGTTTAAAAGGTTTAAATATTGTAAAATATTATTACTTTAATATTATAATATTTTAGTTTACAAATAGAAAATGATAGATTTTAAATTTCATTCGTTTCAGAAATATCTCAATCATTGGACTCACTTCATCTTTAGATCTTAACATTGTCAACAGTGTATCGAACTTAAATGTTGCCTCCTCAGCCAGTTTCTCCTGATTCTCATGGTTGCTAAGGACAACAGTACCAAGGGTAAAGGCCACTTCCACTTGGATCTCATCATTAGGTGGCTTGGCCAGCAAGTTGACCAACACAGGGAGACCACCTTCATCTGCAATCTTACCTTGAGTCACTTTGTTATTTTGGTAGGCAACACCTTCCAATGATAGAAGAAATATGTTCAGCTTCAATATTTATAAAATTAACTTAAATGTTCAAGCAAACCTCTGCTGCTGATATAAAAAATAATCATGTTTCTAAGACAATGATAGATGAAACAGAAAGTCCTTTTATCTTAATAAATCATGTTACAGGAAATCATCAATTTGACCAATAGAAATTTTTTTGGCTTAAAATGTATACACACATACACAAAATTATAAAAATCATATTAGATAAATTTGTGTTCTTTTCAATTTATTTTTTTAATTAGTAGTTAATTTTGTTTGATTAAACTAAGAAAGATGATATAGAACTAATAAAAAGTTTTTGCACCTATTTAATAGGTTTTCTTTTAGTTTCAATAGTTAACTTCCTAATTTTTTCTCCAAAATTTATCCTAAATAAAATTTTGGAGTATAAAAAGAAAATGGTTAGACAACCTCCTACTCTGTACAATCATAAGACATACCTGTACATAATATTCCCAAAACTTTAATCACTTTTAGAAGTACTCTGATTGAGGTTTTTGGTGATCGTAATAATCTAACCAACTGTGAAAAGGCCCCAGCAGCAGCCAGTTTATTTTGATTTGCAATGTTCTCTGAACCAAGTGCAATGGCCATCATACAACCTTTAGAGATCACAATTTATGTATTAAATGGAACAAATTGTTATTTATAAAAAAAATTATACAACAAAAAAAAACATTACTGATAGTAATTTTACCTTAATACATAAAAATGCTAAATAATTTATGCATATAAATTAAGACTAAGACTAAGACTACCGGTATTTTATGTATCCTTATGGAAATTTGTTGTGATTACAAGGACTCTTTTCTCATATAAAGACAACACAAAAGAAACATATACATAAATAGAACAGACATAACATAAAGAGTTAATTCAGCGACTACACACAGGCATCTTTGTCCTTTTCATGTTTCCTGATCAAAAAGTGGCGTTGATATAGTCTGACCGAATGAGGTACCGCTCTGTCCTTGTTTTGATTGATTAAACTACTTATCAAAACATAAAATATTATCTATACACAAAATACATCATAAAGTTAGGAATTTTGATGAAAAAAAACAGTTATTTGATCTTATTCACTAATAGCACCATAGTAAGGTCAATATTAATAAATCATTAACTTTTAAATTCCAAACTGTAAAAAAGTTTAATCATTTTCAAGAACTTATAGTCAAAAGTATAGGACCCAAAACTGGGAAATAAAAACTTTACTGTTGACTTCAGTGTACTTTTCTAGAAATAAAACAAACTTACCAACATTTAAAAGCTTCTCTGTTGGCTCCAGCAACATTTGTATGATGTGAGTGATGGTGATCCTCTCTGCAATGTTTTTCTGTTGTGTTTTTGTGTTGCCAGCTAGAGCCCAGAGAGCACAAGCCCCTTGTTCACGCACATCAACAGAACCATCCTAAAAGATGAAAATTTATATAGAATTTCTAGTCAATTTTGTGGCTTTTAATAAAAAGGCCTCAATAATTTTTTTCCCTTTATACAGAACACTAGAGCAACCAAGTGGTTTGAGCGCTGCAAATACAATATTTGAGATTTGGCATAATATAATTTTGGATAATTGTTTGCATGAAACGTAATTGCAATCACTTTATATTAGTATGCAAGACTTAAAAAGTCATCTACAGAAAGTTGTTTCAACTTTCATCACAGCCTCTCATGACAATCTCTTTTTCTTTAGATGTTCTGTTCTAAGCATATTTACAAAGCAGAATTTTTGGTTCTGTCATTACTGTACCATGATGCATTTAACTAAAGACATTTCAGTGCTACCATTGTAGGGATTATTAGAAAGAACATTTCCTTTTATTTATTATATTTATTTTTTTGTTCTAAAAAGTTTTAAAGAAAAATATGCAGATTTTTTTTTTCATTATTAGTAATTGTTTTTGTTTAATAAAAAATGATAAAAATATTAGTGTGTAAGATCATGTTATCTTCATGTTTAATGTTAAATTATTGGGAGTATTTTAGTATTCCTTAAATCAATTGTTTGTGTGTGCATCTCTCTATCTAATAATTATATATAAATTCTAGCTGGATATGACCCATGGCCTAAGGGCCTTAGTTTGGGATTACTGATCTACTGGAATGAATTTAGATCTATGTCAACCATGGAGAATGTTACCTTCACATTTTGTTTATTTTGCCACGAAAATAAAAGTAGAGTGTGAAAATGGGTTTACCCATTCAGCCAAAATATTCATTTCCAATATAAAACATCTATGCCAAGTTTTATCAAGATTGGTCAAATGGTTTTGATTTTTATTTGGAACATATTTACATGTATACATACATTTGCCTTACTTTCTACTTTCTATAATATGTGTATATATATTGTACTCAAAGACGACCCTCCCTATAATAACAATTTATCAATTTATTAATGCTTTTATTTTAAACTCCCCTCGATCAAGACTATTTACATCATGCACTTTTAATATCTGCCACAATTCACTGACCATCTCAGCTAAAATAAATAGCTTGTCAGATATGGTACATCAATCTGCAGTCTTAGATTTCCATTTTCTGATTAAAACTACTAACTAGTTCTTGACATAATAGGTGCTTTGACATTTTAAAAGTATTTTTATAAAGCATTCTACAAAAAAAATCTAAATTAAGATATTCATGTGTTATTTTTTTATTCATTTTAATTTGAGAGGATTACCTTTAGGAGCAACATCAGTGCATTAGGTGCACCAATTTCCAGGAACTTTTTCTGACTGGCTGGGTTAAGACTGGCCAGTGCTTCTATTGCACTGGCTGCCTTCACTTGTACTGTAATAAGGCCTTTACGATTGTCCCCTCTGCGAGTGTCAGTGATGAGTTCAACCAAAGGTCTGCACACAAAAGTAATACATCAAACAATATAAAAAATGATTACAATAAAATATCTCAGGCAAATTAGTTTTTATTAATTTCTTTTCCAATGGGCTCCACAGTCTATGGTACTTAATAAAGATGGCTGCCTGGTCGTGCGGTTTGCACGCTGGACTGTCGTTCAGATTTATCGATGGTCCCGGGTTCAAACCCTGCCCGCTCCCATCCCCCGTCGTCCTGCGGGAGGTTTGGACTAGGAAGTAATTATCTTCAACTCTGAAGGAACATCCGAAACATGTAAAACATTTTTTTTTAATTAATCATGTACAGTGTCATAAAAATATTTTATTTTGTCATTGATAGGGGTGGGAGGAAGGCTTCTTATTTAATGAAGCAATGATGCCTTTGTAGAGGGATATTAGCTGGTCAGTGTGAGTGTCAGTATTAGAATAGAAAAAGCTAGATTGTAAACAGAATTTTTGTAAAATTAAATTCCTTTTTCAGAAATGTTATTCAATAACACAGAGAAAACAAGGTTACAAAGATAGTTTGTATGGAAACACAAGCTCAAAATCGGCCCCCCCGAAGTGGTCCACCCAGGCAGGTAAAAAGGCAGGTTACAATATTTTCAGAAAGACTATCAGAATGAAATTCTATCAAAGGCAAATGACAGAGAAGAATAGAGAAAGAAGGTTGACAGATCTTGTGTGGTCCAGCAGACCAAAGGATAGGTGAAAGTGAAGTTAGATGTGAACCTGGCCTAACTGATTTCATATAATGATTATCTTATTGATCTAATTTTTTGTATAGGATCAATCTCTTATTCAAAGCCTCATAAAAAAAACAAAAACATTTTGTAAAACAAATTTCAAGGGTCCATACTTGTGTTTCACACTATATTATGAAAAACTACTTATTAATTGTTGTTTTAAATTATGTTCCACTTATATGCATATTACATAGATTTTTCTCTTCGAAAAAAAAGTAACTATTTTTTTTTTGTAAATGTAGTAGTTAGTTTGACAAAACTTACATAACTTAGCAATACATTTGTAATTTTAAAAAAGTTTGACAAAAAAACTAAAACTGTTTGCATAAATGTGTTAAAAATATGGTAAATAGTTATCTCCCTTACTAAATAGCCTCCTATGTTTGTAACTATTAATAGTGAATAGTTGTAAAAATGGTGTATTTTTATGAAAAACAAATGCTTGCATAGTTGATTTTAAAAATTAAATTTTTCACTTTCGGAAAAGAAAAAAGTAGGCATTGCATCAGAACTTTTAAGGTCTAAAATATCATGATGTTGGATTTTCAATATACTTTCTGGTTTACGAGATCTAACAGGACAGACATTCCACACAAAATTAATAGCGTCTTTTCAAAAAGCAGCATTAAAACCATTTGGCAAGTGAAGATCTAAACCTTTTTTCCAGCTTGAACAATACAAATACATTTTTTATTTTACTACAATATTTTTTGCTAATGATTTCAATAGTGTCTTTTTTAACAATGTATTATGTAGATTGCTACTTTACTTCTTATCTTATGAAATATAGACGCTTTTTCAAAAAAGAAGATGATTATATCCTACATGTTTTCCTAAGTCAATCTAAGTCAATTCTGCCAAGTTATTGGTTTTCCTGGCTAACTCAGGACACCCATTCCATGCTCTAATAGCTCAAGGAAAGAAGAAATATTTGTTTCGATTTGTCCTTGCAATATGCCTTTATCTTTGTGTCTTTCAGAGTATTTTATTAGGTTTTGTTTTTGTATTTGAAGATTATGGTTTAAAGTATTGCACAAAATATAATGTTATTTTGTACTCTTTATTTTATGCAACAAAAAGTAGATGCCTAGTGTCATTTCTCTTTTTTTCTATTCTGTACCCACTATTTTATGGTTATAATAATACAATTTATATTATTAAATAAGTTTGACAATAGCAGGAATCTGCAAAGAATGTAAATTTGTTTATTTTGGGACAAAGTAATGCCCTGCTATCATATCTTGTCAGTCAAAAAATGATTGGCTAAGGTTTAAGTTACACTGAATGTCTTCCTAATTAGATTTTACAGTTCTAGAGATAAGCTTTTTTTTACATGATTAGGCATAATCATTGGATATATCTCATGTATAGGCAACCTCATCTAATGTCTAATACATAAAGCAGTTTTCCTCCTTGTGACATCTACTGCCCAACTTATATTTGCCAAACACTAATGCTTAAAAAAGCTGAACTCACCTAGCTCCCTCATTGATGACTCTATTTTGATTCTCTATGTTTTTGGAACAAGCAGCAGCTAAAGCAGCAGCAGCCCCAGCTTGAAGATCCTCTGTAATGAAACAAAACATTTATTATTTAGCTTGTTTGGTTCTTTTTTTAATCTTCTTTCTGTTCATTTTGTTAGAAGAAGAAGGTTGACTAGGATTTGTTTACAAAAACACTTTTTCAACAAGTTTTGAAAAGATATAATTTAAAATATTTTTTCTAGGAGGAGGTTCTTGATTTGAAAAAAACATTTTTTGACCAGCTCCTAGAGAATACATCAAATTCTCATGATTAATGGCTACTGGCAGGATAAAAAAAGTGATTCTATAAAGTAAAAGCAATAATTGTCTCACATCTAACAAAATATTGCCTGCTTCATCTTTCTAATGGTAGAATTAGGACAAAGTAAAGTTGGCAAGTACTTGTTTCAAGACGACGCTTATTAAGTTTCAGTTGTTATATAAAAGCCATTCATATTTTATTTTAATCTTTATGGACATTCCAGAGTAAACAACTCTTCATTTTCCTATAAATGTAACAAATAAAAAATCACCTGAAGGAATGGCAAGAAACTCCACCAGGTGCTCTAGACCTCCACACGCAGCAACAGTATTCTGGTTGGTGGTGTTATTGATGCACAGCACACGTATACAGTTGACTGCATTCACTAGCACATCTTCTAAGTCAGAATACAGTAACTGGACCAAAGGGGGAATTCCACCACATTCAGCAATCAAAGTCTGAGGAGAACATTAATAGTTACACTAAGTAATGTTCAATTTTTTAGCCCTAAAAAAAAAGAAAAATGCCTTAGCTCAAAGATGCCATATAAAAGAACATTCAAAAAAAATTTGCTGATTGCTTTAATGCTTTGCTCGTGAATTTATTTCTAAAAATATTTGTAAAGAAATCTACATTTTCTACATTAATGTTTCATAAATCTTCTAAAAAAATAGTTTAAATAAAATAGATGTACTTTTTTAAAATAAAGAAAAAATTGTAAGACATGAGTCTAACCTGATTATTCTCAACACAAGCAATGTCAGAAAGAATAATAGCTGTTCGAGACTGGATATCATCTAGATTGGAGCTGAGCAATTTGATCAGAACTGGAGCAGCTTTGGCTTTAGACAGGGCCAATCTCACTTGATCATTTTCAGAGATATTACAGATGACAGATGCTGCTACTGACTGCATATCATCACTGTCAATCTGGAGAAGTTTCACCAGAGCAGGCACACCATCTGGAAGTAGATCACTTATATAATTACAGCTCAATAAGCCAATCCCTAAATGCACTTTCTAACATACATGTTCATCTAATTAGTGCTAAATACTTTCCTTACCAGCATCTAAAATGCATTTCCAGTAGTTTGGATTGCTGGTAGTTAAAGTTTCAAGGCATTTCACAGCACTGTCTTTTTTTTCCATGGAATCATCATTAAGCATTTCTGATATAATGAGATTTTTAACAGGTTTATAAGTTCGGAACCAATTTTGATTAATTATAGTAACAGTACCTTAATTCAAGACTAAAAGATGTTACTTTAGCCTGCTCATAATTTATAATAAAGAAAATTACAAATGTTAAAACCAATAATGAATGCAATAATTATGGCTGAATTTAAAAAGAAATAAATACATTCATAACCTTTCAGCCTTTAGGACCCATTAGACATTCACATTTTTGTTTCTTTTCAAATAAATAAGACATACACAAATAAATAATATAACAAATTGTAAAGTAAGCCTTGTTGGAGAATCTGGAGAATTAGCATATGACTCAACATAAGATAGAGTCTTAATGTGACCAAACCAAAAGCCAAAAAAATAATTAATAAGGTAGCAACAAAAAGCAATTAATTAGAACAATAAAATATTGTAAAACAATTTAGTATGAATAAATTATTTCTCAACAATGAAATTCATATGTGAAAGTTGATATTTTGTGGTTTTGGCACATCGGTCATGGCATGCCCTGTGAAAGTTGACTATCAATCTATATGTAAAATAAGTAAAGTAAGATATTAGCATCTAATCATACCAACTAAAATGCGCCATACTGGCACAGCCTCATTATTAATCTTAATGAAGTACTCTAACACAGAAGTGTGAAAACGTAAAGTTGCCAATATGACAACATTGTTTCCTTCAGTATCTCTAGCTTGTATATTAGCACCATGGTCAATCAGGCATTTTACAGCAGACAGAGCCCCAGAGCTGGCAGCCAAAAGCAATGGTGTTGACTGCAGCCTAGAGAAAAAAAATTCTATGAATCAATTTAATGTATTAGAAATCAAATTAATGCATTTGAATTTTTAAAAATATTAGCAAGCCCATTTATTGAAATATATCCACATGTATCAACTTATAAAGCTTTTCTTACTGCTGTAATAATTGGAAAATGTTTATCAATAACATTTCAAGTCCTATCAGTATTCAGAAACAAACCTTTATGCAGACAATGTGTAAAAAAAAAAATATTATGTTTTAGGACACCCAGTTGAGCAAAACTACTGAATGCAAACTGTAATTTTACAATAATTTTAAATTTCTTTTACTATGTAATTTTTAAAAAGTAACATGCTTTATAAATAAAACATTTGCTTAGCTATTGCATACACTATATTATACTTCTTTTTTATGCAAACAATTAAGTAGTAAACAAAACCACAAGATCAAAAGGAAATCAAGGAATGGTCATTGAATGAAAGCTTTAAAAGTAATTAAAGTTGGCTTTAGAAAGTCAGACAATAAATACAAATATAACTACAACATAAATACAACTAAGTAGTGTGACTGCTTTGCTGGTATAAATAAAACCATGCTCACTCATTAGCTGTAGTAAGTTCAAGGAGTTCTATATTCTTGCGCAGTAGCATTGTAAGAATTGATTTGTGATCAAAGAATGCTGCATAGTGGATTGGAGTCCATCCATTCTGGTCAGTGACAGTCATGTTAGCATGGTTGGAAACAAGACAACATGCAGCATCTAAAGAGCCACAACGAGCTGCCATATGAAGTGCAGTTGGGCCTGATGGGATAAAAAAAAATTTAAAACCCCATTCAGACTTTGCAATCTAAAAGTAATTTAAAGTAAATGTTTTTGAAGTATTGTTTATCCTCTATGTACCTGTACCCTTATATTAGTGAGACTGGGATAAAAAAAATCAACAACACACAAATAATATGTATAAAAAACAAACAAATTCCATATCACATATTTAATTCTAGGCTTAAGTCATTTGTGGAATTTTGTGTTTATCCTTACTAAATTCTACTTCTTCAAGTAAATAGTTTCTTCTATATCTTCATCTCTTACTATTACATGTTCAGGGATTAAATTAAAATATAATCAGCAGTGATGGCTATGAAAAATTAGTATTAGTTTAATAAAACAAGAGTAGTTCATGTGGCTCAAACTGGTTGTACTTGGCTAGTATAAATAGATGCACAAGATAGAAAACAAAACCACAAAATCATATGGAAAACAAGGAATGGTCAATGAATGAAATTAAATCAGGGTTTATTTTCCTAAAAACTTTTTTTTCAGAAATATTAGTACTTTTTCCATCTCAATAATATACATTTAATAAATTGGGCCAAGCAGAAAGTATGCATAAAAAATTGGCAAGGTTTTCTGTGTTTCAAGAATCACCATTGATTGTAATATATTAATAGTAAAGATGTTGGAATGCTCAACATAATTAGACACAATGGAAGTTAACAAACTCAAAGTGTTACCTGTTGAGAGAATGTTGTTTCTTCGTACATTAATATCAACAGATTGCAGTATCAACAAGGTGATGATCTGAGGTCTGTTGTATATAGCAGCATAATGTATCAGTGACATCCCTTGTTCATCCTGCTTACCTATCCTGGTGCCAGAGATCTTTCTAGTCAAGGCACTGAACATAGCAATTAGACCTTGCTGTGCACATATTTTTAAGCCAAACATTGGTGTCTGGTTCAAAACAGAGAACATTATATTTATTAATATCTGAAAGTATTAATTTTTTTTTACAAATGTAACACACTATATTAAAAATAGAAGTATGTATTATGTATTATATTAAAAATAATAAGAATGTATTATGTAGAACAATTCAAAAACTCTACTAATCTTATTTTTTTCTGAAATCATAACTTCATTAAATTCAGCTTCTTCTTTGAAATACTTATAACTTGCTAATCATTATCATTTTCAACACCCTATAAAATGACTAAAACAATGGTCATTAGTTACTCTAGCCACGTAACTTTAAGCCACTATTTTCTGATTAGCTTTTGTGCCTAACTAACCCTGTAGGTCAACTTATAAGACAACATTTTTTTTTTAATCAGACTTTTCTTGTCCTTTTTAATAAACAAATAATTTCTATATTTATTAGTTGTTGTTTTTTTTTCTAGCTAAAGGCTGTGCAACTCACCTTATACTTAATTGCTTTTTTTGATCCAAACTGTCTTTTGAACTGCTCATGAATCTGAAGGTCTGCCACAGGGAGCCTTTTTGGCTTCATTTTGTCCATTTCTTCACAATAAGCTCTAACCCATAAAGGTTTCTGGGGTGCTGCACTATAAAATACTTCAAAGTCTATCACAATAGCATAGTACCTGCAAACAGAAAAATATGTCTATAGCAATTCCAAATGTAATTAGAGAAGGTTCACAAACTGATAGTTCCTTGTTTGAACCCTGCCCTTTGCAACCCCAGCCATCCTGCTGTAATAATATTCTATTCAGATACAAATAAAAAAAGATATGAATTTCTTTTTCATTCAAAAAATAATGAAGCACAAGTTTCATATTTACAAACATAATTTGTTAATTGTTAGTAAAAAAAAAAATCCACCAACAAGCTTTGATTAAAAAATAAATCATTGATGTAAGAGCTTTGAGCTATGGCATTGATGCTTCTGAATTCAAAACTTGACCACTTGCATCATGTGTCCAGCAGGAAACTTCAGCTGGGATATAATTATGTTCATTTCTGAAGGAACATCAGAAACATACACAACTTTGATTTGTGATTATGTTTATAATATTGATTTGACATATATAGATTCTCCTTCTGTAAACACCACAGAAAGATATAGATTTTGTGTCAAAGATGAGGAATTATCAATTCGAAAAAAAAAAGAAACTTTTTAAGTAAGTAGGAAATTTAAGTGTAGTGGACAAATGATGCCAAAAAAGTGATTCATTAATTTGCATCTATAATAGTGGTCTGAGGGGATTTATCAATCAATCAATATTGTATGTCAAACAAATTAAAAGTATATGGCAGTTTTTATAAAATGCATATTAAGAAAGGACATTTCTTTCATTCAAATGATTCATTCTACTTAGAAGTGAAAAAAAAAATTATTCAGATCAAGAAACTTACAACTTTCCATTGACATTAACTGTAGGGATGTTGTAGTGGTCCCTTACACGCTGCTGTTCAGGGCTAGTGTGGGTAAGGTATTCCTTCATGGCTATGTCACAGATGTTTTCATATTCCTTCTCAAGTTCCTCAGGTCCTTGTTGCATTACATGTGTTTCCAGATCAAAGTTGATTCCTTTAACATAAAAACATTTATTTTTTTTAATTTACATTTAACAGTTCCATTAGTAATGGTGAGGAGACCAAGAAAGATTACTCTAGGACTGTACTGTCCCCACTTCTCCATAAAACAAAATTCTTGCAGAGTTCAAGATTTTCATTCAGGTTTTAAAGATTTTTTTCCCTCCATATCTAAATGGTAACTTTTCATCTGATAAAGACAAAGATCATAAAGATTGAAAAGACTTTTGGTCTTTGTTGTTGATCATTTTTGTGTGTGCTAGACTAAAACAAATTGATAGAATGTAAGATGTTAAAATTACACAGTAAACAAAAATTAATAGGGCTATAGAAGGATGTTTTGTTATTTTTTCTGCTGTTCGATGTAAAAAAAAAGCAATATCTGAAAATGAAGATTTAAAACTTGTTATCTTTAGGTCCTACTTAAAGTGCCATTATTATCCTAATTAAATACATCTCTGGTAACACTGTTTGAAATTCAAGTTGCTCTTACCTCCATGAAGATGAAAATAACTATCTTCTGCCATAAAATTTTTACATTTAAAATCAGGACCAACCATTAAAGGTGGAAGCTCTCTCTCAGTACAACACTCATCACCTGTGAAGAAAACATACAAGAACAAAAGTATTTTACTTCAGATTTATTCAATTTATTTTTATTTTGAGTAACACTAGAAAATTAGTGTCTTGCAAATAAATTCTGAACATCAGCATCACTTAAATGAGGAATGAATACAAATGCATTTTCTTAGGGTGATCATCTAGGTTTTATCTCTTCTCTCTTTGAACACTAAGCACACCCAACTGAACGTCATAGATTTAAAAGGAAATGTCAAGGACACAATCTAATGTATTGGTTTAAAGAAATAAAGCTCACTCACTGTTGTATGGGCTCATCAGCCTGTTGACATCAGGGATTCTCATCTTTTTTCGCATGCCCAGTAAGAAAGGCACAAGGTAACTGATGATTTTAAGTAACTCCAACTGTCTACGTGTTTCCTGCTTGGCTCCTAAGAATGTCTAAGGCAAAAAAAAAAAAAAGAATGAATTTGAGAAAAACTTCAATTGCTGAAGAAAAATATGTTAAGTAGATAAATGAACTTTTCAGGTGCAACTTAGCAAGTGGTAGATAGAGATAACCTGATTTTATGAACAATAACATACAAATGTATGATTGTCCACCACAATGATAAACCTCACTTACTTTAAATAATATCATCAAACACTCACACTCATTAATGCTCAGTATGAATTTTGAATTTTGAAATGATGTGTGAAGTTTCAGCCCTGCTCCCATCATCTTCTCCCATCCCAAGTAATTATTTATTGCCAGAAAGAAATATTTTTAAAAATCCTTTGACTGGTTTGCAATGGAAGATTTACACACTGAATCTCTGATTATTTTGCAGAATTATCCACATGGGCAATCTTACTGAGGTGAGTACAATGTTCATTTTCACTTTATTATTTCTTAATCATTAGATTTATAAAATGTAAAAAAAATTAGTTTTATTAGTGAATAAAGAGAATGAGTTTAAAACATTAAAAATTGTCCACCTGAATGATTTCTTCCTGCATATGCAGTCTTGACTTGAGACGTTCGTAACCAGTAAGGTCAATGTTTGTGTCCATAATTTTGATAATGCTTGAAACATCATATTTAGCACTAAAAATAAACAAATTTATTGTATAGGTAATTTATTCTTTAGGGCTACAATTAATGGAGCAAAGAAGTTTCAGTACGAGAATATGAAGTAATTGGTAAATAAGGACTTAATTACTAATCAAGAACTGATAAACAAAATAAAGTTATTTATACATGATAATTTTTACATTTATTGAATTATAATATTGCAGAGCATTCAAACAGTTAAATGAGATTTTTATTAAAACCTCAGTAAGCAGATTTTACTTCCACTATATTTCTTTGGAAGGTATAGATACTCACTCAATCATAAAAATGTTTTGATTAAAAAAAACTTTGTCTTGTGTAAATGTGAGCCTCATATTAATATCATCAACACGTTTCATAAAGAACTCAATATCTTCCATTGTCTCTGAGTCATCAGGAACCTCTGCAGGCATGCTGTCGTAAGCTGTGATAAAATCAGGGTCTTTGGTGATGTCCATGAGCCCTTTAGAATAAATAGCACACATAATACAAAGTGGAGAGAAAGTGGGATGCGTGGCTGAGAGGCCTAGAGCTTGGCCACCTAACAAGGGGCTCAAGTTTGAATCCTGACTCCCAAGTGGTGTTTGCTGCACACCTAAATGCAGCAAGGAAACTTTCTCCCAGACCCCTTTCCCACTAGTCCACAAAAGAGATTAGGCCATGGCATACTGAGCATGCTATAAGCATGAAAGATGTGCTATCTAAAAGCCTCTCTATGTAATGTTACTCAACTATATCTGTGCTATCTAAAAGCCTCTGTATGTATGTTACTCAACTATATCTGTGACTAATAGTAACTGAGGGTACTACTTGGCAGCATTGTACCACCTTGTCATCTAGCCTCATGCACTCAACATGTCCTATACCATTTATTATTTTACTTTCCATATTAAATCCTGGTACATGCAATGTAGAAAAAAAAGAAACTGGTTATTAAGCTTTTTTTGTTTTCTAAGTTTCTGATGTTCCTTCAGAAACAATTATTAAGTCCTAATAAAAAACTGGAGGCTGAGCATTAAAGCGCTTGGCTTCCGACCTGGGGGTCCTGGTTTCAAATTCTGGTGAAGACTGGGATTTTTTAATTTCAGGATCTTTGTGGACCTCTGAGTCCACCCAGCTCTAATGGGTACCTGACATTAATTAGGGAAAAGTAAAGGCGGTTGGTCATTGTGTTGGCCACATGACATCCTCATAAACCATAGGCCACAGAAACAGATGAACTTTATATCATCTGCCTTATAGACCACAAGGTCTGAAAGGGGGAACTTTAATAAAAAACTGCTGCAGGACAGTGGGATGAAAGTGGGTAAAGTTTGTACTTGGTACCATCAAGGTCTGCAGAATGTACCACAGACCATGCCGGAAGCAATCAACTGTTTAAACTACTTACTTTTAAGCTTCTTATAAATTTTACACAAGTTTTTGCAGCAAAATATTATAAAAACTATTTTTTTTAATGGATAACTATTTTAATTTTTTTTTTTTAGTTCAAATATAAATTGAATTTTTGAATAATCTCCAAAGGCACATCAGTTTAAGTTTATCTCAAACTACAAAGACAGATACAACACTCACCAGCACTGGTAAATTCTGAAAGCAGATTTTTTTTAGTTTCAGCTACACCCATTAAATTGACATCAAGATTGGTCCTCCAGCGTTCTCCAAACTTGGTACGCTTTTCTTTGGGAAAGTATCCCCCATGCCAAAGTGCTTTCATCATGTAGTCAACTGAGATAAGAAGCTGGCCAATCTTAGTGTTAATGTAAGCAGGTGGTAGCTGACAGATAGTAGCTTGGTCAAAGTTCGCCTCCAATGAAATCATAGGAGTTTGATGGAAAATGTAAATGCCTAAAGTCAATTCTCTGATGATGTTATGAACTTCTCTGTTTTATGCAAACAAAGTTAAAAAAAATACTAAGTAACATTTATTCTATGTAATAATAAAATGTAAAAAATATATTTGATTTGTTTTGTATAATTCATACACAAGTTGTTTTTTTTTTGTTTTTAAACCAGTATTTCTTTTTTTAAGAATTGAAGTTAATTTTTACTGAATAAAAATTTATGATAAACCAGTGCTTAACTTTTTAAAGTACCAAGTAATGTCAGAAACTAATTAAACGATAGACAGCTTAGAAATACTAAATATAATTATATAATTATTTTGGTTAACCCTTAAAGTGCTGAGCTTTTTTACAAAGAGAGCAAACAAAATGAAATTACAATCCTAGTGTTTAGACTCTTTAGAGCAGCGGTTCTCAACCTTTTATGCTCGGCGACCCCTTTTTACAATCCCCCACTTAGCCGCAACCCCCCCTCCCCCGCACACACACAGCAATTAAAGAATAGACAATAACAATCCATTTTTTTAATGGTCTTTGGCGACTCCTGGCAAATTGTCAATCGACCCCCAAGGGGGTCGTGACCCACAGGTTGAGAACCCCTGCTTTAGAGGCTAAACTACCACTCGCGTCTAAAGGGTTAAAAGTGACTAGTCCACAATAACACAACAGATCTTTGTTGTTGTTTTTTTAATGTAAACCCACATTTTAATATAGTGTTAATGTTAATAAAGAAAATTGCTTATAGAAGGTTCTTGTTCTTTAAATGGATCTTTTTTTTGAGTTGTAAGGTCACAAGAAATTTTAAATAATTTTTTGCTATAGCAAACATACATTTCTATATACATGAAAAAAAAAGTATTTGATTTAGGCTTTCAATAAAACCTATTATATAAATTAACAAAGCAAAAGGGCTTTGCATAAGACCAGGGATTTTAAGTTATCTTTAGGTCTACCCAGTTATAAAGAGTATCCCTACCTGAATTTACTGAGAAATGTAAAGACAGAAGAGTATACAGTTGACACCATGACCCTAAATTGTTAACCAAAGAATTTAAGCTCTACTGAAATATATAATGAATTACTGAGGGTGGCTTCTAGTTTAATTGTGAGCTCTGCTATTGAGTTTGTGATGGAGAGCAAGCAAAATTGTGAAATGGAATTTCCCATTGGATAGCATGCATACTCCTCTTCCATCATTCTGGGTTGTAGTGAATATCAAATCATAAATGCATATAAAGTTTGTTTTCAGGCACTGAAGAAATGTTCTTACATATCAAAAAGGAATATCTCTACAGATGTATTAGAAATTCATTTTGAAAACAATAATACAAACCTATAACATAATGGTGATATACTCTCATCCACAGGAAACAAAAGTATGGATGTGTCATTTAGAGGATTTAATTGAGAAACCAAGCCCATGAGTTGCTCTGTGGGCATCCTGAAAATATCATTTGAGAGCATCCAATGGGCCATGCTGGAAGATAAAAGTTCTTGGCTGTCATAGCGTTCAAGTTTGTCTAAGTAAACTGAAGCTACTCGAGCATATTGCTGTAGGGCAAGGGCCTCGTCTTCTGACAACAATGACATTTTTACTGATTAGAGTAATGGAGCTAGAATGCTGAGGAAAAAAAAAGTTTCTTTTGATTGGTTGTTAAAAAGCAATTTGTTTTAAATGCTGCCTGCAGGGACCAGTATAAAATAGTGTTAAGATCTTTACAAATCTGTAAAGGTATAAATTACTTGCAACTATTTATGTACAGATAATACAAATCAATTTCATTTTTTTATATATATATGTCACAGTCCAATGAGGAAATCACAAGGGGTGTGGACCACACTGGGTAAAATCAAAGTAAGAACAAAAGGTACTTTTGCAAAAGCAGGCAACTATTTTTTTAGGAATTTAAATGTTCAATTTATAATTTAGGCTAGTCCTAATCATTTTGTGCTATGTTGTTAAGACTTGAAGTACACTTATAAAGTTTAAAAAAACGGAAAATGCTGGCAGTCCTATTAGCAATTTTTAAAAAACTGATAGAAAAATTATTGCTATGTCTAGCATAAAAATGTACAAAAAAAATGAATGGACATCTTCCAAAGATTTTTAAAAATATCTTTTAAAGCAATGTAGTCACAATGAAGATATATACTTAATGAATTGGTAGAAACACTATCTAAATATCAATAAAAAAAAATGGACAAACAAATGAAAAAATTTATTTTGCAAAGAAGTAATGGGGTCTTACAATTTTTTATGAACTTATTGTAGTGGGTGACATCCACCCAAGTGACTCCTCTGTATATATGTACAGCAACATTTTGAAAGTTATCAACATAGTAAGTGTACATCATCTTAACTGTATTATTATTCTAAATCTTTGTGAAAATAATTTTATAATAAGGCTCTTGCTACACAAGTAAATCTACTTAGTACTAGATCTAGTCATGTACATAAAAAAAAGCTAATGTGGTTAACTAAACTGGAAGTAAGTTAGTTAATAGGTAGATCTAGCTGTTTATCCAGAAGGTAATAGGCCTACTAGAAGGTAGTTCTATGCATAGCATAGCTGCTTTAACTATACATTATGGACCTATTAATTAGATGATACATTCTTTGGGGAACTACCATCTTCTACCAAGCGTGTCCTAATGAGGCAGATAGGGGAAAAAAACTTAGATATAAGGGTTAGCTGTGAATATCAAATAAACAGCCGTGGACCTGGTTTGCAGTCATGGAGGATGAGGTGATATTCTAGTAGTTAGAATATTTACTTAAAACAAAAATCTAGGGAAATGATTGCAAAAAGAAAGTACAGGGAGTTTTAACTCTACGTTTTAACTCTAAATCCAGGTAGATGAAGCTTGTTAACTAGGGATAGTAATTCATATAGGAGAGAAACATTTTTTAAAATAAATAACTGCTGCCTTGCAGAGGATCTTGGCTGATCAAAGACTATAGTAGCACACCCAGCAAGAAAAGCAGGCTGAAGTCGGAGTCAATAAGCCTTCTGGCACATAACACATTGACAGCAGCCTCATCTATGTTGTGTTCAGAAATTATTCATATAAAGGTGTCGCCCTTCATGTGGAATACCACCATGCAAGTAGGAGGTCAGGTTTTTTGCATTGAATGAGCCTACAAAAGCGAGCTGATGGTTCTTCTATCTGAGCTTGTGGAGCCAGGAGGAGAGACCAGAAAGTAAAAATTACTGGCCAAAACTCGAAGATAATAAGCTATCCCAACATGTACAATGCAAAATTTTTCACCTCAGAACCAGACGCAACAGAATCAGATAACATCTGGAAGCTAAAAGTTGCGACTAGCAAAACTTGCACTTGTGGAGCATCACCTACCATATCCTTCAAAGCTGCAAATCAAGAGGCCTAAACAAGACACTGGCCCTGAAACCCTTTTATAGAAGAAAAACTGTAAGGAGAACAGTCTGATCTGAAAACCACTGCACAGTTCATCTCAGATAACATAAAAAATGATATCGAAGAAGAAGAAGGGTAATACATTTAGATAATTTGTAGAATTTACAGATCTAATAATATATGAAACAGATATTAATTTTACAAATGGGGTATTTCACTGAATATTTTAGCAATATATTAAATATTCAATTATTCATTTTAAAGTCATTGTTACTATTCATTGAATATTATTACTCAAAAGAATTGCAATTGCTGCATTGTAGCACAGTGTAATCAACAATTACAGAAACACTGATCTAGAACATATATATATATTAAATACAACAAAAAATAATTGATTAACTTTAAAACATTGAGTATATCTATGTAAAAGATATTAATTAATTAATGCATTGTTTTCTATGCGATACCAGATAGTCATGTCGATCGATGGCGTCCGTAGTTTCCATCATTAACAACCAAGTATCTATTCTTATCTAGATTGGACATTTAAGAAATAGACCTAGATCTTATCTTACTTAATAAAATGGAAGTTTTTCGTGATCTTTCATTTGACTAGGGATGATGTAGCCTAATTAGAAGACTTTTTTGTTGTTAATCAACGTAGGAATCTAGATCTAGAGATCTATCTACATGTAGAATAAAGTTTATTTTGACTATCTAGGGATCATCCATTTTTTAGATTTACAAAATTTAATCTCGCGGCTTGCGAGATCTTATTTTAAAGGAAGAAACGCAAAACTCGTTCGTTTCTAACATAACATTATTAGATCTATTATTAATAATAACAATCTTATCTTATATAATACAGACGTTACTTCAAAAAAAAAGAAGACGATTACGTTCTACGTGTCATGCGTCTAGTCATAAAACTAGTAACATAAAAGTTTGTTTAAAAAAGACAGTTCCTCTTTTAATGAGGCGGGTGACTTTTTGTAAGAAAAACGTAATCGTTTTGTTTGATAAGCTTCAGACGTATCTTAACAAATGCGTTCTACCCTTAAATCGCTTGCAAAACAAAGAGGAATGTATTGGGCCCTCTCTCGAAATCTACATATAAACTCGAGGTCATTCGTACTGGACTGTCGTCTAGTTTAGTTCCTGACAATTTTCTAACAATTTTCCTAAGAGTTGAGTCCAAGGCTCTTGAAACTCCATGCAGACTCTATAAACTCTATTGGCCTGTCTGAACAACTGTTCTGTCTGGAAGGATCCAGGCAAATATAAAATCTTACTTCCTTAGTTCCAAATTACCGATAGCTTATATCTGAAGGGCTGGATTTTAAGAAAGCGGGCTACTGTCCCGGGGCTCCTCTCTTCACAAAAGAGATATTGTAAAAGAAGGACAACTTTCTAGATTTAGATCTAATATCATCAGTTACGTACCAACCGGAGAGCTCCCGCCCATAAGAAAAGAAAAACGAATAGAAGATGAATATTTTGACAATTTTCTCTAAGACCTAAAACTTTTCATTATGGACTGTGTGTGTGTGTGATTCTCAAGATGATAAAAATCACTAAATTTAGAAAGCCTTCAGGACAGAAGACTCAAAAGTAAAGTAGCAATTATACATAAAACACTGAACCATAATCTTCAAATACAAAAACAAAATTTAATAAAATACTCTGAAAGACACAAAAATAAAGGCACATTCCTCGTCCCATATGCTAGGACAAATTTGTACAAATACTCCTTCTTCCCTAGTGCTATTAGAGCATGGAATGGGTTGCCTGAGCTAGCCAGAAAAACCAGTGACTTGGCAGAATTTAAGTCATTGGTTAATATGCATGACTAAATGCATGACGCGTAGGACGTAATCATCTTCTTTTTTGAAGTAACGTCTGTATTATATAAGATAAGATAAGCCTATACTTATTGATTTAATCAAGTTAACCCACTGCAATGAGATATCACAAAGCCAAGTATAATTGTTAAGGGTTTTTGTTTTTTTTTTTGGGGGGGGGGGGGAATATTCAGAGTCCCGAAGAAGTCTTCTAAGCCTATTTTAAGAACTTCAACACTGATAACAAATAAATATAATCTATAAATTAATTTTATTAACTCTTACATTGACATCTAGAAATAGGTGTTAATCTGAAATGTGCTTGAATCTTGAAACTGAAGCACTTTCTTGAAACCATCTCCCTCTCTAATCGTACTCAGCAGTGATAATGCATGGGCATATCCAGGATTTTTTTTTTCGGGGGTGAGGATTCCCCCCGCTCCTCCATATATATATATATATATATATATATATATATATATATATATATATATATATATATATATATATATATATATATGCCTATATGTGTGTGTGTGTGTGTGTGTGTGTATAATGAATTTTCATTATATTCTGACCCTTCATTATTTCTGAAGACGTTTATTGTACCCTAGAATATGTTCCAAGTTAGTGGAAAAACTGCCAGCAAGGAATCTCGGGGAGCGCTGCGAGCACTATTTCCGGTATTGAAAGACAACAAAATCCATATTCTGAGGTAGCCTATCTACAGTGTATTATCCTGCTATTAAAAAGTTTTATTTCAAAAACCTAATATGCTATTCTTACTGACTTAGATCCTCCCGCGCCTTTCGGCGTATTGGTCACTGGTAGAATTTTTAACCCTCTCTTGGCTACGCTCTTGGAATTAGGTGACTGTAGTTTGCTTTAGATTTTTTATCGAAAAGGGAAGTTTCATCGTCAAACTCATTTGGGGGGGGGGGGGGTAAACTAAAAAATCTATGGAATTTTTTTTAACAAATTCAAAACCCCATTTAGCTACGCTCAGAATTTGGTGGGTGTAGTTTGATTTAGACTAATATTGAAGAGGAGGTTTTCAACCTCAAAACTCTCTGTATGGGGATTTTAAACTCAAAACCATCTGGAGGGGTTTTAAACTATTTAAAAATGACATCTGGAGGAGGGTGGTTAAACTGAAAACCCTCTTTAGCTAAGCTTTTTTTTTAAATAGAAGAGGTATTTTTTAGCTTCAAACCCCGCTTAAGGGGAGTTTAAACTTAATACCCATTTGGTTACGCTCAAAGATTTTTGAGTGTGTAATTTGCTTTTTTTTTATATTGAAGAGGTATTTTTTAGCTTCAAATCCCACTGGAGAGGGTTTAAACTCAAAACCCCTTTTGGCTACAATCCTAGAATTTTGAGTGTGTAATTTTTTTTATATTGACGAGGAGGTTTTATCGTAAATTTTGGAAAGAGTTTTAAAACCAAAATCTTTCTTAGCTATGCTCTTGGAATTTGGAGATGGTCGTTTGCATTTCTTGTTTGTTTTGTTTTGTTATATAGAAGAGGGGGATTTAACTGCAAAACCCCCTGGTTGGGGGGTTTAAACTCAAAATCCTCTTGGCTGCGCTGGGGCAAATGATGGTTTAGTATTAAAATCTCACCTTAAATAAACAAAATCAAAGCAAAAAATCAGTCATTAAATTCATCCCCCCCCCCGCAGGGGGGATTTCATTTCGGGGGGGGGGGGTTGGGGTTCCCGGTTATGCCCATGTGATAATGTATGCTACTTGCCTCTCCCCTGTCACACACTGCTTTTACTCTTTGTTTCTATTTGTATAAATTATGGAATGGAATGTAAAACTTTCGTTAAATAATTAATCAAGGCTAGATACAACTGTACAAGTGTATAACTGGTTTGAGAATCATTGATTATTATAGTCAGGCCTGTGTGCCAATCCATTTAGATCAACAACGCATACATACACACACATACACGAATCAGTCAACAGCCAGGTCTACATAGAGAAGACGTGACTTTCAAAATATTAGTTCAGTAAGATCGATAGGCAAGCAGATCGGACAATTAATTTATTCATACTGCTTCTGTCAGTCATGGCATTAAAAAGAAAACGCGGCGGTGTTGTTGGCTCCCTTAGTGGTTGAAGGTTCACGGGGAGTTAACTGTAGTTTGATTGAAAACTAATTGAAAGATTTTGGTGAACGGACGAAGTCGTTGACAGGGAGATTTTCTTGGCTGTAGGGCCCACTGCCAAACGGGATAATGTTTCCTTGAAACAGACTTTAAACATTTAAACTTGTTTGTTTTTTACATGGTTACCTGCGTTTAAAGCTAATTATGACAAAAGGCCGAAATTTCACGCCTGCTACGGATAGTGATGGACTCTGGGTACGTTTTTAATATATAGCATGTGTCTAGTTTAATATAACATCAGATCTAGGCCTACCTGGCTAACTATGTTTTTACCTTTACCTATGCCTTAGTCTGTTGGACCGTTGGGGTACCATTTCTTATGAAAAGAGTGCAATGTTAATTGTTCTCCCACACTTTGCGAGTGTGTCAGCCTTCTAATGTCCTTCTAGTTCAATATGTGCTGGTTTTCATTGAATGCTGTTGTTGTTGAGCTTTATAAGTGCTATCCTGAGTTGTTTCACATAGGAGGAATCATAATTTTCCAAGCTTTGGAGGACTGTTTTTGCATTGGGTAAGAAGACAAGCTTGAGTTGCTGGGTACTGCCAGTTCTCGTGCTTCTCTTTCTGCTCTGTGGCTGTCGGAAAGCTCTCCAGATGCAATGGATTTACAACTTTCAAAAACTTCGTAATCTTTGGGCAGCGCTGTAGTTCCTAGACCAAAGTGGTAACAGTATTTGTTGTTCGGCGATTTCGGACTTTCTTAGGACTTTACCCAACTTATGTAGTCAGTAAGCTATCCAGTCTGACAATGATACAGTAAGAATAAATATCAAGTTAATTTTTAGTTCAAATTGGGATTCGAACACTAGAGTTAAAGCTATAGCCCTACACATACATAAACAGTATGCAAGGAAACTCTGAGCACCAGCAGAATTAGGCTCAGCGGCGTAGCTAAGGTGGGGGAGGGTGTGTGTCAACATTTGAAATTCCCCGGGCACCCACTTGTGGGTGCGGCCCCAAATGAGTGTCCGAAATTTGTTTTTACATTAAATATTACGCCATTGTCTCATGTCATAATGTTGAACATCAAAAAGCAGGGTCCCCTAAATCCCTAGCTACCCACCTGATTAGGCACATGTGACGTTTTCTTTTTGTGATTGAAAAAAGACACCTGACGTAAAAAAACAACAACAACAGATGACAAGAGATAAAGAAGAAACTTGAACGAAGACTTGAACGATTTGATTTACTTGTGACTTTAAACCAGCTTGATTTTCCTGCTCGAATGCTGTGAACATATTTGAAACAAAACTTTTTTTTTTTGTTCGGTTTTACCCGGCAACCTGGTCGTGTGGTGTGCGCTCTAAACTGTCCTAACCCTGGCCACCGTCATCCCGCGCTGTCCTGTGGGAGGTTTGGGTTTTGTCTCCACATTCACCTATACCTTAGTTTGTTGGACAGTTAGGGCACCATACAAGAACTGTCAACCGTCTTTCTCCATTCCTTTGTGTCATTTGCCTTGGTTAGAATTTCATTCACTGACAGGCCTGTCTATTCTTTAATGTTGTCTTCCAATCGCTTTCCCTGTCTTCCTCTTCTCTTCTTCTTCCTGGTACTGTTCCCTGAAGGAAGGTCTTTGCGAGCCCTGGGCTAGGAAATAATAATTTTCAATTCTGAAGGGACATCCTAAGCATGTAAAATGGGTGGGTGTGACAAAGGGACATAAACCTGTTCAACCATATGACTGTCACACCAGTTTGAACCATAATTAGTAATCTTTAATGCTAGATTGAATTGATTTGGCTTCAGTTGAGTTTTGTTTCCTGTACGTATTTACTTAATTAATGGAGTTAAGCCACACACACAGACACTCCTATTATAGACCTAGACTTAGGATCAGAGCGCTATGAGACAGGGGGAAGAGGGGGGGGGGAAGAAAAACCGGAAGAGAAGCAAGTATTAAAGAAAGTTATTAAAAAGTATGTGTGTGTAGGAAGACAGAGGTGGGGACTAGAAAGATAAAAGCCAACCCGTTTGACTTAGTCCTTTTAGGACATATTGACAAGGTCTAGCTTATTGCCCTAAATAGTTCAGTATGTCATCTTGACCCTTATATATGACGCAAAATAAACATAGGCCTAACTGCCATCTCAAAGACGTGCACACCTAACAGATGTAAATATTATTCAAAATAATTATTACAAATAGCATACATTTCATGAAATATGTTTATCAAAGAAGCTTTTTTTTTTAATTATCACGAGGGCCAGCATTTTTGTTTCTGATTGGTAATAAACACATCGATGTTTAAACTCATTTCATGGAACGTATCGAGTCATTGCCTTATTTATTGGCCCCTGTGTCAAGGTAGACTCGAGTGTAGATAATGCCCAGGTTATTGTTAGAGTTAACAGGCCAGCGTAATTTGTAGCCAGGTAACAGCTTAAGGGATCATGGGACAAGGGCCCACAGTATTGATCGTGTCTTAAACTTTGTTCTAGAATTAAACCCTCTAGCTGCTGAGACTGGTTCTTTATATTTTAAGCTGCTAAAATTCGTTTGAAGAATTATAAGAATACGTGTATTTTTCATAATATAGTGTCCCATCAAAATATTTATTTGTGTGTGTGTGTGTTTTTTTTTGTTGAAATCCGAAATTAAAAAGAAGAAAATCCGTCATATAATGTTATTAAAATTTAAAAGAAGAAATATAAAGCATGCATTTTATCTTTTAACACAAGGAGAGGGGGGGGGGTAAATATCTTTGACAAAGGTATGCACTTTCATATAGCAGCGATTTGTAGGCTTATTGCTTATATAGGCCTATGTAGGCTTATTGCTTATATAGGCCTATGTAGGCTTATTGCTTATATAGGCCTATACAACAGAGATGTGTACTTCCATATAGCAGTGATATGTAATTCCAAATAGCACTAATAAGTACATTCATATAGTAGAGATATGAAGGCCTGCTTCAATATATTCTAGCTATGTAGAGAATTTTTGGTGGAATATTTTACGTGGCACATGAAACCATAGATATATAGTCTAGGATGAAACGTAAGCTACTTCCTCAAGAGGGGTGCGAACTAAACAGTTGTTTCTTTTATCTGTATAATATTTATTGAACTAAAAACAAAACTTTTTTTTCGATCAGTGAAAAGTTTAAGTAAAACAAGGTTACAAAAGACAGTTTGTGTGGAAACACAAACTCAGAATCGGCCCCCGAAGAGGTCCACCCAGGCAGGCTTCAATATTTTCAGAAAGAACATCCAAATGAAATTATATCAAAGACAAATGAGAGATAAGAATGGGAGAAAGAAGGTTAACAGATCTTGTGTAGTGCCCCAACGGTCCCGCAGATCAAAGGATAGGTGTAAGTGAATGTAAAGTTAGATGTGAACCTGGCCTCACTAGTTCCCCTTTTAGACCTTGTGGTCTATAGGGCAGATGATGTAAAGTTCAGCTGTTTTTGTGGCCTAAGGTTAACGAGGGTGTCATGTAGCCAGCACAACGACCAACCGCCTTTACTTTTCCCCAACTAATGTCAGGTACCCATTTGAGCTGAGTGGACTCAGAGGCGCCCAAAGATTCCAAAGTTGAAAATCCCAGTCTTCACCAGGATTCGAACCCGGGACCCCCGGTTCGGAAGCCAAGCGCTTTACCGCTCAGCCACCGCGCCTACCCTGGCCTAATTGATGTCTTATAATTGATATAATTATTCTGAAAAGGCTCAATCTCTTATTCGAATCCTCAAAAAAAAAAAAAAAACGCAATAAAAAAAATGTTCAGAAAAATGAAGTTTATAAGATTACTATTCATTTCAAATTAGGTCTAACTTATAATGCATACTAATTAGCTTTTTCTCTTTAAAAAACAGATTGCATAACTGATTTTAAAAATTAGATTTTTCGCTTTCAGAACTTTGAATGGTCTAAAATATTGTGGTGTCGGATTTTCAATATCTTTTCTAGTTTACGAGAACTAAACGGGACAGACGGACAGACGTTTCGCTCAAAACTAATAGCGTCTTTTCCCCTTTCGGGGGCCGCTAATAAAATGTGTTTCTCTGCATTCGATATTGCCATTCCTGGACTAATCTTGATAAGTCTACCATTTTATTTCTTATCTAGTATCGACACAGACAAGTAGAATCCAGAGATGTCGATTCCAGGTTGGGTCTCTCTACTAGCACAAGAGAAATGTTGGAGGCACCGTTCTCCGCCCCTGTAAAACCATCCAGTCCACCAACATTATATAAACAAAAGGAAGAGGTATGTATGCGCAGTGATAGACCTAATATTTAAAACAAGCAAAATATTTAAAAAATATATTTACAAATAAAAAACAACAACAAAAGTTCATACAAATGAATGAACTGTACATTTACACTTTACAGTCATATCTTTCAATACTGTAATATAAATTTCCCTTGTTTAATATAAAACGAAGTTCATTAATTATCACTAATTAATTAACTGGTTAATGTTTTGATTGATTTATGTTTTGTCAAGGATAATGAAGAATGGAGCGAAATTTCAACTTGATACGAGATAGGGAAGTGGGAGAAACAGCGTGTACAAAATATGTACCAGGCAGAGGGACAGAGAGACTTGAAATAAGCTTTGTAGGAGTAATTGTCTGACCCCTATGAAATAGAAACTGCTGATCAAAAAAATGTATGAACAAAGTTTTCATGAGGATTCTATTTATAAAAAAGTCCTACTCGTTTTCCGAAGAAACGTTTTGTACAGCTTCACATTGGAAATATTTTGGTATTAACAAATCAATGTATAATTAATAATTAATAAGGCAAATATCTTCCAGTCCAAAGAATTATGCATTTCGTGCTATTTAGGATCACACCCAGCTGCTATGTGTCACACTGATACAGACAGTCTTTGACAGACGAAGCTTTTCGTTTTCAACTCCTTAAGGAAACAATATAAATCTATAATAAGCATTAGGGTTTATTAAAAGAAATTTCTATAAATCAAATAAGAACATAAAATTAAAATGTTATTGAACCTTGGTTAGGCCAATAATAGAATATGCATCCTCTGTTCAGCACCCCTTAACTCAAGAAAACATTAAGAAACTGAAAGACACACAAAATAGAGCAAACGAATATTCACATTTGACTAGAGTAACACCTTTAGTAAAATCACTAACTTTAGAAAGCCTTCAGGATTGAAGACTCAAGTAGCAATTATACATAAAACACTGAACCATAATCTTCAAATACAAAATCTAATAAAATAAAGACATAAAGATAAAGGCACATTCCTCGTTCCATATGCTAGAACAAATTTGTACAAATTCTCTTTTTTCCCTAGTGCTATAAGAGCATGGAATGGGTGCCTGAGCTAGCCAGGAAAACCAGTGACTTAGCAGAATTAGGTCATTGATTAATATGCATGACGCTTAGGACGTAATCATCTTCTTTTTTTAAAGGAACGTCTGTAGTATATAAGATAAGAAGATTATCTATATCCATTGACTGTAATTGTTTTCTGTTTTCAGTCCTTACACAACCAGGAGTACCCCTTTACACAACATGACAACAGAAACTTTTTCCAAAACAGAGGAGAGTACTTTGGAAATGTAAGAGGAGTTGTGTAGTTGTGTATTGTATGGTAGGCCTACAGTTGATGTGTGACACTAAAATAAAACCCCATTAGGTCTTGATTTACGTAGGTCTAATAAAAAGCAGGTGTTTTTGCGTTATCGCTTTAATGATGTCGATTGACCATGATAGTAGCCTTGGCAATGAAATTTGACTAAAGATTTACATTTGATATTTTTTAAAGTATGTATATCTTTTACCCTTTGTCTATTTCATAAGTTTTAGCCAATAAATGAGTGCATGTACTATTAATGAGCCCACTGATATTGCATATTCTAAGGTCTAAAAAATATAGACTAAATAAAAGTTAAAATCTAGACCTATACAGTTTTCATTGCGATGAATAGCCTGATGATTTAGTATACCAGTATTACTACAGACAGTGTTTTTTTAGGCTTAGTTCGTGTGACTCTACTTTTATTTCTCACTAATTAAATGTTAGTTCAAAAGTTGTGTTGACATTTTCAATTACGTTTCTACTATTCCTAATGTATCAAGTTGTCATAGTTATAGGCCTATAATACAAGCGTTAATGTCTTCACTATTGCTGTTAAAAGCAAAGCCAAGTTCTTCTGTTCCAAAAACGTCAATTTGTTTAATCTTTCCAAACTTACTTAGGAACGTAATCCATGTTCTAAAACTAGAAATCATTGAAAAACAAAACATACAAGCCACGTCTCATTCATCAAGAACATCTCTATAACTAAGACATCTATGGAAGGGTGCGTTTAAACAATGAAGAACTTATTAGTCTGTTAGAATGTTACTGTTGGCCCAGCTGTACTGTAATGTGTTCCAATGACATTTCACTAGGGCAGAGACACACGCTGTCTTGGCAGGAGAGTGCACCCCCACGACAAACGCCTGCACCACACAGAGAACTCATTTTTACATCACCGATCCAAAGATATGACACCGTTTGACTACAACCCAATAACAGCGACATCATTCCGACATCCAGGACCAACAGAAGCTCCTACCAGAAGACGATTTCCGAAAATATATCAAGAACCAAAAGTAAGGCCTAAGATGAACAACTTGGGTTATTTAAAAAAAAAATAGAGGGTGGAGCGGTATTTTTTATAGCATCATAACATTTCCATTTTAACTGAACTTTGAACCTCATTTGCATCAACGGATTTAGTAAATTTACGTATTGGCAGTGGTAGCTCGGCGTATAGAGCCAAATGGACAGGGGCCTAAAGGTTCAGGAAAAATTTGAAGAGGAAAGCTATGTACATACCGAACTTATTTTGTTTTCTATGGCTGGGTTTATGACTGGGTTTATGGCTGGGTTTATGGCTGGGTTTAGGACTGGTCGAGTCTAGTCTTTTTTTTTTTAGATAAATATATCTTATAAAATGGTATTACATTCTTTCTAGACATTTGTATCTTTTCATTTATACATCTTAACATTGGCAAAACAATAAAATGCAGTGTTTTGTGGCACTCCATTATTGTTACGGATTATTTTTTACATCAAAGAGAATGCGCAAATTTTTCGGGACAAGAAGATCCAAGAGTCATGTATATGTACTTAATTGTAATTGAAATCATATTTTCAAAAACAAAATCTTTCGTGTACTCTTGCCAGGTGCCAGCAGACTGGAAGACACAACATCTAACCACATGGAGTGCTTCCCCTTATAGAACGCCTCTATGTTTACTGGCCCTGTCTCAGGAACCTTTCCAGGACCACAATCCTTGGAAGTATTGTTACCATGGCAACACAAAAGTCTATCCTCAGTATAACAGAAAAAAGTTTCCCCATGTGCCCAACATTCTCAACAGATATGGACCAGATTTTACCACAGTCACATCCTCTCAGGAGAACTAACACTTTCTAAACTGAAATGTACATGACTTTCTTGTTTTCATGAATGTTTCATTATTTATTTTTAAGCAAACCTATGTATTAAGCCTAAAATTGCTAAGGTATGATTTCAGGCAAGCATTAAGTTCTATTCTTTTTCTAGAGGTAATGGCATAGGTAAACTATTATTTGAGTCAGTCAAAACTGTAAAAGAGGGGGGGGGAGCTAATTTTCAACCAACATTGCCCTTATGATAAGCTGGATTATCATTGTTTCAGATTCCAAATCATTATTAATATTATCTGGTTTGGTTAATAAGATTGCAATAATCTCTATAAAAGCAATATTTTATTTCATTTACTCAAAACAACTGGAAGCCAGTAAACTATAAATATTTAGGTATTTGCTTTAAGTCACCTTTTTTTTAAAGAAATCTAAAAATACCTACGAATAAATAATATCTCATTTTAAGATTTGAAAAAATTGAAGATCATTTAGTTAATTATTATAATTTATATTTAGAACAAAATACATAACAAATTGCACAGATTACAAATCACAGGTACTTCTATAAATAAATAAATAAGACGAGAATATGTTACATAATAAGTATAATTATCATAATCCAAGTTTAAAGAGCTAAAAAAAAGTCAATGCAATATAATGAATCATAAAACAATACCTAGAATTTCATATTACACAGAGTCATTCATAGATTTATTATTTGTGATTAATAACATGTTTTAAAATTAAGTTTAGCTGGGTTTTTTTAATCATAAAAGAAATAAGATTCTTACTTTCTAGTCAAGTTTTCTAGAACTGTAATTTAATTTTAGCATGAAAAAACATGCAACTTGTAAAACATACAAAGAAAAAAAAAAAGTTTCCAATTTTAGTTACAAAGTAATTATTTTTCTAAATTTTGTATCAACCAGAAATGTGATTTGCCAGTTAGTCAATAACAGTAATTTGATGAAATATAAATGTATATAGAATTTTCAACCTGAATTCTGGATTTCACAAATTGACTAATTTTTCAATTGGCTTGTACAAATACTTAAACATATTCTAAAATTATGGTCTTGTATATTATTTTGGAAAAATTAACAAAGTATCTTTTATTTTTTTTTTAGTATTGTCACATTTTATCAGTGTCCATTTATTGAATTCTTTATGTAATAAATTAACATTTGTGTTGACTATGCACTGCATGCTTTGCTATGAAATAAAAAAAAACATCAAAAGCTTCAACTACAACTCATTAAAAAAAATCTTTTAAAATGATTTCTCACTGCTAGTACAAAACACATGAAAAATGTTGTTTGAATGAAACTCTCTCTCAAAGAAGATATAATTGTTGTTTTTTTTCTCCTATATGGCAAAATAAGTTGGTCACAAATATTTATGGTCAACTAAAGTTCTGATTCATTTCTTGAAAATTTCATTTCTTGAAAATAATTCTTTATTAATTCTGTCTTGTTTTTTGTTCTCAATAAAAACATTTTTATAAAATGTAAAATCAAAATAAAATTGGACAAAATAGAAATTATCTTGCATAAGAGCACTTTTACTCTAACACACACAAAAAAAAATAGCAAAAATTAATTCTCTCTTGCCGTATTGGTGGATTTCAACTAATATTCCTTTTCAGAAAATTCTAAATTGTTTGACAGAATAGTTTCATTCTATTAATAAATGCTTGGTTTCTTAAGAAATAAATTAAATTGGTTTGAGGCTGTTGTAAAGAAAAATATCAATTAGTTTCTTTTTTTCAGTCACTATGTACACATGCATTACTTATATAAATGTTGGATCAAGCATTAGATCAGTGCTGCTGAAACTTTGCGGAGTGTTACAGTAGTTACTTTTATATTTCTCATTTAGCTATTGACAGTAAAAAGGTAATTAGTAAACATATTTTCTAAAATGAGATTACACCTAGATCTAGGTTAAAATAATCATACTAAGATGTGCCAAAGTTGTTTTTTCTTCATAAAGGAAAATTAAAACAATCATTGTGTGTAGGGCTCAGTTTGCCTAACCACTATTTGTAACCAACAAGTGGATCTGTAACGCAATGTAAAATGAATCTTAATGAATGTGTCAACTTAACCTACAGAACATCATCATCTCAATTTATACTCAGCACACCAAATCAAATTCAACCTGAGACGTTTTCTGTGAGGCTTTGCTGTCAGTTGGAATCACATGACAAAAACTTTCTCTATATTGTCAACATGATAGATCTCCCTGGTTCTCGGGCAAACAACACGACCATCATTCACGGCAGCCATGTTCTCTAATGCCTTTAAGAAAGTACACAAAATATAAACATGAAAGAAATGTCGTTTTAAATTTAAAATTGCATAAAATTAGTTACTGATAGCTATTACAAAAGTATATTTTCATGATAAATTTACAGACAAACAATATGTGTACAATATATGAAATAAGGATGTAATGTATGCAATGTTTTCTGATGTTCCTGCTTTATGTTATGCTACCTATAATTTCTGATCATAATTTCAAGTGCCAACAAGTTTTTCGTAAATATAATCCTATTGTTTAATTTTACATTACAGATATTAGCATAAAATATTTTTGATCAATGGGATGTGTGGCTGAGAAGCCAAAACAAAGGGGGCTTGATTTCAAATCCTGACTCATAAGTTCCCCCTCCCCCAAACTGTCCACAAAAGAAATTGTACTAAAAAATGCACTATATAAAATCAATTTATCTATAAATAGCAAAAAAAAATACTAGGCATTATATTTCAAGCTGAATTTAAGTCTATTAATAGCATTGGATGAACACACAACTTACTTTTAAGCCATAAATACGTCCATTGGGCAGCATCATTGGAGGATTATGCTCATTCAGGGCACTGCCAGTTATGCTGCACACCAGTTTGGAGTTAGTGCAGTGTGCAAAGGGAAGGGGCTGGGCCAGCTCATTCAGATGTGTGCTACACACTGGGCAGTCCGGGTGGCGCAAATTAGCATCATCTTTGTAGCAATGACTGAGTATTTAGCTAAGGAAACTAGCATCTGACATTGTTGTTGTTTCGGTGATGACAGTTGTGATTTAATAGTGCGAGTCTAAGGATTTGAAAGAGGGAATAAAGCAATGATTTTGTTTACAGTAATAGTGTGAGTCCAAGGATTTGAAAGGGGGAATAAAGCAATGATTTTGTTAACAGTGAAAATAATTCTATAAAATAATTCAATGCAAGAGAAAAGTAAAGGTGATTTTGTGAGACAGGTAACACAAAGTTAAGGAGAGGGAGGTAGGGAGTAGGAATGTGTTGGTTGATTCAATTGTTTCTCAAGACTGAAATAGAAGATACAAAGTGTATGAGAAATATTTTGTTAATTACCATAACTGACTAATTACAGTATACACAACAATGACAACCCTTAATGAAGTTCTTTTGATAAACAACTAATTCAATAGAGACTGTGAAGATGAGCACCTCGTGTCTGCCTAAAGATTACAAAAATGATAAAATAAAAGGCCAGAATTTTTATACTGGAGGACATTGAGGTAGTGCCACAGATTAATGAAAAAAAAAGAGCTCATTCTAAAAACATACAATTGTTTGGAAAGGACTAGCCTGTAAACATTTGTGGGATGAAATAATAATTTATCAACTTTATTCTAAAAATAAGCTTTTGTTTGTTTTTATTTTTTAAACTAATAATTATCATTGAAGCCGAGTGAAGTTAGGACAAATACAGATACAAAACAATAATATCTGTTGTAGATAGTAGCTGAAAGAATTTAACACTATAAACGATTTTTACTAAATTTTTTTTCACACACAACAAGAACATGTTTGTTAGGGTAACTGACAGGGAAACACAACATCTACAATGAGTGGATACAGTGTCTTGAGTGCTGACAGCCCAGCCTGTAGTGTAGCAGTAAACACAGATGTGCTATTTAACTGATGAAGTTTGAAATTCTCCTGTCTAAACTGTAAGACTAACTTCTGCCAGTTACTCATATCAAAAACATCCTAAAAAAAAAAGTAAAAAAATTTCTTTCCATAAAGAAATCATGAGAGCTTTCAATACAATTACATATTTATTGAGCATATGGTGTGTAATAGAAACAAGAATATTAATGATTACTTACACCATAAGGATTTTCTGGGTTTTTACTACTAAATGCAAGCATGCCCATAAGTTTCTGCACTTCCGAGACCTGTCCTGATTCAGCTGTTGACAGGTACTTTCGAGCATGTCTGGATAATTTAACCAACAGATATGATTTGTAAGTTCTTTTACAAATTTTCAAGATATATAAGGTTAATTTTTAGAGACATTCAAGGTTTTTGAGAAAACTTTCTAACATTCATGGTGTAGAATTAAAATTTTATTAATCTGATAACAAAAATTTAATTATTACATTAAACAGCAATTGCACAATTTTCTGTACTGCTTTAGTAAATGTCTCACAGTTATAAATCACTAAAATTTATAATGCTGGGTCTCATATATTATTTATTTTGCACCGCATTACCAACAAAAAAGAAGGAAAGTGTAAAACGTTAAGAACTATAAACACTATGTATACATTATAGTTCATCTATAGTTTACAAATGAAAATATTATCAGGAAACTTTGAAAATTATAAAAATAGTTTTCTTTTAATTAAAAAAAACAACAAATTTCTTAAAATGCGCTAATAAAGGACAAATAATTTAGCATTACATTTAGGAATTTTTCTTCCATTTAAAAAAAAAGAAACTGTTAAAACATTTATAAATAATAATACACATTATGGGTAAAATGGATGCTAATGTAAACTCGAGCAATCCAACACAAACAGCTCCACAAACTGTGTGACATGACAGCACCATTTCATACCTGTCCAAATTTGATTGTGGCATAAAATTATATGAATGTAAAACTATATAGAAATAAAGGGAATTTTCTTATTTTTCCCTATCTTAGGAATTGAAACTCACAGAAAATGCTACATTACAAAGGCAAATGTATTACTGCAATTCAAAGTGGTTCATTTTCTTGAGGCACCAACTATCATCATCCATTAAAGTGAGAGTTTTTTTAAAAAGCAGAAATATAATAATGAGAATAATCTTTACAATGAGGGAGGAGATTTGTCTTACAATTGTGCATCACAAATAACAATGCATTCTAAAAGTAAATGATTGCTGCTATGGAAATTGGACAGATTTACATTAGTGAATAAATACAAATAAGTTTTCACCTGATGGCCTCAAGTGGCTTTTCTTCGCGAATTAACTCAACATACTCTTGCTTTCTGACATTAAACTCCAAAGTACTCTGAAAGAAAGTAACAACTATTTAGACAGTTTATATAGTCATTACACAATCACTAAAACAGCTACTAAGTAGTGAATAAAACATAGTTCTTAAATATTCATTAGAATATAAACATATCACACAATTCAAAAGCATGTATTTTCTTATATTATTATATGAATTTTTTTTGTTTATTGTGTATAAATTAGCTACTTTATTATGCATTCACAGGGCTTGGGTTACTTGAGGTCCAGCTAAAGGAGGACCTCTTTTTTTGAGTCTGTGTACTCCATCCATTGCTCTAAAGTGTAATAATATCCAGCTTTCAATGTATTAATTACTGCAATAGTATATTATCCAACAATTGAATTAAATTCTTCTTGTTTAAACAGATAAACTTACTTAGAAAATGATGTATTGTAATGTATACAGCAATAAAGGAATGGGGTATTGATGTGAAAGATTCTTAATAGTTTGACCCCTACTGCAACTTGAAATCCTTCACAAACTGTCTCATGAGTAGTAGTGTTTATACATTCAAGGATGTTCACATGTAACCTTGTACATTGCCTCAAGCTCAGAGAATTTTTATTTCAAGAAATAATTAACTGATAATGCAGAGTCATATCTAAGTGGACAAAGAAAGAAAAATAGACTCTTCATTGACTCGTGAGAGGCAATCTTCTCAGACAATAGCCTTACAACCTGAAGAAAATGGTTTTCATGTTTATGTCAAATGCTAAACTACTGTGGAAAAAAAAGTAGCTTCAACTGATAAATATATAAATATGATACTCAAAAAGCTAGTTATTTTACAGCATAAGGATTTCATGGCATATTTCACCAATAAAATTGTAAGTTAGTTTTTTTTATTTAATTTGTTTCCTCCTTTTTAGGGCTTTAGCCTCCTGTAGGCCTGCAGGTGTCTTGTAACCACAGTGCATAAGATCTAGACTAAACCCACTGACACCACATTTATTTTTATTAAATTGTGAGATGGGATTTCTTGTTTAATAAATGGGTAATACCAATAACTCAGAGTCCTAAAATAAGAATCTTTGTTTTTGCTTCATATGTTTGTTTTACATGTTTTGGATTCTCCTTCAGAATTGAAGATTAATAATAATAGAGCCCAAATCTCCCACAGGACTGCGGGATGGTGAAGGGCATAGTTCAAACCTGGCACTATTGAGATGACAGTTCTGGGCACATAACACAACCAAGCAGCCTTCTTTTTGTTTTTGTGACTACTGAGTGTTAGGAGTATGTTTTACAGGGTTAACTAAAGATATCAGAATCTACATTATCTACATGTTTATTTTCTACTAACAATAGAATAGGTTGCGGTACTAGATAACTGTCTTTCTAGATGAGAGATGTCACTATGTAGCAACCCACTCTGAATATTCTAATAAGACCTAGAAAGCTGCCAAATGTTTCAGTATTAGCAACACTTATAAGAACTTCAGTTTGTTTCTTGGGGCATTTATTTGGTTCTTTACATTTGGGGGCTCGTGGTGAAGAAAGCCAGGACCTCTCGTCGCAGAAATTTTGGGTTAGTTCTTACTATAGACAAATGGCTCGATGTACTAAGGGTATGATTCTATGAAGGGCGTAAATTAATGCCCCAACTGTAGATCCTTACAAAAATACAAATATTATAAAAGTACACTCAACGAAGAAGTAGAAATTAGTATTTAATTACAGCAAAAAAATGGGTACACATATAATATGAAATACATCATCATCAGTACTAACTGTGCCCAAATTAAATACTCCCGGGCGTCTAGATTAGATGCAGTAATAGCTTACTGAAGGGTATCATGAAACATCATAGCGTTATCCCAAATATTCAGTACACACACATAGCAAGAATAATAATATAACGTCTCCTTACGCTAGGCATAATAACTGATAAACAGTCACAAGCACCCTACTCAGACCAGGTCAGCTCTCCAACTGCCTAGACTGACCACAGGAAACCTTATTGTCCCCCCTTGAAAACCCCGTGCCGAAACAGTTTACCCACTCAACTACTAAAATAAATAAACACACACACAATCTCACATCTTACACACACCCCGCTCTTGACAGTATGCAATGAATGAAATAATGTTCTCTGTATTTTTTTTTTAGGTTATGTGTATGTGATTTAATTTCCCCTTAAATTTTCTTTTTTTTTTGTAATAAATTCTTTTCTATATTTTTTTTGGTATTCTAACAATTCTTACTTTCATTTTCCGAAGCTTTGAGCGATTGTCAACACACCAACTAAGGCATGGCTTTGTATCACATTTGGCCAATGAATCTTCTATCTCTTTGGACATCATGAATAAATCAATATTGGTCAAATCCTAAAATATTAAAATATAAAAAGTTATAATAAAATATCAAAGAAAAAAAATCTCTTTTCTTTGATTTCCAATTCAATATTAGATAAATAATCATTTTAAAAAGTCATAAAAGTAATAGTAACACTGGGAACAAGTCTCTATAAAAAAAAAACTTCAGCAGAAACTGCAGTCAGCATACAGATAAAGTTTCTGAACCATATGAGGAAACTAAAATCAACAAAAATGACACAATAATGAAGATCACCAATGTTTTGGAGCTTAAAACAAAACTGAAAGCATACCTCAATGTTGGAATGTTTGGCCAATTTCAGTGCTGAATTATAGTAGCCAGCTCTCAAGAAGTATTCTACCAACATCCTGTCAAGACGATTTTTTTGCCACCATGTTGGCGGCATTGTTTCTTTGATCCCAGGGGTATCTCTTTCTTGAAGATGTGCCAATCTTCTCTTGATGACACGTGATGCTCCCAACTCTTCTTGAATACTCTCTTCAGCCTAAAAAAAATATAGAAATAAGACTTTTATGGGTTTTTTTTGCTTTTTTAAATAAATAAAAGCAAATAGTTTGCTGCTTATAAAAGTTATATTACACATAAAAAAAATATGATTACTCAACCATGAAAAAATAAATTCACCCCAAGAGTCTTATAATGCTTAAACTTGGGTTAAGGATTTCAGATCATCAAATGGTTAGTGCACTGAAACAGCAATCCAAAGCCATGAGAGTTTCATTCTAATGGGAACAATGGAATGAGTTTACAAAGTTCTTTTAATAGCTACTCAGGCGTAAATGGAGATTTCAAAATCAAGACATTTAGGAAAATAAAGTTCTAGTAATGCAATGCATTGAACAAACCCTGATGTCTTTGGTGCTAAGACTTTAGAACTTTAAAAAAAATCTGGCACTGAAATTTTTTTTTCCTTCCAGTAAATGAGTAAATGCCTAATGTGTTAATTAGCATTAGAAGATAAAGAAGCAAAACATCAACAGAGCACCATAACAGACAGGAAGAACTAAATAGAAGCACTGAAAACAGAAACAGAAAAAACAGCCCATCAGAACAGCATTAAAGTGCAAAAAAATCATGAAAATTTACCAAGCCAGACCAGTAAAGGACAAGAATGGAGAAACATTAGCAGATGAAGAAGGACAGAAGAAGAGGTGGATCGAGCATTTCCAGGTGCTACTGAAGAGACCTACTCCTGCAGAGATACTACCAGCTGCAAGAGACCTGCCTATCAAGTGCAGTGCAACCACCAAGGAAAAGAGCTGCAGTGCAAACAAGCAGTTGAAGAAAGGCAAATCTGCAGCACCTAACAGCATGGGTAGAAGCACTAAAGGCAGACAGCATGAAGCTACTATTACCAATGTTTAAAAATTTAATAATTTAAGAGTTGTCATTTCTTCTTTAAAGTAGAACCTTTCTTATTGTTTTCTTGAGAGGCGTCTGCAACAAGATATTGTCTTTTATTTTCATACTCTTCATGAATTCGATTCTACCAGTCTTTCTTACATCAGAAAGGTTAAATTTCTTATTATCTCAGTGGACATTTTTTTACATAAACAAAACAGGCTTGCTAAACATGAGGATGACATTAGGATGATCAGGCTCATTACAAAACTTACATGTTCTACTGCCTCCATTGTCTTTCACACTTCAGTATCAGCCAATACCATCCCTTCTTAATTTAACTTTATTCAACCTGTGCTTTCCTTAATAGGATAAATAGTAATTGTAGTCACCAGGAGAGTGAATTTCTAAAGCTCAGAATGCAGGAAAATGTGTGGTTTATAGCACTCTCCAGATGCCATAGCCATTTAAGGTGATGGAGGGCGTTAACATAATTTTGTGGGGGTGGTTGTGGGCAAGAGTCACAAGTAAAGTTTGAAAAATGCTTCAATACTGAGATTGTGTTAGTAGTAATGTTTTACATTTATGTTATGAGAATTAACCCTAAAATAAATTGTAAATACCTTTCGTTTTAGCATTGACAAATTGTCTACCATTGTAGTTAATGCACTAGTAACATCTCCAATTGTTAGTGAAGGGTCATGAAGTTTTTTCTCTAGTTCAGAAGCTGAGCTGTTTAATTTAGAAGCTTCTCTGTCAATTATCTTCTGAGAAGCCCGAAACTGCTTGTTTAGTAATTCATATGGAACCTATCAGAAAAATGTTCAATACATGTAAAAAAAACAAATACATTTAATGTCTCTGAATTAAAGGTAGATTGCAAATGTACAAATCAGCCATATATCAATGTTTTTAACTGTGCACTTGCAGTGAAGTAAAATTAGCACTTAAACAGGGTTCAAACTAAAAATTAGGGTCAAGAATCAGATCATAAATTCTCAATATATATTTGTGTGTATGTGTAGGTAAGCCTTCTTCCATGTCTAGCATTTGAACTTATAAGCAAATTATATATATATGTCAATAAATAAACCCATAGTGTATAACTAAAAATGTGTCAAGAATAATTTTTAAAAAAGATATGATTTTTATATGCTAATCTGCCAATTTTAGTCTTATTTGTAGGTAACTGTATGTGTTATTCAAATACATTATAAATTCAATAGCCACTATCACATTAATTTTTTAGGTTTGTCTCTACCAACTTCACAAAGAACTATGGCTCCCTTCAGTTGTAAAACTCTATGGTTCACCTCATAAATGCTTGGGCATAAGCCATGGTCACAAAAATGTCGCCCACACAACAGCTCCCCTCCTCCATGTAAATGATGTGTCCATTAAGGAACTGCAAGTGCCGAAACATTCTGGAATCAGCAACATCATAGGTTCTGCCAGAGTGTAGCACTATATGAGACAAGCTGCCTATGGGTCTCTGGCTCATGATATTTCCTCAGGATTGACTTCTGAAGCCTTTCCATGTTTGGGTATAGCTGTTATGATTTTTCATAGGTGGTTAGGCATGGCTAAGCCTAATGAGTCCTTCCTGCCTCTCTCTCCTGTCTCTCCTTTGCCCCTTTATTTTTTTAGTAAAATAAAAATAACAGTTCAGCCAAACCCAATATCTGAGCCACATGTGAAGGCCAAGAATCTGATTGGTTGTCAGAAGCTTTTTGAAAAGCATGCCTTTGGTTGCATTTTATAGTTAGAGTGCTTAATTTCCTTTCTACTTCCAGCAATAACAAATGTACGGAAGTAAGGAATAGCAAATGTGTTAATTTAGTCATCGCTAAGTTGTAGTTACACACAGCTAGTCCAACTATTACTTGTAGGCTTAATGTAATTGAAACAAAACTATTGAATATAGCTCCAAAACAATAATCTCAACTTTTACAAACAACAGCTTTCAATTTCAATGTAGATAGATGTAGAAACACAAATGAATTAACAAGATGTCAAAGGATATTTAATTTTATTTCCACTCACTTCAAAAACAACAATCAACCACGTCTAAGTCCCTTTTTAAGAGCCATTCACTTCTTTGTATAAACTCATATATCTCTGCTTTACTTGAACATCAAAACGGAATCATTCATTTGCAATGCTATGACTATCCCACATGGGATTTTGAACTACATCAATAATAAATATTCATTAGCTGATCTTGGCTGTAGTAGCTTAGAGAAGACATGTCTTTCTGGTGCCTGGGCTTATAATAACTAGTCTAGCGGTTAGGAGCCGTAATGCTGAACAGCCAATTTTATTTACTAGAATTTCTAACCATAACTTTTTAAGAGTTAAAAATTAAATCTAGTCTAAATAATTTACATATATATATATATAGATCTACATCTAGAGATCTACATATATATACAACTTATAGATCTACTAAATTCAAATTAAATCTAATCAAAAGTCTAAAGATCTAGATGGATTCTATTTTACTCTTTTAAAAAGTACAGAACTGTCAGAATTTATATTATAGATTAGGAAATTAGTAATTACAGATGTTACTAGATCTGGTACTTCAAATTTCAATAAAAATTATAATTATTATTATACTAATTGTAGTAATTATACTTATACTTTTTTTATAACTACTTATAGTATAGATTCTAGATCTAGATCTCTCTAGTAACTAGTATTAGATTTTAGATTTAAATAATATTATAATTTAATTACTAAATTAGATTACATCTAGTAAGTAGTAGGTACGTAGTACAAGTATAAGTAGATCTATATGGATCTAATATAGATCTAGCTAGATCTATACCACCACACATACTAATGATTCAAGATTCTAGAGTTAGCTTATAACAGATTAATGCAAAAATTAGCATTTCATTCATTCAATTCATTCTTTCGGCTTGGACTGGAACTTTAAGAAAGAAGAAAAAAGCGTAGTTTCAACAGTTTCATTTGTGTATTTTTTTTTAAACAAAGTGTAGATAAAGTTATACATTGCTGGGAATAGACAACAACAAGTAGTCTAGCTTTGCATTGTAAGTTTTTCGTTTACAAAAACATTAAGTAATGTTTTATTTACTTTAAGAGTTGAGTGTTCAAGTGTCTTCACGTCAGCCATGACTTCGTTGAGATTTGAGTTTAAAGGTTATAGGCCGAGCTAGTTCATTTCCTCTCATAGGTTCTGGGCTATTTTTAACAAATTTCTGGAAGCGATATCTGATAGCCGCTTTATAGATCTAGGTAAATCAAATAGGTTAGAGTGACCGGTTAGACAAGATGTTGGCTCGCGAGTTTCTTAATCTACATTTTCGCATAGATCTAGATCTAATCAATCAAGAATGATTGTAAACCCTAAATTAAAAAAAAAGTCAACTCAGTCTCTAGATATCATCTATAGGCCCTATATAGATTTTGGTCTACACAGGTACACTGACTAATCCCTTAAAAATTCGTTTGTATCACCGTTGGCCAATATCATTTTAAAAAAAGGATTATAATTTTGAACTCAATTTTTATTGGAGTGTACTGAAAATATATAGAGTGTATAGAAATAAAAATATACTCTGAAAGATACAAAAATAAAGGCACATTCCTCGTCCCATATGCTAGGACAAATTTGTACAAATACTCCTTCTTCCCTAGTACTATTAGAGCATGGAATGGTTTGCCTGAGCTAGCCAGAAAAACCAGTGACTTGGCAGAATTTAAGTCATTGGTTAATATGCATGACTAAATGCATGACGCGTAGGACGTAATCATCTTCTTTTTTGAAGTAACGTCTGTATTATATAAGATAAGATATACATGAATTATACAGAGATCACCTAGAAGTTTATCTAAGACCAGGCATGTCAAACACGGCATGCGGCCCGCTTGGCCACCTTAAAAGTTATCAAAATATCTAATTAGATCTATATGGCCTCTCAAACATTTGGTTAGAAATAATTAGGCCTAATGAAAAAAAAAAACAATATGTTTTTTTTTATTTATAATTTACTATTCCTCCTATTAACGTGAAAACTCTTCATGGCTAGACAGTGGCCTAGTTCTTCCATCGTGGTTCGATGATGACCACTTTTGTCATCCTGGGGGCCGAGGGTTTTGCACTGGGTGTTTTTTTTTGTCTCCTCATGTGGCTGATGAGACCTATGTGAGCCCGGAATGTTTGGCTGCACACTGGGCAGGTTATTCCAGCGGGAGCTAGTGTCATTGGCCTTGCTTTTCTTCTCTGGCGCTTTTCTTCTGCCAGCGCTGTTCTCCTTTCCTTAGCAATTTGTGTATTAGTTTTCACAGCGCGACACCATGATGCTTTGTCATGTGCGTCTGTCTCCCAGGTGGCTGGGTTAATGCTGAACGCTTTCAGGGAAGCTTTGAGGGTGTCCCTAAAGCGTTTTCTTTGTCCACCTTGTGAGCGCTTTCCTTCCATACAGGAGTCGTTTAGGGTCAAATTTAGGGATGGGGAGGTCTTCTTTTCTGCAGACGTGTCCTGTCCATCGCAGCTGGGACTGCATAAGGATTGCTTTGCAGATCCGCTCTTCGAAGGACTTCAGTATCTGGTATTTTTTCTGGCCATTTGACATTTCAGCACAAATATCAGAAACTATAGCCTACAAACTATCAAAATACCAGGGACGAATTTATGTATGTGAAGAATTTTGTTTTGAGATCCCTACACTTCAATAGCTCAAAAGCTTTAATAACAATCCACTTTTTAATAATCATACTGATTTCTAATAGCAATCCATATTTTAAAATAAATGAATAGATAAACTTTTAAATTGCATCTAATTGTCTTAATTTAAAAAAAAAAGGTACAATTATTTAGGCTTAATATGCAATTTTAGTACCAAAAAAAAAAGAGAGTATATTTTGTATGTTTTTGAATTGTGGAGAGTAAGACCATGGATGCCGTAAATCCAAAAATACGTTTATACATTACGAGCATGCTACAAGTGGACACTTTTTAACCACGACAAAGTTGCCATCCGTAAAATGGTTTCTTCTGACTCTAAAGACAATGGGTGCGCATCCAGCCTCATGCGCCCTGGTTTCTTCTTGAGTCAGAATCTGATGTAACTAAACAAGCCGATTTTAGAGCGGCAAAGTTGGCCACGGTTATTACATGTGATGCTCCTGTTTTAAGGCTATTAAATAGGGCAGCTTTCTGTCTCATTCTCTTGGCTTTGACTGGTTCATTCATTTTACTCATGTTAAGTTCGTATCAGCACGCGCAGTCTGTCTCCAAATTATCCGCTCTTGCGTGATCACATGCCTTCTTTGATGCCTGTAGTCCTCTGATCTCACTAGCAAACATCTCTGTAGGTTATTCTTGTAAACCTCAGCTTTGAGGATGTCCTAATGAATTCTTCTTTCTGGAATGCGGGTGACAAGTCCAAGCCAACGTAGTCTTCTCTGTGTCAAAAGAGAATAGATGCTGTGTGTATGGCCAGTTTCGAAATTTTCTTATTAGAAACAAGATCCCTCCAGGAGATACACATTATGAGGCACATGCAGCGCAAGTGAAAACTGTTTAATTGATGCTCTCGGTGCATGTATGTTGACTAGCTCGTGCTATAATAAAGAAGATTGTTCAATATACATGAGTTGTAGATTAGCATTTTTTTGCCATGGTCAATTTGGTATTTTCCCAGACATGCTTAGAGAGTTTTGACAATCTTGTGCTAACTGTAGAAAAATCAGAGTAATAAAAAAAGCTTATGGACCTCAGACCAGCAAGTGTGCACCAATCAATTCAAAAGATGGCATGAACATCAGTGATCGTGCACTGCAAACAGAGCTATGGGTAGAGGATTATACAAACTCTACTAGATCGTAATTTCTATTTTGCTAACTGCTTTGTCTAACTTCTCAACACTTGTAGTTTTAGATAAATTATATGAAACGCCCTTTATTAAGGAATTAAGAGCAGCCATTGAAAAGCTTACATGTTGTAAAGCAGCCAGAGGATTTGGAATTCCTGCAGAAACCACTCTGAAAAGCATGACTTGATAAAGCCACTCCCGGAACTGCTGAGCCTGTGTTGGGTCTCTCTGAATCTAATAGATGCAAAAAATTGTTACAATTTATGAAGAAAAAAAAGGGTGACCGCTCTGATTGTAGCAATTACAGAGGTATCTCACTGCTTAGCATTTTTGAAAAGGCAAGAGTCAAGAATAGGCTTATTAGGCCTACTAAAACGGCTGCAGTCTGCAGATCTTATCAGAACTAAGTTAGAGCCTAAACATCTATAACAGATATGATTTTCTCCTTGCTGCAGCTACAGGAGAATAGCAGAGAAGGAAAAAAAAGATTTTTTTTTATAAGGCTTTTATCGACTTAGCCTTAGCTTCGATTGTTGGCTGAAGATGCGGCAAGACGGAGTACAAAGGGAGGTAAATGCTTTGGCAACTGCACATCAAGAGCTCAATCTTACAAGACTCGCCAAAACTGAAATTCTGGCACAATACATCAAAGAATTACCCGTGGTAAGTATCGGAAATCACACCTTACGGTGAGGCAGGAATTTTCCTAGATCGGATCAACTATTGCCAGCGGCCTAAATTTAGACTCTGAAATAAAAAAAAAAAATTGGAAAATTTTATGCAGCAATGGTTGTCAATCCTAAGTAGGCTTACTGTGGTTAAATGATGTTAACAAAATCCAAGTTCGAAAAATAAAGTTAATAAAACGTCTAAATTTTTATACTTTTATAATCTCTTTTGTAGAGGCCCCGGTGCTGTGGCCATGTCTTAAATCCGGCCATGAATACAACATAATCTTTGTCCTATAAAAACGACCCCTTTATCAACACATTATGTCTACAGGCTGAGAAACGCTGTTTTCCATTACAAAGAAAGATGATTTGTCGAAAAAGTGAGCATAAATAAAGTTATGTATTGTCTCCCCTAGAATAATAAACCGCAACTGAGTACTGAGACAACTTATCGACCAACTATCATAATCATACCTATTGAAATGACTAAAAAATATGTAAAATACTTATTTCATTTATTAAAAACACTAGATCTATATATTTTTAAGATTTAGCTTTCCCCAAATTTACATATAGATCTAATCTAATATATATAATCTAGATTTAGGGTTCAGCGGAAATATTTTTGAATGCTTAGTCTCTTAGTTCGCACTATTTGCATCGTACCTTAACAGAGCCTCATTTGTAAGAGACTTAACTGAATCTGTTTATTTTTTTTTTAATTTGAAAAAAATCTTTTTATTAAACAAAGTTAAATATTTCTTTAAATGTTTTATGAATATTAGAAAGTTATGAAAGAAATTATATTTTTTAAAATTGAAATTTACTTCATCACGCGATAGGTACGAGACTTTGAACGCCATTCGCCTCCAAATGAGAAGCCCGCACGCTTGGGTAGAAAGTGAACATCATTTTTTTGGTATTTCATTGACTAGGTAGCTTTCTAAGCTAATCCTCGACAAATCTATTCTTCTATTGTATTCCTATGAGTCTTTTTAAATGCATGAGGTATGTTGTTAAAGTCTTCATTTTTTTCTCTCTAAAATGTTTCTACTGACTTAGACTTAACTTAAAATTAAAATAATCACCATTCATTATAATTCATAGTAATCATGATAGTCATACCTTAGACATAGTGACACTATCCTTGAAGTTGAATAAAATATGCCTCAGTTATGCCCTACAACAATTTTTAAGCAAGAAATCATTAGGCTAGCCCGCTTAGATTCGTTCTTTCTACTTTAATAGTAGATTACTAGAGTACTCTTCCTGTTTTTACTGTCATGATAAGTGAAAGTGGAGACTTTTCCCCTCAATTTTCAATATTTAGTAGATCTAGAGTAACTTACATCTATCGAACACCTTCGTATTAAGGTACTTATCCAACGCCCCATTGTATTTTTTAAAATTCTCCTTTATTTCGATGATTATGCCGAAACTAGTCCATTCCTATTGTGCATTGTCCATTTCTTTATAGTTAAGGTAAAGTTATATTTAGTTTCATTTTCACCCGAGGATTATTTTTTTACTCATATTCAAAGTGCATTGGTAATATTGGTATAAAAATTTCACTTTTTTTGACCTCTTGGGAAGAGTGAAGTGAGTCTCAGGTTAAGGGTATTTTTTAATGCCAATGATGCTTCATTCAACAAAACCTATATAATACGCTTCTAATTAGGCTGAGAAATATTTGCAACTATTTTTTTTAAAGTGTCCTTTGCTACCTAAACATGAAAATTGAGGTTTAAAAAAGGGGGTGTTCAATAATAGCTGTTTTTATATAAGCAATCTCAGCTTCTTAACATATTGAACACCATTTTAATGTTAAAAATAAACATCAAAGGGATATAACCCAAAGAAGACAAAATATTTAAATTATATATTTTTAAATTATTTTTTTAAATAATGTAATGCAAAGTACAGATATAAATTAATCATATGTTACAATTTGTATCAGCTATTTGTGGTTTACCGTAAATGTGCTATTTTTTTTTAAGTAAATAGATTTACATCGATATGCACTAATTGTACCCATTTTAAAAGCTTGTTTTTATGACACATATAGCTTGATGCTAATAGCATTATTGCGTTGGCGAAGCACGAAAAGTGTTCAGTTGTGTGTTGTTGTTTTTTCAGATGCCCCATTCTATTAACTTCTGAATAATGTTATAAAACCAATACATAGTGCATGTGCTTGATGTGAAGAGATATTAATAAAACGAAAGGGCAAAGGGCGAGGTATAGAAAGTAGATATGGTATTTTGAAATAAAAATGTCTTGGGCAGGTAAAAAAAAAGGGGGGGGGCGGGAGAGAAACATTCAAAACACTGTATCCAGAGATCATCAATAATTGATCGACCATTAGAATGTGACATCAGCCTCAAATACATAGTCATTTGTGCTTCTCGATCTAGATACGTGGCGCCGGGTCTATAAAATTATATATATATATTATTTTTTTTTGCCATAAAGTATGATAAAGCTCATAATGCGCTACAAAGACACTCCTTTGAAACATCACAAATACACAAAATAACAATAATACATTTAACCACTCTCTTATTCTGCCTACACCCCCTTACCCGCGCCTCCACTCTACAACATTCACACTTTTTCAGTGCAAAGTAACAACGTAAATTTCAAGACTCAAATCTAAACGCAGCCACCAGACTAACACACAACAAAAAAAATGGTCAGTGATAGTATAACACACAGGTGTAAACCAGGCCATCAACACAGTCCCAAAACATTGTTCAAGTTGTAGTAAGAACAATGTTGAGGGGAAAGGGGGAGGAGCCATCAGTCAAGTACCTATGGTCAAGCCGCTAATTAGGTCACAAACACTAGGCATGATAGATACGTAGTATATATAGATATGTTGTTTGTGTGTGTGTGACAAATACTAAGCGTGCTCTAAAATACGTTGTTTTTTTTTTTTGGTCAACCAGGTGGTTTAGGGAGGGCGGATCTATCTAAATCTAGGTAACACAGCTCACAACCTACCATTGCTTTTCAGCCCCCCCCCCCCCCCCACGCCCCGATCGAAAAGAATTTAACACTGACTTTTGGGCTGTTACATACACTGAGCATGCTAGATCGGCGGCTAGTTACGTAGGGCCGCGTACTGTACGTTTTGTTTTTAGGTCAACCAAGTCGGTCCAAGTAAACTGTTGTGTCCTGCAATGACTTGGGGAGGGCGGGATTATCTATTGGCTACCAAAGCTTATTAGGCTCTCCTTTAAATAAATAATATATGGATTTAATTTATTAATGGCCTTGTGTCTCAAAATAGCTTAGACCTAAATAAGTACTACAGTAATGCGTTACTGGGCTTAGCACCGTCAGTTACTAAGCAGAGCTGATCAGTGATAAATTCCTTCGATGTGAAAATGACTAAAATTTGTCTGTCTTGACATGGCGTAAAAAGAAAATGATATAAATAAAAAAAATATAGATTATAACACTTTTGAAACACCATACTTTTTACAAAATTTTAAGATAACACTTTTAAAACGCCATACTTCTCGTGTGTTCGATAGGTTCTTAATATGTTCGATAAGATAAGATAAAGGTAATTGTGTTCGATAATTTAAGCTTTTGAAATCATCGACCTGACCCACTTAAAACATCAAATATAAGTTTGACTTTGAGTAGTAATAGAAACATGTCTACTTTTTAAGAAAAAAGGATGAGGAGTTCATAGATACAATCAGTTTTTTTTTCTAGGTCTAATTTTTACGGAGATACACAAATTCAAACATAAAAAATGTCGGCGACTGAGCTTAACTTGTTCGATAAACGTAAGTTACTGTAGATTGAGATTCTAAATCTAGGAATCTAGACTCTAAGTCACTCTAGGCCTAGCTAGACTATCTATGATTATGATAGATTCTTTTAACTGTACACCGACTTTCGGGAACTAGATCTAGGTCAAATTTTTATTTTTTTATTTGGTGAAGGTTTAACTTACAAAAAAACTGAAAACAGATTCTTATTCTTCAAATGTTCCTTTGTATTACCACCCATAGACATAGTCAAGATTTTATTTCAAAATAAATTGGGTCACTTCATCAGTTCATGCTCCTATTACTATGTTGAATGCAGTTTTTGGGCTTTCTCCTTCATTTCAACAATGAGCACCCACCGTCATTGAACACCACTATGTAATTGCTAATAAATTATATGTGTTACTTAAAAATTATTTAGATTGTATTAAAAGTAGATTCACTTTTGCAATATCGATATGTATTTGTATTTATAGTCTTATTTCCTCATATTCATATACTCTCTCTTGCTTTCTTTCTCTCTCTATATATATATATAATATATAGAGTATATATATAAATCGTTTATAGTTTATTTATTTAAATACCTATACAATCTGTGTAGAAACAGACAAATTTATATAGATTATAGATCTCTAAATTAATTGTTATAATTTAATAAAGATGATATTTTCAACTAGACTACATGTATTTTCTCTCTGTCTTTCTTTTAATTCCCATCCAAGGACCCTCTTCTTGTTTTCATAATTTGGATGTTCGTTTTGTTACCCCTTAAAACCCCATCCCTCCCATAGATGCTTATTTCTTTTCATGACTCTCTACCCCTTTCCTACACTGCCTGTTTGATAGTTTGTGACACTACAAGCTTAGTGTATACCTCTCCTCACCGCCAGCTCATCTGGCGTGATCACCTGCAGTGGGCATGGACTCTGGCTTCAAATATGCAGCCCGCACTTGTTCTTTCATTCATAAATTATATATTCTAGATATCTCGATCTAGGTCATGTTTTTTCATTGAAAAAATCAAATCTCTAGAATCTAGAAATACAGTCCGCAGTCACGGTCAGTGGGTTAGGGTTAGGGTTTCAAAGGTAGTTACAAGCTAATTTTTTAAATATTTTTTTTTTTACTTTTGTTTTTAGTAAGTACCCTTTATTTGAAACCATACATTAGTTGTTTTTTTAATTAAATATATTTGTCTTCATTGCATTAAGCTGGTTAAATAAAGAAAAGAACATTATGACTACAGGCTAAACATTTCAGGGTTTCACTTACCCATCTTGGCTACAAACTATTCCTGTCTTGTAAGTTTTTAATAAATTCATTTTCATTTATAGATTTGATTCTAATACAAATTTACATACAAGGCATGCTGTATTGTCATTTGTTGATTATGTGAATATATGGTTTAGACTTACTACTGTAATTGGTGTTAATTTTCAGGCTTGTTGTCCCTTATGCTCTTGAATTGTCAAGTGTGCAACAGAGGATTGTTCTATCCAGTATATATTTAAAATAGTTTAAGTTGTCTTTTCTTATGCAGGCGGCTCCCAAGAAGGCTAGATTGGAGCCTAGCACAAGTAAGATCGTCTATTTATATCATTACCAGTAGTCTATTTATATCATTACCATTAGTCCAATAGTAAAAAGTTTACATTTAAGCATAATTTGTTGAGGCTTGTAGCATTAATCCACGTCTTTTTCTCAACAGTGTCTATACGTGGTCCAATCCCAAATGGTCCAATGCATCCTCGTCCCTTAGTTGCATTGCTTGATGGGCGAGATTGTTCTATTGAAATGCCCATTTTGAAAGATGTTGCAACAGTAGCATTTTGTGATGCACAGTCTACACAAGAAATTCATGAAAAGGTAGGTTTTTACAGACATGCCTACAGTCCCGCATTATGCTGAACCGTCCAGCAAAATCATTAAAAAAAACTCATGTTCCGCATTCACGATTTATTGTTCCGCCAAGTCTGAATTCTGACAAAAAAATTGCCTTTTTTTTTTTCATTATTTATTAATAGTGCGAAATGAAAATACTGAATGCAAAATAATATATATATATGTCTGTGTTTATTATTTACATTTTATCTCCTCCCGGACCCGATGTGTCCTAAATTTACGAAGATATGGTTGAGCTAGAAATCTAGATCTAGAAATAGATCTACTGATCTAGTAAGACTAGTAGTCTAGGTCTAGATACTAGATCTATTCTTAGAATCAGGTAAGTGCTAAAAATCCAAATGTTCCACTCAAATCCCTTTCTTTTCCCGACAAGGGCTCTACTACTAGTCACTAGTCTAGATCATAGTACTGATACTGATAATAGATCTATTCTAACACTAATTTAACTATTAAACTAACTCAACTGTTTTTTTTTTGTTTTTTTTAATACAGTATTAAAGATCTAGATCTAAATGTAATTAACTTAAACACAGTAAAAAGTAGGACTAGCACTAGATTCTAGATAACTAGATGATACTAGATATAAATCTAGATCTATCTAGAAATAGACTTGTCACTTAGGACTTAGAACATATCTCTAGATTTCTATGTATCATTATATAATAAATTGTTATAAATTTAGTTCTCTAAGTCTATAGATCTAGACATAAATATTTAGATCTATAACATAATTATTATAATCCCTGTTCTTAGACTGAGTCTGACTTAGACTACTTAGAGGACTTGTTAGTCATTAGATGTAGATCTAGACTAGTACTAGTAGACTCTTAAATTATTTTAGATCTAGAACTAGAGACATCTAGAGTGAGTCTGACTAGAGTAGAGCCCTAGAAAAGGATAGATAATCAAGTAGATCTAGAATAATCTAGATCTAGCAATTAGATTTAGATATATATATATATAGATCTAGTAGTAAAAAATAAAAATAGTAATATTTGAGTCTAGGTCATTAGAATACATTTTGGTTAGAATTCATCATAAGAAGTTAGAACTATTGATTTCCAAAGGACTTAATTATGAATTAAAGGTTTTATTACTTTTAATTATACTATTTACATCTAATTTATAAGAAGCAAACTAGTATTGTTATTAAAGTAATATAATTGAAGTTTTATTAAAGTATGTTTATAAACACTTATTGCAGGTATTAAATGAAGCAGTAGGAGCTCTTATGTGGCATACTATCACATTAACTAAAGAGGATCTGGACAAGTTTAAAAGTTTGAGGGTTATCATAAGGATAGGTAGCGGTTATGACAACGTTGATGTGAAAGCTGCAGGAGAGATGGGTTAGTGTTTTTTTTTTTGTTTGTTTTTTTTTTTTTTTTTTTTTTTTTTTTATATAGATTGTTGGCTAAATTTTATAACTGATTTGTGTTCTTAAAATGTTAACAGGAATCGCTGTGTGTAATGTTCCTGGCTATGGTGTGGAAGAAGTTGCTGATTCAACGTTGTGCCTCATTCTGAATTTATATCGTCGCACATACTGGTTGGCAAATATGGTAAGAGAAGGGAAGAAAATCAATGGTCCAGAACAACTCAGAGATGCTGCTCAAGGCTCAGCAAGAATTCGTGGAGATACCCTTGGCATTGTCGGATTAGGTAGTTAGCACATTTTCAAATTATATTATTCTTAGCACATTTTCAAATTCCATCATTCTAAAAAAATTTTAAAGATGTCTTAAAATATGACTTAAAAATAATTACTTTTTGTTTAGGTCGAGTGGGAACAGCGGTGGCCATTAGAGCAAAAGTATTTGGTTTCAATGTAATTTTTTATGATCCATACCTGGCTGATGGCATTGAAAAATCTTTAGGTAAGGTTGTTTAAAACTTGTAGGCAATTATAAAATTGTCATCCCTGTAACATTTGTTTCACTCCCCATCCATTGCAGCATGATAGTTTTAAAACTTTCTTAGTTTTAAAATAAATCTACTTAAATTTGTTTTGTTTTTTTAGGTATTACAAGAGTATACACCTTGCAAGAGCTTTTGTTTCAAAGTGATTGTGTTTCGCTTCATTGTAACCTGAACGAGCATAATCATCATTTAATAAACGATTATACAATCAAACAGATGAGGCCAGGTACAAATTATGATGCTATACATTTAAACATTTTTTTTTTTTACTAATTAGTACAATGTTAACTCAAAACCTCACATTTTGCAGGTGCTTTTCTTATCAATACTGCTAGAGGAGGGTTGGTGGATGAACATGCTCTAGCAGCAGCTTTGAAAGATGGGCGAATTAGAGCAGCAGCCCTTGACGTTCAAGAAAATGAACCTCTTGTATTTGCTAACAGTATGTTACAAAATTTATTTTTTTAATACAAGTTTTTTTAAAATTTTCATCTTAATCTCCCTGTCAAAGGAGAAGGGATTCAGCAAAAAATAATAATTTTAAAATCTATTACTTACATGAATTATACTGAAATAGTTAATGTAACTTTATAATTATTAGTGTGACTGTTTGATTTTAATGTACAAATATTACTTGTGAGTCTCTAACTTGCATTCAATGCATATGTCTGCTTTTGAAATAGATTGAATAAACACCACAAAAATCTCACATTGAAATTTATTCATATCAATATTATTCCTTTGCATGTTAGATGTTTATATGAAGATATGCAACTATGCATGGATATATGTTACATTACAATTTATTTTAAATATTCTCGTCTACAATTAATTTAATGCTGATCTCAGCAGATGACTACATCACTTTTAGATCATTTCCCATAAATCTTTTAAATTTATTAATGACCCATGACCCAAAAATCTATTTTTCTTTTAACTATTAACTTAGTACTATTACTAATAACTCTGTTAGTTTACTTGAAACTGTGAAAGTTTAAGTGAAATTTTGCACTCCTTAATCTTTGGACTCTTAAAGAAAAATCTTGTACAAGTCTTTGATAGATGCATCTTACAGACTACAGAATTTCTAAATAATCTTGGTCTTAAAAATTAAAAAAAATATGTTTAAATTTAAAGTTTCAGCACAGTCATTTGAGATTTTGAAGAAAATTGACTTTGTTTTGTAAAACTGTCTCGGTTTTGTGATGAAATTTAAAAATGACTTATTAGAGTAAGCTGTATTTGCCTTCTTTTAGCTATGAATCCAGCATGTTTTTGGCTATATATAAGTTGCTGGATAGCAATATGTTTACTGTTACTCATCTGCATAATAAGCTTGAATTGGTGGCAGCTGGGTATGGCTGATAGGAATGAATTTCTTCGTTAAAAAACCTATTCTGCACTAGCTGTATTGTATTTAAGATAGTTATGTAGCCATAGTAGTTATGTAACCACAGAAACTGGACTAGTTATTAAATCTATGGAGTACAATAGGATGTAATTTAAATAATAAATTAGATTTGTCTGGATAGTGACCAAAACATATTTTGAAGCATTCATTTTTTGACTGCTAATTTGGATAAATGCTTTAAAGTAATAATGAGATTTCATGAATATCTATTTTAATTTCATTTTGATTTTGTAAAATAAACTTGAATGTTTCAGGTCCCTTAAAAGATTGTCCTAACTTGATTTGCACTCCGCATTCAGCATTCTATAGTGAGCAAAGTGTAACAGAACTTAGAGAAATGGCGGCCGGAGAAGTTCGGCGAGCAATCTTGGGGCGCATTCCTGATAGCTTAAGAAATTGTGTGAATAAAGAGTATTTCACTCCCACCACTAGTAAGTAAAGTAAGAGCCTTTGAATTTCATTTTTTTACATCCTACATTTAAATGAACATTTTTAAGTTAAGAATTTAAAAAATGCATGATTTTATCTCAAGACTTACTTGGCTAGTTGTAAGGTAACTATATAAAATAGCAAAGAATTACATAATTTATTCTGTTAATATTGTTATTAATTTTTACAATTACTGACTGGTCAAGTTTGTGCTTGTGAAATAGAAATAGCAGCTTTGGCTGCTTCATAATAACATTTACTTAACTAAATTGTAAAGAATAAAGATTAAAGGATTATCCCCAGGTTCTGTGCGTTATCCGTTCCCCCCTGCAGGCCCATTTGACAGTATAAACGGTGCAGCTAGTTATCCAGGATACCCTTCGGTTGCAGCAGTTGCAATACACTCAACAACGGACCATCCAGCTGTTTCTCATGGTGGAGCGATTTTGACTACTGCCCATACTGCTCCAGATTCAGGAAACCTTGTGCCCAAACCAGAGAACCCAAGTCCTGTTCACTAGGGCAGGACCTACAAAAGGGTGGAAGGCAGCAAGTACTCATGAACATCAATGGGCAGAGTTAAAATCTTCGAACCTTGTCAGCTTTAGAAAGTTAGAACAGTATCATTTTTTTTTAAGTGTGGATGTGTAACTTGCTTTTAGATTGCAACTTTTTTTCTTCAAGAATTTTAATTGGCTATTCAAATAAAGATAGGTGCTGATTTTCAGTATCACTATGATTAAAAAATCTTGTATTATGCTGCCATGATTTTTAGATCTGAATTCATCAGCAGTACTTTATTCACTTAATAACTTTTTCTCTATCAAACTAATTAGGTTAAACTGTTCATGTTTTTTCTTATCACAAGATATAAATAAGCTGTTAACTTTTGTCTTTTTTGGGTTAGCAGGTCTTGCAGTTTTGTTTTTTTTTTAAATTTTTACCAAAAAATCAATTACATAGTTTGTAATACATAAATCATGTTTTACTGATCATAATGGTCCCATTTTTTCCCCCTTAAAATGAGGATCAAATGTGTTGCAGCTTAGGTTGTGTGTGCCTGAGCCAAGTGTAAACGGAAACATAGTGGGAGTATGAACTGAGTTGTTCAAATGACAAGTATTTAGTGTTCTTGTTGACTGTTGAAACAATCTTTGACAATAAATATAGCTATCTATATATGGCTCCACATTTTTATATTACTGAGATTGCCATTTTTCTATGCCCTGCACTGAAATCTAAAAAGGAACTGTTTCATGATTGCTAATTGTATGATTAGACCACAAAGATTTAGTTGTACTATTTTTAGTCATTAGTAAAAGAGGCTTTTTTGTTTCCAACATCTTAGTTGTCTTAAGATCCTCTGTTGAACACATGTTATAGTACTGTAAATTAGAATTGATGATTGATATTACTTTGTAAGTTAGAAAAGTTGTGCAAATTAAGAAATGGTGCACTATTTGCTTTTTCAGTCTAGACTTACCTTGAAATCTCCTTTAGCACACACCAGGTTTGTGGAACATAGTGATTGGGTTTCTATTGGCTCATTCAGTCCAGTTGTACATACTGTATATATTTCAGTGTAATGTCACCATTTGTGTGTGTGTGCTACCCATACTATCAAAATTATACATACAGTATCAAGATTTTGTCACATTATATCATTGAATTGCTTTTAGCTCAAATATGCAAGTTTAGAAAGTCAGAAGAAACATGTTCAAATTGAACAGTCGTACAAATAAAAAAACTATTATTGCTACAAATTGTTACTGTTTTATTGTAAAAGATTTTTTTTTAAGTTTTCAGTTATCAAGATAAATATTAGGATGGTAAAAATGCTCAAATGTATCATGTTAAAGTAAGTTTAATTTTTTTTTCTTCTGTAAATTAAAATGTTCAAACCATGCTCACATTGAAAGGGAAAAACTATCCTATGCATACCTGATTGCATGGTTCTTTAAAGGTGTAATGTTAAACTATGCATCTTCATGGGACTTTGAGTCAAATTGTATGCTGTCATAATTCAAGAGTAACTATAGACTAAACCTTATACTGGGAGGGTGCTGGTTCACTTAGTGTTGATTTTAGTTAGTACTTAGCTAATGTGGAAGGAACCCTACTAGTATTTAAGTAATTCTTTGCACACATATGCCCAACAGTTTGTTTCTTAACATCTTATTTTATTGTACTTGTACTGACTTTTGTTTTGTTCTTGTGTTTTTTAGATGTCCCAGAACTAAAACTTTTTGTTTCTCTTCATACCATTCATAATAGAGAATTTTGTTGTAATTGTTCTTATTTTATTGGCATCATGTAACAGAAGCAAAGGGGAAACATAATCATTTTGAATATGTGCTTTTAATGTGGGGAATTGTCAGTTGTTCTGCTTTTATCTTCCACAAGAAAATTGTTAATAAAATTACATGACTTTTTGTAAACAATTTCTTTGTGGTTCTTTTTTATTGAAATGATCTGGTAAGTAAAATTTAAATACTGTTACCACTATGGTGGTAGTTTCTGTTGAATTCAAGTCCTGTGACAGTTCATTTTCTTGCATTTCAATCTAATCAGTTAATGCAGGTTGTTGCAAAACTTGTACAGGGTATGATAGCAAGGTAGATCTGAAAGTTAATAAATTGTTCTAACCATGGTCTTTTCCTATATTCTGAGAAATGTATGAGGAGTTAAAAATGCTTGAAAAAAAACTATACTGCACGCAATGGATCAGGAAATAGTTCACCTTCACTAAGCCTTTTTTTCCTCAGTCTATAACCTTAGCTTAACATGGTGACTCCTGAACTACTGTGTAAGTTTTAGAAATAGTCTTTAACTTGCATTTACAAAAGAGCATTCAGGTAATAACTACTTTGATTCCCACTTATAAGTGATGATGATGTTAATAATTCATAATATTTTTGTACAAACCTCTGCTGTCTGTGGCTAAACATGGGAAAGGCTTATGAAAAATCAGGAGCCTTTGGGCAGCTAGCATCCAGCACACAGTTCAACATTGCTGGCAGATCCTGGTATGTAGCTGAACTGTTAACCCATCAATTCTTTGTCATTCCTTTGGGTAACATGTGAAAAAAGGGGGATGCTTCTGTGTAAACAGTAACATTCTGACCTTAGGCAATGCCCAGGCTGTCATCCAAGCTCTATGAGGTGAGCCATAGTTGTATATGGCTGAAAGTGAACCAACAAATAGAAAGAACTAGATTGTACTGTAATAAATGTTTTTTTTTTTTTTTCAATTAAGCTACATATAAGGTTTGTTGTGCTACTGAAAACTTTATAGACTAAATTAAACATTGCAAATACTTTTACCTATTTCACCAATTGTAGTCAAAATGAATAAATCCATTATCTTATCTATCTACGACTGCCATCTGCCTTTAGCTTACAAATGTAACTTTCATTTTAGGGACTGAATTAAGCAAAGGGAAAAGCCTATAAAATGACTTGGTCATTTCAATTGGCTTACTTTTGTCAAAAAAATCTATGAGTAAACAAAAAAATGTAAGACCTACTTAGGTAAACACTAAAACAGACCAGTCCATCAAATTTTGATAGGAAAATTACAACTCACTCCATATTAACATTAATTTTGTAAAAATCTGTAGTCCTCTGAACATTGACAATAAAGATCAATGATGTTAACCAATAGTTAATAAATAACATCATTTTGGTCATTTGTATCATTGTATCTATTTTATTTCGAAGAGATATTAAAAAAATAAATACAGACGCTTCAGTTATCATATAGTTTATTGATCTGATCATTGATTTAAAAGAAAATTAAAACAGCAGGTGGATTACATAAAAATCAATTTTTCAATATGATTTTAACATCATGAAAGATACATTAACATAACATTAATTGGAGGTTATTTGACTTTGCCTGTTGTTCTCTGATTCTAATTTAACCTTATCATGGACATTATTGAAATGATTTTCCGTGTCATTGGAGAAAATCTCTATAGTTCTTTCAGAGTTTTGAGTTGACTCTAAATTTTGCGATGTCTGGCAATCAAATGCTGAACTAGATGGGTCTGTCATTTTAGAACAGACATTAAATGTTCTTTCAGAGCATAGAATAGGTTCTAAAGTTACAGATTTCTCACTGTGGTCTACCAGGCTAGATGTGTCTGTTAGTTGATTTTCAAGACCTGGCTCCTGAGAATGTTGTTCAACTGATGCTGCTTCATTTTCATTTGTTCCTTTTGGAGACTGAAATATTTCATAGTTTTGTAAAATATATACATAAAAAAACAATAACACCAGTAACTAAAGCAACTTTTATCTTATGTATTATTGCCCTTAAGTAAAGTTGAACTTCACTAATTAAGTGAAGACTTCACTGATTCCATACAATTATTTATATGAAAGTTTTCCACTTAACTTCCTCCATAACAGAGAACTACTCTTGTGTTCTGTCCAATACAATTTAATAGTAAGGTAGATTTAGTTGAAATTATAGTTTTTATAACATTATAGAAGTATACTTTTAAATATACATCTTTAAGCACTTCTAGAATTCAAGGGCAAACAAGTGTGTGTGGTTTGTGTGTACATGTAGGAGGACTGCTGCCACATTAGAAAATGCAAAATAAGGATGTTGGGAGATGTTATAATGTGGGCAATGCCAGACCAAAAAGTGTGTGGTTGGGTACGGCATTTCTTTGGAGCTTGCAAAAATGAATTGTGTGTAATACAGGAAGTAGGAAGAGAAAAAACCAATGGGAAGACATTAAAGATAAATGGCCCCTACTGATTCAGATTTCAAAGAACGAAAAGACATAAGCAGTAGAAATTGAAGCATGATTTAGCTTATATTAATTGCATTCACTCCAGATGAAGACTTTTTTTTTGTTCCCAATAGAAAAACAAGTCAAAGTTACATCTTGTCCCTAGAACAGTTGAAAAATTCTTTGGAGGACTACATTGATGAACCTTTCCCACAAGTCTTTATTCGACTTGTCCTACTAGTTAAGTTATGTTTCAAGCATGCAGGTTGCCATGTGGCCAAATTAAATGTTTTGGTCTTCTTTAATAGTCACATGTAAGTCAACATTATTTGGTAAAGGACACATGCAGAAATGTTTAAATTATTATAATTAAAGATATGTAGAAATATGTTTAACAAAGCCTGAAAGAAACATTGATTGTGTAATGATGGCCCACTAAACAGTTTGGTAGTAAGCACGGCTTAGTTCTAAGTATGGGAAAAGTAATATGGTCATAATGGAAAAAAAAACTTGTTTACTTTTCAACAAAAAAATAATCTGACTATAAACTTGATAATCGCTTAACACTAAACAGTAAAACATTATCAGAATTTAACTGCTGTCTTTCCTTTGTTTAAAAACTTATTTAACATGCCATACATAAGTATTTTATTGACCAATATGTATTAAAATGAAATAAAACTTTACCATTTTTTTCAATTTCTTGTGCATAAAATACCAAGGATGTTCTGGGCCATACAGCCTATTTTGGTCAAAATTATGATTCTGTAAAGTCCTTAACCAATTGAATGTGCTGAGTAATGGTGAAGGATATTCAAAGTCCATTTATTTCACTAAGCAATGTTCTGTTATTTTAGTCAAAAAATTATGTTACAAACTTAAAAAAAAAACTAGTTTGAAGGATACACTCTTTCTTCTTTCTCCTGAGCTACTATGCTGGAGATTATATGTTCCTCTTTAAACTTGTCCATGTCTTCCTGAAGAACAAAGAAGTTCATTGGATTTTATAAGTATCTTATGTTTTAATGTAAATGAATTCAATTCATTTCAATATCTGCAGCTCAATAGTAAAGTTTATCTTCAATACCATATATATGTATCCCTCACGGTGACCAACTGGCTTTCCTAAGCCAGACCTGCTAACAATATGGAGCTTAATAATTCAAAGATTTTTAGTATATATTGTTATTGCAAGTGATTAATTCACTGTAAAATATTATAGATCAAGGAGAGCAAGCAAAGGGAGCTAATGGGGATGAGAGTGATGAGATGACACTCAACAAACTAAACATATTTCTTGCCCTCTAGGACTGAAATCATTGTGTTTTAGTACTGTACAGGATAGTGGGGAAAATGAAGTGCACCTTATGCACTTTCAATAGCAGTGTGCAGTACCAAGTACTGAAAATTTAGGTTTTAGTACTTTTGGTTGATTCACAAAAATATCATGAACTATAGAAAAAGAAAATCCACCAAATAATCTCTCATTTTTAATTTAAAACTTTTCAATCACATCAAGTTGAAAAGTTAATTCCAGTAATTACCGTTTGAATGTTTAAAATTATAATTTTTTTTTAGCCTTTAATCAGCAATGGAATATTATGAGTAAATAAAACCAGAAAGAATGTAAGTAAGGTATTACTAAGAACACAATCACCTTGCCTACTTTTATTATTTTTGAAGCTTTTTATTTTTAAATATAAATGATTAAACAAAAGGCACGTGGGGGAGGAGGGGGTGTAGAAAGAAGATGGCAATAAGAACAGAAGAATCTTTCCCTTCTTCAAGAACCTAGAATTTATGGAGACTTGACAACTAAAAAATTGGATACACCCAGCTGTTAAAATCAAGTAGACTAAAATCAAACATTCCAAATGTCAACATCAAACCTACTTTGTGCTTTGACCAATCAATAGGCTCATGGATGCCATCACAACCAAACTTTTTGTTATATCCCAAAAAGTGGAGCTGAAAAATATGAAAACAAACATTGATTTCATCAGATTTTTTTTGTTTTGCTGATAATGTTAATAATGCATAAGGTTAAGCATTGGATCTAATATTATATTAGAAGTAGTTAAAAAATAAGAAATGTATATACCTAGATAATTTTTAATATACTGAAATATGTAACAAATATTTCAAGTTAGGCAATGTTTTGTTTTAAGAAATCATAAGATTTTTGTCATAGGTTAATGTTGAAGAAATTTCTTAACTAAAATACTTGCCTCTTCCAGAACCAAACCAAGGCCAGATGCTTTTGGTACATCAACCTGTCAAAATGAATTATTAATGTATGTCTGATCATAAAAAAAGGATTGCCACACTTAAGGTTTAAGGTTACTTTTTCTAAAATCCAAATTTTAAATTTTATATAAGGAAAAACAAGGAATTCATTTTACTATGTGGGAAAATGACATTGTAATTATACCCTGCAACCCATGAGTAATGTTAATTAAATTAGATTTACATCCATCCCAGCCCATGGAGGGCTTTTCATCTTCCAACTCTTAGCTGCTGTAGATCTGCCTCTACATCAAGCTATCATATTCCTGGTCTGGTTGGGATGCGTGCCTTTGGTTTTTTGCCAGTATACTATTTTATGACATTCTTTCGAGGTGACCTGCCCAACGTAATCTGTTATCTATTTCTGTCACTATGAGGGGGGAGGATCTTATTACAACTGGTATATTGGTATCTCATGGTTGTTGCACGTCCTTCACCCAGTTTTATCCCATATGGCACCATACATTTTTCTGAAGATTTTCCTTTCCCAAGTATTTAGCAGATTTTTGTTTTTGTCATCGTCCAGAATTCAATTAGATTTACTTAAAGTTTTCTTTATAAATATTCATTAGCAAGACAGATAATAATGTTGTGTCTAAAGTGGAAATGTATGCATACTTATTATAGTTTTATTTGAAATAAATGAAAAACAATATCTTTAATCTTTAATCAAGTTGATTAATAATTAAGTTGATTAACAATATTAAGCAATCACATTTCAAAACAAAATGATAGATGTAGGTTAGGCCCAACATACTTAACTAACAAAAACATATTGACTTGTTTTGAAAATGTAAATAGGAGGGGGGGGGGGGGTGAGATGGAGTGAACTAATTGTGTGATCCAAGCTATGCAGAAGAAGAGGATGTAGGCTAAAAGCCTGCATGTTTGGGGGGGTGGGGGAAAATGACGGCAAGCATCATAGAGAAGGCAGAGATGGGTAGTAAGGTGGGGGATCGCCAAAGAAAAAAAAATGTAATGAGCAAGCTGGTCAACTGAAGAGAAAAATAAATCTTGAAAAGTATAGTATGAATGGGAAAGTGGGACAAAATAAGGTGTAGAAATTAAGATTGCTAATTAATGATTGTTATAAAACAATGTTTTTATCTTCCAAAAAATGTGACATTCCTATTATTCTTTTTAAAAAGCTTATATCAACTAACTCTGCCTGTGTGATAAAAAGTTTGTACACGTAATTTCTCCCACACCCAATCTCGGGTAAAGCTGAAATTTTGCATAATTATTTCTTTTACTTGACAACACAGGAACCAATTTAAAAAATTAACCAATTAGTTTATTAACTAATGGAAATTAATTATTTTCTTTGGTATCTTGAGCAAGGGAAAAAAATTATACTTGACAGATATAGTGGTATAAGTTGACTTAGTTTCCTTGAGGACGCTTGAGCATTTAAAAAACGATCATGTAAACATTCACCAAGATACCCCCTTCTTCCCTCCTCCTTTCATAACTGGTCCAGATGAGATCATAAAACATTGAGAAAGCTAAACAAAAACCATTGGTAAAAATATTTCTAATCACACAGATCTATTAGTCTAGGTCACTAATACATATCATTACATGACTGATCTAAACTAATTGATACAATTACACTAAATATAAGCTGTTATTTTTTTAATTTTTGATTTCCAGTTATCTTTTTTTTTTCAGAGAAAATTTTTTTTTTTTATTTCTTGGATTTTTTCTACCTAATCTAAATTTCTAGACTTCTCCTGGTTTTGCATTCATGTGGCAACCGTGCCAAAAAGACATTATCAATAGCACTAAAATGAATATTTGAAGTAAATAATTTCAAAAGAAACATTACAGGAATATGTAAATCTATATTCGCCAATGTGGTAAATTTTACATATCTATACCTTTTCAGGGCCCCATGAAGCATCAATAGTTGACTCAGGACAGTATCCTCTAACAATAGCCATTGTTAAACCTATAGAAATATATATATAGAAAACTTTAAGAGAGAATGTCTACTGTATGCATTTAGTATTGTTAATATCTACTGACATTTAATAGTCAAACAAAATTTAAAAAGTGAAGCCAATTTGAAAACACAACCTCTAAAACTGAAAATTTATGTGAGTGAAAATACAAAATTTTTTACAAATTATGACAAAAAAAGAATATCCAAAATACTATCTTAAGAATTCAGAATTTGCTAAATTACTTTGACTTTTAAGTGTGAAAAAACTGTATGAAGAATAAGACAGAAGAAAAAGATTTTTGGTGTGTTTAAACATATATTTGTCAAGCAATGCCTCTAACTACTAACAAACCATTTCGTTGAATAAAATGTAATGTTAGTAAATACCATTGACGATAAAAGGTCTTACCAATCATTTTTCGTATTTGGTGCAACATAAAACTTTGACCTTTAACTCTTATGGTGATAAACTCAATCCCATCCCTCACATATGGATCTGAACACTTAGAAAAAGAAAGGAATATGAAATAGTCAATAGGATCTATTTTTAAATATTTTTTAAAATGAAAACTTGCTCTTTAGGTTAAATTGAGATAAGTAGCAAACTGAATATTTATGTTATTGTTCCATTTCTAAAACCTAGTAACTTTTTCAATTTTAAAAAGCTCTTTATCTGAATAGCTGGTATAAAGCTAATAATTTATCTAAATATATTGTAAAATGTAGGGTCTATTGATTCACAACATATAGTTAGCAATGCTATTGTGAAAAATTATTAACTGCTTAAGCAAAAATACATAACAGAGAAATAAAAAAGAATAATAAATTTATACAGAATAAAATTGTAAAAGCCTACCTCAAAATTGATAATATAACGTTTGGCACAAGCTTCCTGATATTTTCTAAAAAATAAAATATTTATATTGGTTGAATCACAGTCATTGTGTTAAGTAAAAGGTGATTTAAGACTATTGATCTAAGACTATTTTACTTTATATATCATGATAGTGCACTGATTGAGAAATGTTTAAAAAAACAAACACATTTGACTTACACTCCAGAAGTAAAATTATGAAATTTGTGTGTCCCGACAAATTTTTTCAAAATTGCTCTTATTCTTTCTAGAATGTCCGCTGTTGAGAAAGAAGAGAAAGAGTTAAACAAATGATTATGGCAATCTTTTAAATGACGAAATCTATAACCTCTATAAAAGAAATATTCTATAAGGTATAAGATTCATGACAAAATATTCGTCATGTGCTCGTTAAAATTGGGAAACTATTGCTGTTATACTTACATGTTGTTCTGTAATCATCTGTTATAAACTAAAAAAAAAATACTAGTATTGTAATTGTGACAGTATTTATGTTAAACTACAATACTATTACTACAATTCTACTGTACTATACTAATAAAAAATAAAAATAATTAAGAGTTCAAATAACACAATAGTATAATTCTAAAAAATACATTAATTAAATAGGTGTAAACAAAACAATTACTAGATCTTGAATACAATGTGATATGATAGTCATATAGTGACCCTATCGGAGAAACCTATGATTCTTCATAAAGTGTAACTTGTAACTCTTATCTTATATGATACAGACGTTACTTCAAAAAAGAAGATGATTATGTCCTACACGTCATGCATATTAACCAATGACCTAAATTCTGCCAAGTCACTGGTCTTCCTGGCTAGCTAAGACTAAGACTAAGACTGCTTTATTGATCCTTACGGAAATTTGTTGTGATTACAAGGACTCTTTTCTCATATAAAAACAACACAACAGAAAAATACACATAAATACAACAGACAACATAAAGAGTTCATTCAGCGACTACACACAGGTATCTTGGTGCATTTCATGTTCCTTGATCAATGAGTGGCGGTGATAGAGTCTGACCGAGTGAGGTACAAACGAGCTATTGTACCGCTCCGTTCTTGTTTTGATTGACAGCAGTCGCCCACTTCGCGACGACCTGACGTAGGTGAGTTTAGATGAGGCGTTGCCTTGCCAACAAGTTATTCCGTATGTTAGCAGATTTTGTATAGTCGCGCAGTAAAAAGTCTCAAGGATCTTCTTGTTTAGTTTAAAGCTATTGAGTTTGTATAGAAAAAAGAGTCGCTGGGCTGTTTTCTTTGTCAGAGTTCCAAGGTGGTCTTCCCATGAAAGCTTGTTGTTGATGATAACGCCTAGATATTTACATGCCTTTACTTGTTCTATAGATGTAGTGTTTATTTGCTCAGGCAACCCATTCCATGCTCTAATAGCGCTAGGGAAGAAAGAGCATTTGTACAAATCTGTCCTAGAATATGGAACGAGGAATGTGCCTTCATCTTTGTGTCTTTCTGAGTATTTTATTAAATTTTGTTTTTGCATTTGAAGATTAGGGTTCAGTGTTTTATGTATAACTTCTACTTTACTTTTTAAGTTTTCTATCCTGAATTTAGTGATTTTACTAAAGGTGTTATTCTAGTCAAATGTGAATATTCGCTTGTTATGAATCTCACTGCTCTATTTTGTGTCTGTTCCAGTTTCTTAATGTTTTCTTGAGTTGAGGGGTCCCAAATAGAGGATGCATATTCTATTATTGGCCTAACCAAGGTGAAATAACATTTTAGTGTTATGTTCTTATTTGATTTATAGAAATTTCTTTAAATAAACCGTAATGCTTTGTTTGATTTTGTGATAATTTCATCAATATGGGGATTCCATGACAGTTTTTCATTTATTATAACAGCTAGGTATTTTGCGTTTTTAGTCTGTGTTACTGGTTTACCATGAATAAGATAAGTGGAATTAATTTGTTTTAGTTTTTTTGTTAGTCTTAATAACTGACATTTTTTCTGGGTGGAAAGACATGCTCCAATTTGATTCCCATTTCTGTAATTCATCTAATTCTCTTTGTAAATTTCTGTATCTTGTGTTGTTTTTATTGCTCTATATATTATGCAATCGTCTGCAAATAATCTGACTTTTGTTCCTGAACTAATGCAATTTGGTAAATCATTTATGTAAATTAAAAATAGTAGTGGACCCAAGACTGTTCCTTGAGGTACACCTGAGTACTGTAATTGGTGTTGATTTAAAGCCATTTATTATTACAGTTTGTTCTCTCCCTATCAGAAAAAAAATCTTTAATCCACTGATGCAATGGACCATCAATGCCAAAATATTTTAATTTTTTAAGCAAACTATGGTGGTGAACTTTGCCAAAAGTAAGATAGCATCTATTTGCTCACTATTATTTAAACCTTTTGAAAAATCATCAATTAGTCCTATTAGTTGTGTTTCACATGATCTATACTTCCTAAAGCTATGTTGGTATGGAGTAAGGACATTATGTTTGTCTAAGCGGTTTATGGTGTTGCTACAAGTTATGTGTTCTGTCAAGTTGGGGCTGAGAATGCTGATGCGTTTCGTGTGTAGATGCTGTTTGTATTTGCATCTATATTGTTAGGTGTACAATTGTAGTCAAATGGAATTTCTATTTGTTTGGACCAATAATATTTTCTTATTTTATCTTAACTTGCTAAATTGAAAAGCCTTTCAATAATCTTATATCTACAGAATATCAAAAAATGTCTTTTAAAATGAATAAAATGAGTATCGTAAAGAGAAGAAAATGCTAAGGATGTTTAAATATTATGGCATATTTTTTCCCCCCAAGATTTTAATTGCATTAATGTTGCATAAAAAATCATTCCTCAATAAATTTGATGCTACTTGACAATCTACAAATTTATTTTCTTCACATTTTGTAACTTTTTTTTGCTCAGGTCACTATATTCAGTTATACAGTAAATATATATCAATGATTTTATACATTTAAAAAAAAAAAATCTTTTTATGGAAAACAACATTAAAATCATATGGCTTAAAAATGATCACCTTAACTATACCAACTAATGTCAGGTGCTCATTAAAATAATCATTTTTAAGCATTGAATTGAAAATACCCTTTTCCCCCAACACTGAAAAAAAAAATTTCAATCTTGCACAGAATTCAGACTCAAGATTGTTATTTAGAAGCTGAATTTTACCACTATCAACTACCACAGCTTCAAAATACAAGTCTCCTCACAAAGTTAACAGACACTTCACACTATAAACTGCATTAAGACACTAACCTTTTCTATAGGTGCAAAAGCAAAAGTTGGTGTCATATACATGTATGTTCGACTATCACACCAGTTCTTGGAGTCAAAACCATTAGTTGTTCGAACAAAACCTTGACAAAATCATTTGGTGAATGAATTTTATTGCCACTTAGTTCTAAATACTTTTTAAATATTTACATTCAAAAATAGAATCTTAGTTTTTTTCAAGCCCAGTCACAATTAATATTAAATAATTGTCTTACCCAAGCCCAGTCACAACTAACTGATACAAACTGTTATTTAAAACTTACCAAAAGCTCTAATCTGAGGTGGCAGTTCTTCATTTAATTTTATTATTAAATCTGGAACCAGCACAGCTTAAAAAAAAAAGAAATTCAAATAATACATTTCTTGTGATGACTAAATTTAATTAAGCTAGTTCAAAAGAAATTATTGATGACATTTCAACACGACTAGAGGAATGCATTCTTGAACTCTGTTTTGGTTACCATTTCCAATAGGACTACAAAAACAAATGTTGTTTTTTTTATGTTTAATGAAATCACAAGTATAATGGTATTGCCTACTTTATTTTAATTACTAGTATACCATTAATTTCTAAATTATTAAATTGCAAATTACAAAGCAGTGTGTGAGTCAGACAGTTTAGTTTACACTTTTTAATTTATTAGTTGAATTTTATTCACCATATTAAACTTCGGTGCAGTTGTGTACATGCAAAAAAAAAAAAATAATAATAATTAGAACTCTGATTTGTATTTTCATTTCATATTAAAACTATCTTGGAACAGACATAAATGTTGCAAGTGAACCATTAAATATTTATCTCTTGCAACATTCTGTAATATTGTTAATAAAATAAAAAAATATCTGCCACAAACTGTTGGACAATAATATTTTGGAACATTCAGTGACCCAGGAATACCAACTGAACTTAGCAAACATAAGTTATAAACATAAACTTATCTTTAAACTAAATATTTGACCAGCTGCTGAGACATTTTTATCTGTACGGGATCCCCGCTGGAACCACATTTTTGCAGGACATTCTGCTTCTGCCTGTGTTATGGCCCCAATTTTAGATAAAGCTGGTAAAATATCACTTTCAATAGTTTGAAAGCCAGGATTGCTGCAAAGAAAATGTCACATCAAAAAATATACACATATTAAAACACATATTGATACTTAAATAGCTCTCTCTGGCTAAAAGCTGAAAGATAAAGTAGTACATTTATTTCATTGTTGAAAGTAATTCCAAAACTTAATAGGTATTTAAATTTTTTAAAAACATTTAATTATAAACTTACACCTGGACGCCAAAATAACCTTTGCCATTGTAGGCTACAACCATAGCAATTTTTCTTCTACATCCTTCAGATTGTCCAAGTGAGCCCTTTTTTCAATGAAACAGATAATTTAGCCACTTAAAAATCATAAAATTATAAAAATAGTTACGTTTTTTAAATTTATAAATAACCAGCTTTTTAAAGAAGTGATTTAAAAAATTCAAATCTTAGAGAGGAAAAGAGCACTAAAAGGAAAATAGATTTACATGAACCAGATATAGAAGTAATCAATTGAAAGTAAAAGTATGTTAGAAATAAAATATGTTTGGGCTATCAAGTAAGTAAGACAGGATTTGATCCACAGAATTTATTTTCTGATTTATCAATCACAAGTCAGATTTAATTTTTAGACAATTTGAGAAAACAGTCCTTGTAATCACAATAAATTTCCAATTAGAGTATAAAAGCAATCTTATTTTATAAGAAATTGACACAAACAAAAACTGATTGGGCTGCAGCTTTTTTTTTTTTTTTAAATGTTTTCATAAAGCACATAGCATGCTCAGATTTGGCACCTATTTCTTTTGCAGGCAAGTGGGGGAGAGTGTACCTTGGAGAAGATTTCCATGCTGCCTTTAGGTGCTCAGCAGACACATTTCAGCTCAAGTCAAGTTTTGAGCCTGAGCCTTCCTAGATTGCTTATCAGTTCATACGTCACTCAGCTACACATCCCATTAAATAAATAGCTTTGAGCCCAGGCAAAAATTTATGTTTTTACAATAGAAATACAAACAACCAGGTTTGGTTCAGCTACTAATGGGTAAATATAGAGTGACCAAAATTAGACAAAACTCATAACTACTTTAACTATCAAAGCAGATAAAGTTTTGACAGTTTATTGTATTGTACTTACAGTTTGCTTTTTAGTTTTTTTCTTAGGAATGTTGATTTCTGCTTGATCTGTTGCCCTTTTCTGAGAATACAAAAGTTTATATGGGAGTTGGAGGGGAAGAGTGCTAGCAAAGAAATGTATAATTAAAATATCACATAAAAATTATTTGGAATGTATATATTGAACAAAGCAAAAAGTTTGCTTATCTGGCAAAACTAAGGAATATCAGTTGTCTGGATATCTGCATTTTATACAAAATTATACTTATGATAAAAAGATTTTGTGCAGAGTCTGACCAGCAGGTCTAAAATCAATACTTATGTTAAAAGTTATGAATAAAATGTTTTAATTAATCTCACAGAAGTAAGGTTTAGTGTATTTTCTGCCATTCTCAAGAGGCTCTGGTTGAATTTGTAAATTATGCTTTGAATTTTTTTAAGCATATCAACTCAATAATATTTTGGAGTGACTGTGTGTAGGACCTGGTCCAATCTGGGGAAGACACACAGATTCAAAGCTGGAGTTTGAGGTTGAGTTCCAATGTTCCTTAATAAGAAAGAATTAAAGAAGATTAATATATACATACTTATAAAATTCAACTTGAAATTTTTAATTAAAATGAAAATTGACGTGTTGAATTAAATATTTAAGACATTCCTACCCTATATCTGCTGTCTTTTTTATATCACCAGTAAGGACCCATAGCTTATTGAAAAAAATCAAGGTTGTCTTCACCTGAAGATTGTTCTATCAAAATAAAAAAAAAAAGTAGTGTTAAACAGAACTCCAAGACTAAGAGGTGCGGTAATTCTGAATGAGTTCACGGGTCAGTCATCTTTGTTATTGTTTTGACTGTAATATTAAATCTTGGGTTTTCTCTCAGATTTGGGTTGTTCTTTTTTAATTAGCTTTGCTTAAATCATCCTCATAAACAGAGCCTGTAAGTTGACTTTTGCTTACTAAATAATGGCTTTTAGATGGGGGGGGGGGGGGGGGGGGGGCTATTAGATCTACAAGTGTTTTTTTTAAGCACAATTTATTTTTCAACTAGTTTCCTTGGCTTTTACGACCGAAATAACTTTTACAGACTTTTCACTGCTGTGTGCAAAATATTTTCGTTAAATCTACAGTAAATTTAGATTCTATGTCACTAAAATTTGTGGCTGTGAGAGAATTATCTTCTCTAGATCTAGTGATTTACTCTATTTCTAGAGTAATCTAGATATTAAATGTTGTATCTAGATCATTTAATTGACTAAAGTTCACAGAGTTTTCAGGTTAGGTGTGAATTATCTTATCTAGATCTATCTTAGATCTAAATCTAGACACTGTCACTAGGCTCACTAGCTAGATGATTTACGGACTTTCCATGCGTAGTCACTCTTAGTATTACAACAAAAAGATTTTAGGTGAGGGAGGGCCTGGAGGGGTGTAGCCTATACATTAGGCTGGTAATTGCTCTAATTATAGACAAGAAATGTATATTGTATTGACACCAAGTAAAAATTAAAAGAAAATAGCATTGCTTTGAAAACACAGAAGAAATGTTAATTTTTGGTATTTTTTAAGACACTATCTTGGGATTTCTTTGGAACATAAACAATAACAAATAGTAACAAAGATGGCTGACCCGTGAACTCATTCAGAATTACCAGAGGTGCCACTGTATCCAAAGGGTGTGGAACCTTACTTAGATTTAGCTATGTTGTAGTATGTTTGGACAAGACTCAGCCAACAGGATTCTAGATTTAGTTTGAAATTAAGAAGAAAAAAACCCTAGTGAGTCTAATGTTATGATTATGTAGCAGTAAGTAGAGCACTTTGTGACTTAATTAAAGGTGAATTGGTCAGCACGAATGGAATATTCAATGGAGTCAGCTACTAGATCTTTAACTTTACTTTAAGTTCTAACTGAAATAGTAGATCCAGAGTCTAGTCATCATATCACATTACACATATATGCAAACAATATATACCAATATAGGCTAGATTTTATTTTTTTATTTGAGATTTTAATACTAAACCATTACTTGACCCAGCACAGCCAAGGCCAAAGGGGTTTTGAATTAAAATCCTCTACCAGAGGGCGAGGGGGTTTTGCAGTTAACTAAAACTTAGTTAAGTTAAATTCCACTCTTCTAATTATATAGTCATATTACTCATATTATCGTATCATAATCATAGTTCTGTTTGTAAAATGTTTTACATAATTCGGATGTTCCTTCAGAGTTGAAGATAGTTTACTTCCTAGTCCAAACCTCCCGCAGGACGACGGGGGATGGGAGTGGGCAGGGTTTGAACCCTCGACCGTCGATAAATCCGAACGACAGTCCAGCGCGCAAACCGCACGACCAGGCAGCCATCCTAGTTCTAGACTAGACTAGACTAGGCACTTCAACAAAAAAAATTTGTTTTGATCATATTGTTTTGTAATTGATATCATTAAATTGAGCTTGGTGTCCCATTTACAAAAATATCAAATTTATGTTTCTATGATAAGTAGAAGCAAAGTTATGATTTTTTTTGTATTTAATTTTTTTTCCTTCTTTGGCTTTGTATTCAATAAAAAATTTTGGTACCCGAATTTCGACTTTTTGTTATTAAAGCATGCATATCTTTCTTATTATTCAATATTTTTGGTTCAAATTTTCTGAAGACTTTATGCATGTTATTTAAAGCGTAATATGACCCCAATCTTTCATCTAAACTGATTTTTCATACTTTTACAGCTGGGCGAAGCTGAAAATAGAGACGACAAATTTGGTCGAAATTTAATTTAATTCATGCACAACTTTTTTATTTGTCATTTTTCCATTTCAAATTTTCAGGAGACTTTACATGTTCTTTATATCATTTTATAACCCCTAAATCTTTCATCTTAATTTATTATTTATACTTTTACAGCCAGACAAAGCTAAAAATAGAAATGACGAATTTGGTCAGAATTTGACTTATTCATGCACAACTTTTTTATTTATTAATATTACCATTTCAAATTTTCAAGAAACTTTAAACATGTTATTAGCTACAAAAATAAATATTAATTTTAAAGAAAAATAGCAATTTTATTTCTTAATATTTAATCATAAAATTAAAAGGAGACTTAAAACAGCTGGAGTATGTAAAAATTTATCTTCTAAAATCATTTTTAAAATATTGACCTTTTTTTTACCAAAAAAAAACAACAAACTCAGATGTTGTAAAATTACAAAATATTTGGATTGGGGGGGGGGGGGGGGCAAGGCAAGAGGCAATAGAAATCAATACTATTAGTCAAATTGCCAAGATTAGTTATCAGAATGTTTCTTTTATAAAATGTATTATATATATATATTATATATACAGACATAATCTAAACAAACTTATAACATCTAGATCTAATTTATATATATATTGAAAAGCTGTTTTAGTTTTTAGGCTATTTCTCAGATTTTCTCCCATTAAATTTCATATTAAAAAAATAGATCTAACTTTAGTCCTCAACATTATAGATCTAGAAACTACTATTAGTTTATTAAGACAATTTAAGTATAGACTACACTAGTATATTATATATCAAATCAATTAAAGATCTATATATTTATCTCTCTTATCTAATTCTAGATTTCATTCTATGCATCTCTGTAACTGTTCCTATTGTAGAAAATAGATTTAAATTTAAGCCTAAATCTAAATATTAGACCTAGATCTACACTCTAGTGTATGATTAAAACAATAATTTGATTTTTCTACATTATCTGAGGCTTCTCTAGATCTATTACTAACTAAATCTAGATCTACATTAATACGAGTTTTTTGCTTCATTATCTAAATTAATAAACAAGGAAACTTCGTTTTAATAATCTTTTATAAGTATTTTATTACTACTTCCGGTAGAATTGATAGCAAAATGGCTACTTTCGATTTGGTGGTCATTTGAGCATTCATATACCAATAGCGCCATCCAAAATAGCTTAACAATCACACGTGATTCTTATGTAGATATGGATACTACAAATTACTACGGAGGAAATTCCTGCTACCCGTCGTCTCAGCGTGGCGCCTCCGTGGAAACGTCCAGGGGTGGAACTGGATAGGCTAAGAACGAGTAGCGAACCAGGCCTTCTAGCAGGTCTCCCTGGGTGAGCTTTTGTTTTTTTTATCTCACTCTGGGTGGGGATGGAACAAGTAACTTGCAACCCAGTCCAAAAAGTCCGCCACGTCGTTCCACAAAGGGTGTCGTCATCAGTTCCGAATTGCTGGATTGGCGACACTCGCACGGAATAGTGGCGGTTACATTATAGGAATATGAGACAAGCTCCCCGCAGTTAGCATTGTTCCTGACCACTTGTAGCGAGTATGACCCGTGCCGGGGATGGTGCGCTGTGTACGCGGCACAGCCCGGTCTGGCCCAGTCAATCGATATGGCCGTCTACTGCTGGGTGCCCTCAGACAGGACAGGGGTGAAGAGCCCCATGTCCAGGCCTGGTGGTTGGATAAAAGCCTTTCTAGCCATCAACGGGATAATGGCGCCTATGGCGCCGATTCCCTACTGGACTTCATCGAAGGTACATAGGCCCTTAATTGAAATCGATTATGATTTTAAATCCATTGAAATCGTGGCTAAAAGAGGCGAATATGGATACATTTTATATTGAGGAACACTTTTTTCATGTGGACATAAAAAAAATGTGTATTTTCTTACTTTTTTTTTACTTGAAAGTATATGTATTTTTCTTTTTACTGATACTCATTTCAGGTAACATTTTAGAAGCTGATTTTTTTTTGTACTAATAGAAAATATATATCTGGCTATATTTCTGCCAAGTTTTATCACGATACCCTTATTTCTTCGATTGTTATCGATTATATAAATTTTGCACTGGTCCCTATGGGATTTTTTATTTTTTAACTTTTTTTGAAAACGAAACTATTTTATAACTTAAATCTTGCCTAGGCTAGTAGATATAGCAATTATGTATAGGTCTACAAAGCTGTTAAAGAGTTTAATTTATTTCTTCTATTGTTTTTATAATTTTAAAGCGCATTTGAAAAATATTGTTTCAGACGATTTTGATCCCACTTTTTAAATATTTGGTTATTTTCTGCCATCACAAAGCCGCCATTTAGTCCACTGTCCCTTGACATTTCTTGTAGCTATAGACCTGATAATTGTTTATTTCATCAATATTTACATTCTAAACAAGTGAAGTTCATAAATATAAATGAAATCAGATTTGTGAGCTAGTAATTTACTACGAATTCTAGATCTACTATTAAATTTCTTATTTAATAAGTAGATCTATCGTCAACGCAACTCAATTCCAGCTTTTTAACATTTTGAGTGGGGAGTGTGTCTCTTGCGGGCTGAGCGAGCTAGACGCTCTCATCTTCATTGTTCCATGTCAACCAATGTTAGGTCAAAACGCCACAAAAAAAAATCATAACTTTGTAACTGTTTAACCTACATTCATAATTTATTTTAATTTATACACCATTGGAAAGTTCTTTCAAAGTATTTTAATGATGTACTAACGAAAATTTTTTTATTTCACATCCCTACATGAAAACCAGCTTTTAAGCACACTTCCGGCGTACAAAAATAGCGATGTGGAAGTACCTAACTAGATCATAAAATAAGAATATTAAGTCATTTAAGAATAGAATAGATCTAGATGAGTAGATCTACATGATGTACATCTACTACTACTAGATCTAGTCAATCTAGAATATTATTCAATTTTATTCTAGATCTAGAGACTAGATCTAGACTAATTAGTCAATTAAATTGACTGACAATTAGTCTCTAGGCTAGGACTCTTGACTCTTGACTACCAAAGTCGGCAAATTTTTATTTTGGCAAAGTGTCCAAAGATCTATTCTATTTCTAGTACCTTCAAAAAATCATTGCAGCTTTCGTGATATATAAATTTATCTAGATCTAATTAAATAGATCGAGATTTAAAACCGCGTGTGTAAATCTTGATCTGTGTGGATCTAGATAGTAGATAGATCTATATTATAACTTACTTTAGCTGCTAGAGTAACTTACTCAGAAACGTAAAGAGTTTGACTAGGTTGGCAAGAGTTCCCCCCCTTCTTTTAAATAGAGTAGTTTCCCATTAAAAGGTGCAACTTTCTGTATTTTCTAAAAAAAAAAGTCAAACACACACAATAAACATATTATATGATAGGCTACATACTGTTACATACATTACATAGGCCTACATAAATGTCCCACACACATTATCTACATTTTTTCCCCATTTGTGTGGAAGTCTGAGTAATTGATGTTACATGCTCTCAGCGCCGACTCAGCGGTATTCATTATTATGGCTTTCTTTTGTATCATAGCTAGCCACACACCTTGATGTATGTGTCTATGATCCTAACCAACCTAAAGTTTCGTCTCATACTAGATGTCATCTGATAACAGTGATTTAAATATCTCTTTACTTAGTACATACAGAGGCTCCTTTAGGGGTGGCAAGTGGGGCAACCGAGATAGGAGATTTCCTTGTCACCTTCGGAAACCACACCAGTTCTCATAAACAAGCAAGGACTGTGTTACTCAATATTTTGAAAGCTTTTCCCACCATCTATATAATAGGCCTAATAATAATAATAATAATAATTGAACACATAATGGCAGAATACACCTTACAGGGACACACACACAAGGCAGTGCGGCTATTGACCTATAGCTAGGGGTTTGGTTTGTGGGCAACAGGGCGTGTCCGCACGCCGACGGGCCATGCCTGCCTCACATCTTGGGGCCAAACCTCCTCCGAGACCCTTGCAGTTTAGCCTGAGGCTTCGCAGCCTCAGTTTCCATCTGCCACCACGAGGAGGTACTGCATAGGACTTGCTGTGGAGAGGCTATGTACTGGCAAGAGAGACTTACAAAACTGCTCCCCTTTCACAGATGCTAGCCAGCGGAGGCAACAAGTCAAGCTACCACACTAGACGCTTCACACAGCCATTTGACAGATAAGGGAGTAAACCCTAACAGAAAATCCGGTCCTGGAGCCCCGTAGGCGGGGGGACAGTAGTAAGACTACTGCTCTCTGGCAAACTCCTGCAGCCACCTGTCCCCAAATTGTGATGGCTCGCCATCCCTTTGGACCCGGTCAGTATGGAAGAGAGGCGTGTGCTGACGTGTGGGCAGCCCAGCACTCGCAAATTTACCGCCCAGGCTTTCCCCTAGCAATGGAGAGGTCACTCCATCTCTGACAGTAATGTCTTTGGAAAAACACGGAGAGTGGTAGTTACCGGTGATAAGTTCCTAGCTGATTGGCGTAAGCTGGAACGCCAGGGACCACTCTTGACGGTAGGAGGGGCTTTTTAGCCTCACTGGATAGCTACTGCCTGCCTTAAGCCGAGCAGCCCTCGGACAGTAAAGTGCTATCCCGCCACAGCTTGCCGCACCACTGGGTGCTTGGTGCTAAGACAAAATCAAAAAGCAAGCTGCTCACCCGCACCTGCAAATACAATCAAAAGAAAACCCTCAACATTAATGCGTTTAGCAAGCTGGAACATACGGACAATGTGTCCTGGCTTCAATACTGACCCTGAACTAGTCACAGACATGCGTCAAACAGCTATCATCGACAGAGAACTCAGCAGACTAAACATTGATGTGGCCTGCCTGCAAGAAACCAGACTGGCAGACAGCGGATCTCTTACAGAAAGCAACTATACATTCTACTGGCAAGGAAAACCAGAACAAAGCCCTAGAATACATGGCGTCGGCTTCGCAATAAGAAACAGTCTCGTCCCCTGCATCGCGATGTTTCCCATTGGCAATGAAAGAGTATCACACATGAAATTTGCATCACCGCAAGGCAAAGTTAATATAATCTGTGCTTACTCACCAACCCTTGCTGCACCGGAAGAGGACAAAGACAGATTCTATCAAGCTCTAGAGGACGTAATTAAAAGTATTCCAAAATCCGAGCACCTCTATATAAATGGAGACTTTAATGCCCGTGTTGGTGGTGGAAATGATGCATGGCCACAATGCTTGGGACCTCATGGTGTTGGCAAAATCAATGACAATGGCCAAAGGCTACTCGAGTTTTGTAGCTCTCATGAACTGTGTGTAACAAATACATTCTTCTCTGGCAAGGAACGCCATAAAGTCTCTTGGCAGCACCCACGCTCAAAAAGGTGGCACCAGCTTGACCTCTGCATCACCCGAAGGATGGATCTGAAAAGTGTCATCCACACCCGTTCATACCATAGTGCGGACTGCAACTCAGACCATTCACTAGTGCTAAGCAAAATCAAACTACTTCTCAAGAAGGCTTATACTTCCACTCAACCCAGAACTAGGCGAATTAACGTCAACCATGTAGGTGACCCAGAGAAGTGTGCACTCTTTGGCGAGCTCCTGAACAGTTCAATCTCCTCGTTAAGTAATGAAGAAGACATCTCTATCAGATGGGAGAAATTAAGAGATGTAATCTACAGTTCGGCAATCACCGCCTTTGGGCCTCAAAAACACAAAAATGTAGACTGGTTTGAGGCGAATCTAGCACAAATGGAACCTTGCATCGAGAAAAAGCGATCTGCACAACTCGCTCTCAAGACAAAGCCAAGTACAAGATCTTTGGAGGCCTTCAAAAGTGCTAATAAAGAGGCGAAACAAATGGCTAGAAAATGTGCTAACAACTTTTGGAGGGATACCTGCAACAGAATCCAAGACAGTCTCCACTCAGGAAATAGCAAAGCTCTATTTGATGGCATTAAAGCGGCCCTGGGTCCAACAGTGTCTAAGCCTGCCCCCCTTCTATCCAAATCAGGAGAAAAAATTACAGATCAAACCAAGCAGCTAGAACGTTGGACAGAACATTACCTCGAAGTCTATGCCACACAGAACACAGTAGACGATGTCGCCCTGGCTTCTCTACCAGATCTTCCAGTACTGGAATGCCTAGATGATCTTCCGAACCTCAGTGACCTTAAAAAAGCAATTAACTGCATAAAAAATAGAAAATCTCCTGGGAGTGATGGTATCCCAGTGGAAGTAGTGAAAGTCAACGAATCACTCCTGCTCCCTGAACTCTATATTCTCCTCTGCCGCTGTTGGGAAACAGGTCATGTCCCACAGGACATGCGTGACGCAACTATAGTCACAATATACAAGAACAAAGGGGATCGGAGTGACTGCAACAATTACAGGGGTATCTCTCTCCTCAGTATAGTGGGCAAGATCTTTGCTAGAGTGGCACTATCCAGGCTGCAAGTGATAGCTTCTAGAGTCTACCCAGAGTCTCAGTGTGGATTCAGGAGTGGTAGATCCACTGTAGACATGATATCTTCTCTACGACTACTGCAGGAGAAATTCAGAGAGAGAGACAGACCCCTTTACATCGTTTTTGTTGATCTGACTAAAGCTTTTGACATGGTCAGCAGAAGTGGCCTTTTCAAACTCCTGAGGAAAATAGGTTGCCCTCCCAAACTACTGCAGTTCATTGAGTGTTTTCACGAGGAAACTAAATGCACTGTCAAATTCAATGGAGCCCAATCAGCACCTTTTGAGGTTTGCAGTGGTGTCAAGCAGGGATGTGTGCTCGCACCTACTCTGTTTGGCATATTCTTCTCCTGTCTACTGCATTATGCGTACAACGACATAAACGAAGGTGTGTTTCTCCATACAAGATCCTCTGGAAAACTATTTAATGTTTCAAGGCTGCGGGCAAAAACCAAGGTTAGGAAGCTACTCGTCAGGGAACTCCTGTATGCTGATGATGCAGCTATTGTGGCTGATTCTGATATTCAGCTACAGTGCCTGGTTGACAAATTATCTGCTGCTTGCCAGAAGTTCGGCTTAAACATCAGTCAAAGCAAGACTAAGATACTTGTCCAAAACACAAACACTGCACCTCAAGTAAACATTAATGGCCAACCACTAGAAATTGTTGATCACTTTTGTTACCTTGGCTCCATCATATCCAACAACACTCTACTGGATAAAGACATAAACAACAGGATAGCCAAGGCAATGGCCACCATGTCACGGCTGCAGAAAAGAGTCTGGGACAACATATTGCTGACTAACAGTACTAAAGCCCTAGTCTACCGGACCTGTGTGTTGAGCACCTTGCTGTACGGAAGTGAAACATGGTCAACCTACTCATGGCAGGAAAAAAAGCTGAATGTTTTCCACCTCCGATGCCTAAGGCGGATCTTTAAAATAAGGTGGCAAGATAAGATAACCAATGAGGAAGTGCTACAAAGAGCAGGGTGCCAGGACATCCGCTCTGTTATCAGCAGCAGACGCCTTGGCTGGCTTGGCCACGTTCGTAGAATGCCAGAAGGTCGACTTCCACAGGACATCCTGTATGGCGATCTGATAGAAGGCAGGAGAGCCGCTGGTCGCCCACTTTTACGTTATACGGATGTATGCAAACGCGACATGAAGCTCTTCAAAATCGACACTGGCAACTGGGAAGAGGTGGCACTGGACAGATCCTCATGGAGAGAGAGCATAAAGGAAGGGTCAAAGATTGCAGATGCCATACACAACAGAAGCAGAAAGAAGGGTGAAAATGCAACGGCGCCTGGTGATTATATATGCCCAACCTGCGATCGCAGCTGTGTATCAAGGATTGGCCTCTTTAGTCACACAAGAAGTTGCAAAGGGAAAAGATCGTCTCTCGAGACGTAAAATGCCACAGATGAATGGCAGAATGTTCAGCCCTATCGAAATCTGCCTACCTAGTTGCAAAGCTAATACACCAGCACTAGGCTTTGACACACAATTTGATCGATAAGGATACTCCTCCACTCCATATTATAAATACTCACCACAAGAGGTACTCGAGTCTACGGATCATCTACTGTACTGGGATAGGCCTATTTTGATTGACAAAACGGTAGATTTTAATCGCCCTGATTTGCTGCTTATCGATAAAAAAAGAAAAGGCCGCTACCATTATTGACATCGCCGTGCCACTATCTCATAATTTAAAAAAAAAACTGAGCTGAAAAAACAACGAAAATATGTGAACCTTGGCTTGGAGATTAAGCGTTTATGGAAATTATCTAAAACAACAATATACCCCATTGTCATATCAACCGAGGGGATAATAACAACTGACCTCACATTTCTTCTTCTTCTTCGTTCTCATTGTTATGCTGGAGTGTTCAGATGACTAGACCAATACATGAGATGAACTGCGCAGTGGTTTCCAAATCAGGGAGCTCTACATATAGTTTTCTTTCTATTGGGTAGTTTTGGGGCCAGTGTCTTATACGGGCCTCTTGGTAAAGAGAGCAGTTTTGGAGGACGTGGTCGGCATTCTCTGGTGATACTCCACATGGGTAGATTTCACTGGTTCCAACTGACCTCACAGATACCTTCAAGATTCCTAGGAACATTCTCGTTGCCTGTCAGAGGGCGGTACTTCTGCAGACCTGCCACGTGTACATCAACAGAAAATTCCTCGGTGGAAACTGATAAAGGGACTACGATGAATTTTGTTTCCCTTTAACAAAACTCGACACTGGCTTTGCCAGAGAATGAATACTCGTTCTTTTATAATAATAATCTTTATTGTCCGTAAGGAATTTCGTCTTACAATTTAGCTTTACACCAAACAAAGCATTATAACTATAAAAAATACATTTAAAAAAATTGTACATTCAGACCAGACTCACTCATAATTTACATTTGAAAAGTTTATATCAGATTGTTTCTATTTAGTGATTTGATTGCCAGGGGAACAAAATAGTTTTTGTGTCTGTTTGTCTTTGCTATCGGTGTCTTGTATCTCTTTTGTGATGGTAAAATCACAAAATCCTGACCCAAATGGTGATTTTTTATTTCTAGAATCTTTTTAGCTTTTTTAAAGGATGTTTGTCTCAAACAGCTTCCCAAATGGGGTTTGCTTTTTTGCCAATGACTTTACCCGCAGCATTTAGGATTCTCTGGAGTTTATTTTTATTTTTAGTTTTCAGATTGCCATACCAGGTAGTGATATTAAAATATTGCCGATGTGAGTGTGATAAAACATAGCCAAGGCCTTTTCGCTAACATTAAAAGAGGACAGTTTTCTCAGCAATCGTAGTCTTTGCTGCCATTTTTTGCTGATAAAATCAGTATTTGCAGTAAAATTTAGTTTATTGTCTAGGATAGTGCCAAGGTATTTAAAAGTTTGCACTATTTCAATAGTCTCTCCAATTTCCATAAAAGCCATATAACATGACATTTTGGGTTTTGACAAACCGGATTGCAGTTTTATTGCCAGTACCCACGTAAGGTACTATATTTTGTAACAACAATAAGGCATTTAGTATAGCATTGGAGGCGTCGAGTCCATTAGCTTGATGAGGTACTGTATAGATCTATATGATATGATTTACGGTTTTTATATATATATATATATATATATATATATATATATATATATATATATATATATATATATATATATATATATATATATATATATATATTTCTATATATATATATATATATATAGGCCTATATATATAGATATATGACATACGCTGATACATAGACCTAGATTGTTGGATATATTTTAGAATGTAGAATAGATAGGCCCTATTTTAATTAGCTTGCTGTTCGATCTATTAAAAACTATTTTAAAATGATAATCCGTGGATTAAAAAAAACAACTGTTATGTAGTTGGCAGCTCTTGTGTAACTGGCTGATAGAAGACTGCTGTTTGCACACAGCAGACAAGAGACGTAGTATAGAGTAGACTTAGATTGCATCTTATGAGCTTATTATTTTATTTTTTTCAAATAAAAAATGTCTCTCTCGTTAACTAGAGTTTTTCGTAAGTGTATATTACATTCTATAGGATTAGATCTAGAGTTTACAAACAAAAATAAATTAGACTAAAGATATTCACAAGTTTTAGCTTTGCAGCTTGCTCACAGCTGCGTCATTGTGACATTGTCATGATTGTGTTGCTCACTCTGAAAGAGCTTGGACGTGGCATTTTTTATTTTGGTATTTTACTAATCTAGATAGATCTAGGACTAGACTGTCACTAGACCTAGATAGATCTAGAAAGATCTAGAAATGTAGATTTAGCAAATATGCTGAGCATCTTAGTTCTTATCCATGACGTCCATCAGTCCATGTCTTATCTTATAAGTTATATAATACAGACAATACTTCAAAAAAGAAGATGATTACGTCCTACGCGTCATGCTTAGATCTGGACCTATCTAGAATCTGAAACTAGATCTAGTCACTCACTAGTGTAACATTCTGTTCTAGATTCTATATTTTAATATTATAATATTTTTTTATAGATCTAGTCTAAGTCTAGAATCTAGATATGATAGTCTTAGGCTTAAGTGTAAGGACAGGCATAAATCCATTCATATAATCAATCATAATGTGATAATGATAAAAATCAAATCGGGATATTTGTTTAGATCTATAATTAGATGAATTTTGTACTTTAACCACTTTTACTACCATAAGAGAATATTTATCATTGTAGTCTGTAAATAATTCTCTATAGTCTAGATCTAGTTATTTAATATTCTAGAGTAGTCTAGATCTATATATATATATATATAATATATTATATACGACACAATTTATTTTTTCAGAATACGAATATTGTACTGTGGTGTAGATCTAGTTAATTATGTTAATTCTATACCTAATATAGAATAGATCTAGATCTAGTTTTGTACATAAAGAATTTCTTTTTAAAGATCTTTTGAAGGACTGAAATTTCAGAATTTCATTGAAACATCTTAAAAATTACTAGAATCTATTCCCTTTAATTGGAGGCACTGTGACTGTGTGGTAAAACAATTGGCTTCTGAACGGGGGTCCTAGGTTTGAATCCTGGTAATTTTAATTTTGGGAACCTTAGGATGCCTCTGAGTCCACCAAGCTCTAATGGGTACCTGTTATTAGTTAGGAAAAAGTAAAAGTGGTTGGTCTTTGTGCTGCCGCAAAACACCATTGTAACCGTGGGCTACAAAAACAGATGCCCAATAGATTGCAAAGTCTGAAATGGGAACTTTACTTATTTCTTTTAACCATGTCTGGAGATTCATAGTATCAATTTTTTTCATCCTGTAATTTCCTTTTTATGTGTTATTTCAGGATCGGTATCAAATTTGAACTCCTTGAGAGTTCTTGGCACTTCTAATTTGTCTCAACGCTATAAGACAAACACATCTGGACCTCCTCCTAAAACTGGAATCATGATGATGAACTTAGGGGGTCCTGAAAATCAAGAAGAAGTTCATGACTTCCTGCTGAGACTCTTCTCAGATAAAGATCTCATTCCATTGCCAGCGCAGGGGAAGTTAGCACCACTAATAGCAAAACGAAGGACTCCAAAAATCCAAGCTCAGTATGCAAAGATTGGTGGTGGTTCTCCCATAAAACGATGGACTGAACTACAAGGCCAGGGTATGGTTGAAATTTTGGACAAAATTAGCCCATCGTCTGCACCACATAAATTTTACATTGGTTTCCGCTATACTCACCCTTTAACAGAAGATACAATTGCACAAATGGCTGAAGATGGAATTCAGCATGCCATAGCATTTACACAATACCCACAATACAGTTGTTCAACTACAGGTAGCAGTCTTAATTCCATTTTTAGGTACTACAACAAGAAAGGCAATCCAGGAAATATGGTCTGGAGTGTTATTGATCGATGGCCAATACATTCTGGATTGGTTCAAGCATTTGTAGACAATATTAAAGCAGAAATCAAACGTTTCCCAGCAGAAGATCAAGATGACATTGTCATCCTTTTTTCTGCCCATTCTCTTCCAATGAAAGTAGTAAACAGAGGGGATCCTTATCCTGCAGAAGTTGCTGCCACAGTACACAAAGTAATGGAAGGTCTTGGCCACAGCCATGCTTATCGTCTTGTTTGGCAGTCCAAAGTAGGCCCCCTGCCCTGGTTAAGCCCACAAACGGATGAAGCTATAAAAGGATTAGTAGAAAGAGGAAGAAAAAATATTCTTCTTGTACCCATTGCATTCACTTCTGACCACATTGAAACATTGTTTGAGCTAGATCATGAATATGCCCAAGTGCTGGCTTCACAAGTGGGAGTAAAAAATATTCGAAGAGCATCCAGTCTAAATGACAACAAAATTTTTATCCAGGCATTAGCTGATATTGTTAAGCAGCATATTGATACAGGTGTGGCCTGTTCACCTCAGCTGGCATTGCGTTGTCCATCTTGTGTGAATCTAACCTGTGGCCCTGCCAAAGAGTTCTTTCAAAACCAGCAAGATGCCTTGGGTGAGCTATTGAAGAAGGGTACAAAGCAAGCTGCTGCAGCTAAAGCCTAGAATTGGTTATTATTGTTTAATAAATAAATATATTGCATGTTAGTGATTTGCCTTTGTTTCCCTTGATACTGCATATTCATAATTACAATATTGTTTTTGTATTGTTGAATTAAAGAACAAAAAATGTTTCTTATGCTATGCATCTGTTATTGCTGTTGAAGTATAACATCAAAAGCTATATTTGTTTATATGTTTTTATAGTCTTGTGATAGAAGGTTGTTAACTTTTTTTTATATTTGTTGCCAACTTGTTACACCATATTTAAAGTATATTATTTCAATTCATTAAATTATTATTTTAAAAAGATTAATAAATAATTGTATTTCTAAAGATCTGCATGCACCTAAACTTGAATTATTTTTTTTATCATGATAATGTTAAATACTCAGATTCTTTGTCTAATGGCATCTAGATCTATCTCCAGGTATTTGTACTTAGTACAGGTACTTGCTTGTTATTAAATTATGTATGAGATATGTTTGAACCATATTTCTTTCCACTGTGCATGATATGTGAATGCTTAATTGATTGGACAGTGTAACAGTTAAAAAAAAAAAATCTATTTTACTCTTGCATTAAATAAAAAAAAAAAACAGAAGCTTTGTAAATTAAATTAAATAAAGTTTTCTGTGTGTTTGTCTTACTCTATTTTTGTCACTCTAAAATAAAAAAAAAAATTAAAATAAGCCTACAATGTTGTTAATGAATTCATTGTAAATTGTGTCTATTTCTTATTGCTAATTAGAAGTAGCTTACACTCAGTTGCTAAAAACTAGCTATGTTTTCATTGGCATTGATTGCTAGAAGATGTCAATAAAAAATTATTGTGTCCTGTTCATTAGTTTAGAAATACAAGTTTGAATTTGCATACATATTAGAAGAAATAAGAGTACTTAAATAACATGCAGATTTTTAAGCAAAGGTATATATGAATAGTTCTTTTGAATACCTTAAATTTAATACCAATATTTTATTACCAGTACTTCTATGTAGGAATAGTGTCTTGAACTACCTTACATTTAATATAAATCTTGAAGTACCAGTACTGGTATGAATAGTGTTTTTTACAATAGCTTTCAAGCCCAAACATCAAAAATTTTTTTTGTTGAGCCAATTCGATCAAGCATTTCTTTGACAGCAGGCTTTTGTAGTTACTATTTCTATTGCTACTGAAGTACTCAGATGTGTTTACTTTTTGTAGTCTTTTTTTTGTTTTGTTTGAGTAATTCTCATCCTTACTCTTTAAAATTCACATATGGCTCCAGTAATAGCAGTTCTATGAATTTATTTTCTTTCCTGATAAAAAGTTTCTACAGTGTCATATTTTCTAGCATCTTGAATGTACAAGTATATAGTGTCTATTTTTTAAATATTTTTTTTTTGCTTCTTAATGGCAGGAAAATATGATTTTCTAATATCGGACAGATTGGTATAGCTGGATGTATATCATTAGTGATGGTAACTGAAATTAAACAAATCCTAAATGCTGCTGGTAAAGTAATTGGCAAAAAACAAATCCCATTTGGGCAGCTGTTTGAGACAAACATCCTTAAAAAAAAGCTAAAAAGATTCTAGAAATAAAAAATCACCATTTGGGTCAGGATTTTGTGATTTTACCATCACAAAAGAGATACAAGACACCGATAGCAAAGACAGACACAAAAACTATTTTGTTCCCCTGGCAATCAAATCATTAAATAGAAACAATTTGATATAAACTTTTCAAATGTAAATTATGAGTGAGTCAGGTGTGAATGTACATTTTTTTTTTTTTAGTTGCAATGTTTTGTTTGGTGCACAAATTGTAAGACAAATTTCCTTACAGACAATAAAGATTATTATTATAAGGCATTGAGGGTGTGAAAGGTTCAGCATCCATTTAAAAATTCCTGGGATTATGTTCAAAATGGTAAAGAGCAAAATGCTTCCAGACTGGCCATTAAGGAATTCCACAAGTCAGGTTTAGGGCGTAGATGTTTTCTCTTTCCCTGCAGTGGGGTAGAAACAGGCTGGTGGATTCCTGGGAAAAGGAATTTAGAGGAGCAAATAGTGGAATTACCATGCAGATGACATGAAACCATACATATATATACTTACTATGGTGACATTTTTGTTTTGGAAAACAGTAGGCTAAATCTACATTGTGACCCATTAGCTTCTTAGTTGCTGAAAGTTTTCTTTTGGTGTGCTATTAGAACACAGTCAATATGCGACTTTCTTAAAAATAAATGATAACAAAAGATTGATTTTTCTTTGTAAATCGAGAAATATACTATTATTTACATGGTCTTTCTAAAACAAAGACAATTTAATAAGCATACATTGTACAAGTTTAACATATAACTAAAAAAAAGTGGCACAATAAACATTAACTAGCTGGCATATAATTAGGATCTAAATAATTATAATGGGCCTTGGAGTAACTCATATAGTCTGAGTCTAACACAGCATGTTTGAAAGGATGTAAGCGATGAGTAGAGTCATGCTTGCCTTGTTGAATGGATCTGTGAACAAAAGTGAATGAGAAGTATTTTAAAAAAAGGTGATCGCCTTTGTCTACCGAAACAATTTCTTGGACATTACCTAGACTACAAAATAGAGGTTATCAATATGGTCTCACAAGTTTGAGAAACCAAGCCTTAATAGCATTGTCTAACAAAGTGTACTTACACACCACTACAATCTTCACAAAAGTCCAGTGAAAGATCTGATGGGCAATCAATGCAATGCCACCTGGTGCCTACAATAGGTTCACAGCCACAATTGTCACACTGAAATAGATGAAATACATTGAGTTTCATTAAGGTTTACAATTTTAACTATAAAATAACTTTCACTGAATATGAATAAAGTATATTTTGTATTTTTTTCTGATAGAGCCATTCAGTATTAATTTTTAATATGTGAATCTTCTATATATTAGTCCATTTGTTATTCTGTTGAAAGTTATACAGTTCAAAACATGACCTTTGTCTAATGAAAAGCTCAGCTACATTACATTTGTGTCTGCTCTGTTAAGATTGTTGGTTAAAATGTGTGGGCAGGGTGTAAATGGTTCTTGTGACTGTTGACCTCTGGGTAGCGAAGTGCAGGATTGGTGAGTACAACTAATCAGAAAGATTTGTTTCATAGAATCCAGATGCTCATGTACTGCATTCACTTTGTGCTTTATTGCTGCTAGGTTAAGTTGTTGAGTTGAAGGGTTCAGACCATATTAACTGTTTTCACATTAAAAAATAGAATTTCTTTCTAATTCAGCCATATGAATGTATCATGTATCTCATGTCATCTAGCATATTTTCCCCAATCAATGTCAGTTTTCCCCAGGATAACAACACTTAATTTGTCTGTCATATGTTTATACTCAACCAAACTAAGTTAACAGTTTCTAAAAACTGGTAGCTTTTATTCACAGAAAATATTAAAGTGAAACCCTATTCTTCATATACAAAATAAATGAATATCCTACTTTGAAACCAATATGTCTTGCCACAGAAGAATTCATCAGTAACAACTTTTCTTTCCTTAACTGTTTCAGTCTTTGAAGCTCTTGATATTCAGGGCTGTTGATAATTTCTCCTGGATACATTTCTTCATCCTATTTATAAAATCAAATATATGCACAATGAACATATGCAGCTTGTTAGATAGCTATCATTTTCATTTAAACTTTTCTTTTTTAATTTAGACTTAAAACCCAATTTCAAATATATCTGCATTTAATATTGTAAAACATTTAATTTCCTGAACTAGCACTGTCCTACTGTCTAAACGTACAAGATTGTGTAGAGGAAAAAAAACTTAAAATGTCCCTAAATATCTGACCTATTTAAAAGCTCTACTATTTACACACAAAACTGTTTTTAAGTTCATTATAAATTATCATCAGCTTACCCAAGTTTTAACGGTAATCAAAGATGTTATAATTATGAAATTGAGTATAAAAAAGTTGTAGCTGCTTCAAATTCATTTCAATTTTTTTTTTTCAAACAATGTAAAGTTTAATACTCACTGATGAATCATCTTTTTGGCTGTTTGTCTCAGAAGCTTGAGAATTCTCAGTGGTGCTGGACACAAAACTATAACTATTAAACACTGGTATACTGCAATCTTCACCATCTTCTTTCATCCAGACAGGTGGAATGTGTGAATTCATCAATGTGGAGCTGGGGTAGTACATTCGATTATAGCGATGATGTCTATGTGACCCCTAATTATTAAGGTGAACCAACAAGGTATGATAAATAACAATGAAAATTAAACTTTTGAAAACATATCAGTGTTAGTAATAATTATGATGTATTAATGTTGAAAATAATTCAGTAATAACTTACTTTTTTACTATAGGCTGTTAGATTTGGCATCCTTCCAGGTACTGGCAAGCCTTCCTTAGCTAGTCTTACAAAATATTTTTGAACTCTGCTTGCTACCTTTTGAATATAATGAAAACAAAAAGCATCAAGCAAACAATTTCTTATGGAGAAAAATTTGCATTAAAACAAACATCTATAAATAGTAAAAACAGCCTACTTGAACAGGAGTTCTATTGCCAAGAGCATCAGCAATTTTTGCCCACCGCCGAGACTCAACTTCCTCAGGAGGGAACTGAATCAATAAGCTTTCTAGTCTGAAAAGCATTTAAAAAAAAAAAATAAAAAAAAATCAGGAACATACTAGCAAATCTATTTTAATTATTGTGTTTCAAATATTAAAAATAAGTAGTTAAATGCATTACCTTTGTTGTTCTTCCTCAGTCCAAAGTTGATTGAAAGTTTGTGGTTTAGAACTGTCTTTTGTTCTGCCTCTTACCACAACCAGTTCACTGTCTGACCCAGATCGATCATTACTGTTTGTTGTTGAGGCAGTGGAAGTAGTTATACCCTGAATGAGCCTTGACTTTAGGCTTTGCATTTGATCAGCTATGAATATTCAAGATTTGAGCAGAGTAAAATTTAAAATAACTTTTATTGAGAAAGAAACAACTTTAATTTAGTGCACTAAAAAGGGAAAAAACTTAATCTGAAATCAGTGTAAAGTACTCTTATACTGTTCTATATTCCATTTCATACTATTTTTTAAATTAGATAAAGTTTAAATTAGTTGTGAACCTCGTTCTAGTAGTATTAGTCAACAGAAATCAGTGTTGAGGAGAATGAATGGACTCAACAGAGAAGAGCCAGACTAGTAAAGTTTTTATTTTAATATGTTTAAAACATATAGATATAGCCAACATCAAACATCTAAAGAGAAAAAGTAAAAGCGTTTTGAAATTGATTAGATCCCACTTGACACTTTTTAAAAATAAGATTTTTATCCAGCTTCAGAATTCAATTAGCTATAATGGGTATTGAAGAAATATTAATTTTTGTAAGAGAGAGTCAAGTCAAGGTGGTTGAACATGACACCATCTTTAACTGCTGATAATAAAAAGCATTTAACTTGAACATAACCTAACCCTCTCAGTGGACCTCTAGGTCCTAAGAGAACTTTACAATTAGATAAAGACCTTAGTCAAAGATTGTAATTTTGTGATTCTCAATTTTTTTTTCATATATATAAATATATATATATATATAGGAATAACTAGCTTTTTTTTTATTGTGTTAGTAAATGACAAGATATACTGGTAGTAAATATGTGGCAATACACAGACTGATGATGCAGGGTAAAAAAACAACAAAATTAAACAAATTATATATAAATATAAAGTTTAACAATGTTTAGGAAATTTTTTTCGTACTAGCTCCGTTATTTTCAGGTGCATTTTTTTTATTTCTTGTCATATGGTGTGCACCAAATGAAGAAAAATTGGCACTGGATGTATATTTATCCCAATGTATCTCAGGTAAAGAAGCAATTTTTTGCATCTTAGGCCAATTCAACTCTGTGCCTTTCTGAAGCTGTTGAACAAAAGCCAGAGGGTCAGTTAAAGCCTCTTCCTGGACTTTGTAGAGGACTTCAATGTCTTGAGCTGCTTGCTGCCTTTGTGCCTCCAGAAGTGCTATTGTATGAAGAAGATTGTGGTAATCTGGATTCTCCTTCAATGCAACATGATCAGACTCAAAGTAATAGGGTTCATTAATTTCTTCATATGAAAAACCAGAAGTCATTTTTTTTTTCAGAAATCGTTGCAAAAGCCTAAAAAAAACAACACATGAACAAAATCAGATATAGAATGCTATAGTGTAACTATAGATATATTATTATAAAACAACACTTGCAGTAGTATGAGTACTAAGAGTGATCTAAACCATAGTACCTGAGTCTAATCTACATAGACCTAGTCTGCTAAAATTATAAAATGATACTAATCTAAGTGGTGAGTAAATGATAAATGCAATACAGTCATTCAGTGTAGAGTGTAGTATATACTTGTATGATAACAATAATAATGTCACAATGTGTATAGTGAATTCAAGAATAAGAATAGTGAAAAATAGTTAAATAGTACATTCATTTTGTTTATTATTATTTGAGTATTTATACCTCTAGATTCTAGAGTATTGCAAGCAGATTTTTTTTTTTACCCATTTAGATCTATTAGACTATTTTTATGTATATGTGTTTCAAATTGAAGCTAAATATAGATCTAGACCTATATCTAGATTTTGTTTTCTTATGGCTATGGGCATGGGTATAACAGCCAACTCTTCTCTTGTATGGGTACACGCAGACTGACACACTTTGGTACACACAGGAGCGCCCCCTCGCGCCAACGCACACTTGCAAACGGATATGGTGGACGCTAAATCTAAATTATAAGTAACAATAATATAAATGAATAAATGTTTGTTTTCCAAACGGAAAATAGAACATGAAAGAAATGGATATAATATTATAAAGGTAAGATGCCATGTGGAAGTAAAGACTGCATAGGTCTAGATAGATCTAAATTGTTCTAATGCATAATTCTAATTTACTCGAAAAAAATCTATTTTAGTCTTAGCCTAAGTCTAGATTTGGAGTGAAGCAACTCTTACCCTAGTCTTGGATGAATATGATTTCTTCCTTCCTTTTTTTTTTTCATGTATGATGGTTTATCGTTCTTGGCGCGATGTTTGGTGATGCAAGTAATCGTAATCAGTGAAAAAAATGGTATTAGTTTATTATCGATTACTTTAATAATTTAACGCGTATCTTATCTTAAAATTTACATTTATTAGATTCTAGACTATAAACTAATTTGACTATATATACTCCAAAAACTAGGTCAAAATCGTACTAAAATGTCATGCAAATATATTTACTTAGATCTATAATCTATATAGATCTATTAAATCTATTATATAACATAGTCTTGATGTGCATTCATTCTTTAGACATTTCAAATAGCCAGAGAAATGCAGGCTGCCTGGTCGTGGTCATGTGGTTCCAGCATCTAGAATCTAAGATCTAGATGAGTAGATTATGTGACGATGTGCGTTAGCCCCAAACCTGCATCACAGTGCATGTTATTACGATGTGGGTTCGAAACCAAATCGCTGCCATGCCTTTCCATCTTAACGGAGGTGTGGGCTTGAAAACAATTTTTATTTCTGAAGAAACGTAAAGAAAACCCACTTAAAAACTTAAGAAACCACCAAATAGCCAGAGAAATTACCAGCCTTAGAGCTGTTGGGTATAGATCTAGACCTAGATCTATATATAGATCAATATGTAATAATATTATAATATTCTTCACTTTATTTTTTTGTTGTAATATATTATATATGAAGTTATCTCAGTTTTAGAGCAACCAATAATTATAATGCTCTTCATAAGGTCCCATAAAAAAGTTGAGCTTTTTTTCTTAAATAGAATTTCAAATAATGCATTTTTTAAATTAAAAACTTGTTTCGTAACTTAGATTATATGCATTTTTTACTAAAGAAATGTGAATAATTATAATCTATTATCTAAAGCCTTATATACTATTACTTTTTCAATGTAACATTTATATTCAAAGCAGTTAGCAGAGTTTCTGTTCAATGGATGCTATGGAAGAGACTGTAGATGTAGATGAAGGATCTCCAGACTCTGCTGATGGTGACACAACTGATACACAGACTTCTCAAGATCCCAATGGATGCAAGAACAGATCAAAAAGAAAACCCTCAAAAACTCAGATCAAACATATAGCCCCCAAAGAGGAAAATTGTGACACATCTAAATATGGTGCACAAAACATTGATGACTTGTTCAACGATGTCACCCAAGGCTTATATCGAGGGGCACACTTACAACTTTGCTCTTCACAACCTTTAAATTCTGAATCCCTTGCATCTAGTTGTGCTTCCTACAATTGCTCCACGCCTCAGGCAACTCCAAAACGTAACAGAAGGTTGTCTGCAGGATCAGCAGCAAGCATCAGAGCGTCACTGTCACGTCCTCCTCCAAGTTATCCCTGTGGTATATGTGGTAAAGTGTTTCGTGTTCCAAGTCGTTATGACAGTCACATGCTGGGTCATAGCAAAGGAAAACCTTTCTGCTGTAACACTTGTGGCAAAATGTTCTCAACAGAAGACAAACTTGAGCATCATCTGCCAGTGCACAATACTGATCGCAAAGCTTCTTTTACTTGTGAAAGTTGTGGCAAGGTAATATTTATCCATGACAATGTAAAAAGTGTACTAATGTCTTTCTTTGATTCTTCTTCTTCTTCTTCTAGCCAGCTTTATTGCTGCTGAGCTGTGAGCTCTTTTGCAGACTGTGCCAAGGAAAAAAACTGTGCTGTTGTCTTCAGTTGTTCAGCACTGCCGTACAGGTGTTGGTTATGTTGGGCTGTAGTGGAAGTAGGGTCTGCCAAAAGTGGATTAGGGTGGGGCATTCAATGAGGATAAGGTTTACGGTTTCAAAGGGGTGGGCGCAGTGTCTGCAAAGGGGGAGTTGTGTGGAGTTTATTTTGTTCAGGTGGTAATTTAATAGTGGTGTGTGTCATGTTCTTAGTTGGAAAATTGTAGATTGTTCTTTGCGGGAAGTGATTACTGTCCAGTTTTTTAGGCCTAGTAATTTCTTTGTACATGGCTCAGCCTGTGTTTCCTGATGCCCATTGGTTGAGCCACTCCTCTTTGTGATTGTTGACTAACATTGACCTTAGGATGAGGTAGTTAACAGGTCTATCTGGTTTCTTTGATTATAATTAATATTAAGTATTTATTTGAATGAAAATCTGAGTGCATATTATATATTTCTAAGATTTGAAATGCATGACTAATTGCTTGAATTAATTAGAGTGTATTCTCCACAAGTTTGGTTATCCACTTAAAAAAAAAAATTGTTATAAATTACAGATGTTCTTTAAAAAGCAGATTATTATGTCCTATGCATATTCATGTGTTAATCTAGTTGTGCATGTTAATCTGTCACTTAAACTCTGCCAGGTCACCTGTATTCTTGGCTGATTCAAGCAACCTGTCTCATAATCTAAAGGTACTAGGGCAGAAGAACCTGTACACTTTTGTTCTAACATTTTTATGGAATAAGTGGTCGAGAGGCTAAGTGCGTTTGAACTTGGCTTATCTTGGCTACCTAGAAGGGGGCTCGAGGTTCGACACCCGACTTGGGCAGAGTTGCGTTTACTGAGCGTATAAAGGCAGCACGGAAAACCAACTCCTAGATACCCCCTCCCCCCACTGGTCTCACAAATGAGATTGGACCAAAGCGCTCTGAGCATGCTATAAGCATGAAAGTAGCGCTATATAAAAGCTATAATAATTTAATAATAAGTTTGTACCTTAATTGTATTAAAGGATTGATCAGCTCATTGCCCATTTATGGTTTTCTATCTCAAACTGATCATTAAGTTTTATTACATTCTTCAGATAACAATTGGCAAAAGTTTGAGTATTATATGTGTATTAATATTAGTTGTAATTTAACTCATAGAAGCCTGGACTACCTTGTCATTGCTATAGTACATTTTTATCTTTCTTTGAGATGCTCTGCTTCATGGAGCTCTGTTTTTGATTCTATTAGAATGTTTTGAAGTAATATATATTTCAAATTTCAGATGTGTGTTAACTGGCGTGCATACCTTTATCATTTGAAAGCTAAACACACAGAATCTGGTGGGAAAAGATTTTCTTGCAATGTAAGTGGTTTCATTACCATAATACTGAAAAAAAAAAGTTTTGCATGAATTTGGCGAATTGTGGTCTCCCACTTAACTTGGAAATTATTTTCAATTTAAATGGTTACCTTTCAAACCTTCGAAAAATGTATCCAATGAATTCTATCATTAAAAAAATGACATCATGTGCGGTGTGGCTTTAAAAATTTGAGTATTAAAAAATGAGTAAACAAGTAAACATTCATTTTCATGCACACAGAGATTCTAATTTTACATTCTAGATATTCAGAGATTACTGATAAATATTTGAAAACATAAATATAAGGGCTTTTTCCTATTTAATCTCCATTGCCATAGCCACCATGTTTGATTTCTCAAGCTTTGTCTGTCTGGGGTTAGTTTAAAAAGTCATCTTTTCTTTGTCATCTGTCTTGGTAAGAGTTCTCCAGCTGCCTAATTAGGAAGCCATTAGTGACCAAGTGTTCTTCTTTAGTTGCCTCTTTAGGAAGCCATTAGTGACCAAGTGTCCTCCTCTATGTCAGTAAAACTCAGCTGGACGTATAGTCATCACTTTTATATATGTAATAAAAATCTTAACAGATCAATACATAGACACTAAGATAAGTTTTTCATTACAAGTTACAAACACAATTAATTTGTTAAAACAATAACTAGCTTTAACAAGTAACTTTTACCAACGTTTAGATTAGTAATATGTCTGTGCCTAGTAATTTATTCCAACATATCATTGAATGGCTTAACTTCATTTCTAGTTTAATAAAAAGGAAAGGGTTAGTAAGTCAGGGACATAGTGTTGTAATAATTGTTCATTGTCTGATGTTCCTAAGGGATGTGCTCTTTTTTGTTATGAATTTTAATTATCTACCCTATCATTGCTTCTGCAATCGCTCTCATTTACTTTTAATCCCTTAACTTTCCTTGAAAATTGGCCTTATTTTGTATTCTTAGTACTCAGTGTAAATGAGCTGATGCTATCCCTGAACAACTTGCTTCTCTTCCTCCCATCACTTTCCTTTCCTTTAACTTTGACCATTTTTGTTCTGTAGGAATTTATTTCTTGAAAACGACATTCTATTTAGCTTTTTTTTTTATTTACCAGTCTCATTGATCAAATGCTAACATAATTTCTAACTAAATGTTTTGTTCTTTTTTTCAGTTATGTGGCAGGCAGTTTCATACAGGACAACGTTTAAGAAACCACATGGCTAGCCATGAAATCGGCAAAAATCATTGCTGTAATATTTGTGGCAAGTTGTTTGAGAGTAAAAAGAAATTGGACACCCACGTCATGGTTCATAATCTGACCAGTAAACACGACCAAAATTTGCAGTGTTCAGACTGTGGTCGCCAGTACAGCGAATGGATAGCCTTCAAACAGCACATGAAGACACATGGTGCTGAAGGTGTGCAGTATCCCTGTGGGCTGTGTGAGAAAATTTTCCCAACACAGTATGAGAAGGAGAAACATAAACGTGTCCACAAACAGGTTCAGTGTGAGTTCTGTGAGAGGTTTTTTCGCTCTGCATCGGTTTTGTCTGTGCATTTGAGGATTCATACAGGGGAGAGACCTTATAAATGTGGCTTGTGTGAAAGGGACTTTTCACAGGCTTCTGTATTGAAAGTTCATATGAGGACACACAGGAAAGAGGGTAAGTATGACTGTAAACGGTGTGGCAAGATATTTCTAGAGGTCATGGAATTTTTTAAGCATCACATGGGGCATCTTGAAGAAGGAAATCTTCAGTGTGAAGAGTGTGGGAAAATGTTTGAAAGCATAAACAATAAAAATCGCCACATGGCAGCACACAGGGACAGGGCTGGAAGAATTTGTCACATATGTGGCAAAGAGTTTGGCAGGGTGTCACATCTTGAGGCGCATATGATATGTCACTCGAATCAGCTGCCTCTTCTTTGTAAAATTTGTGAGAAAGTGTTTCCAAATGAAGAGGCACTGACCACTCACTTTGCCAGCCACGTAGGAGGAGAATCATCAGGAAGCACTCAGTTGTCAGGTACTAAAGGACCACTTTTTTGTGGTTTATGTGGGAAGATGTTTAAAGGCCAAGTATTTCTAAACAATCATATGAAAAGGCATGAGCGTGGAGGACTGGATTCACGAGGTAGAAACCAGATACCTGATGAGGATGTTGAGGAAGTAGATGGTGGAGAGTTTGTGTGCACTGACTGTGGCAAAGCCTTTGGTAAGAAGCATCATCTGGCTGTGCACAGGCGAGAACATACTGGTGAGCGGCCATATACCTGCATTTTGTGTGCTCAGAGCTTCACCTTGCGCAAATCACTTTTGGAACACATCAGTGAACACAAGCGTAATGGTCTCATGATGTATACAGTTAATCACGAAATTACAAATCTTGCTACTGAGAACTCTGACAATCTTAAACCTGCTGATAGCAGTTTTCAAGACAGTGACAGCGGTTCAGACACTGAAACTGATCATGAAGGCAGTGATAATATCCAAACTAAACCTCACACAGCAACCTCTAAGTATGAAACACGAGTCTATCCCAGTCATTCAATGCCTGTGCAAAACAACACATTTAAAGATGACTCATATTTAAAGCAGCAAACAGGCACCTATCAAGATAAAAACTTCGCTAATATTTCTACAAATTCTTATGCAGATAAATTATATGTAGATACTCCAAACCATTTGTATCAAGAGAAACATTATCAGAGGACCAGTCATAGTGGGTTCATTGATAAACACTACTCTGTTAGCCAAGCAAACTTGTTTAATGAAAATAAGAATTTTATGAACAATGCACTGGGTGCAATGGTCAGTCCTGGTAATGCTTACAACAAAAAATCCTTCTCCCAGAGTCCCAACACATCTTTAGAAGAGAAACAGTATTTAGAAAGCTCAGCCACTGTGTTTTCCAATAAAAACTTGGTTGAGAGCAGGAAGGGTTTCTCTGATGAAAATTCCACCCTAATAAAAAGTCAGTCTACAATTTCAAACAGTGACCATTTAATGCAGCCATATGGCATCACAAGAAATCACTATAGTATGTCACCGTTAACTTCCAACCAAATATCATTGAATAACAGTATTCATTTGCACCACACTCATATGCCCAGTGAGGCATATGCTTCTCCTGATATGCAAATTAGTCAAAGCGATCGTATTTCCTCAAGTATGGCTATGCATCGTCCAGATCATCACTTGGCATCTAGTGTACAATTAAGCCCTCTTCATGACTACAAACATGAAATGTCAGGATATGCATTTCCATATAATAAAACCTACATGACTGCCAATGTGAATAGCTTGAACTCACGAAACACATTCCATGGTGGATTTCATAGATTTCACCAAGACCAACAGCTCTCTTCATTTCAACTTCTTCCACAAACTGCTTTTCCTGAAAATTCTCATCATGCCTAAAAATAACCTTTATTGCAAAATCTACATATCATTCAGAATTTTAAGTAGTTTAAAAAGGAATCATTTTTATAACTACACAATTTATAACCTCACAAAGACAAATTTAAGGCATAATGTTATGAAAACCTGTAAGAGTTACAAGATTAATATCTCCATCATTGTAAAAACTCAATGTTTGTGAATTTCTTGTAAATAATTGTTATGTGATAAAAACAAAAAAGTGTCTGCAAAGAAAAAATTGTGTCAGCTGTGAAGACATATATTTTATTGTATAATATTAAAATGTTATTACCATTGTCTGATATTAAAATACTAAATAACTTAAATGAATTTGTATATTCTGAAACAATGTTTAATATTTTGAATTGTTCTCACATTCATGGCCATGTAGACATCATTAAATACTTCAAACTGCTCATTACATAGTAAAATGATGTCAATTATAGTCTACTTTAAAAGACAACGGTAGACTAGACTCATACTTTAGTCAAGTCATTGGTAAAAGTCTTCTATTAAGAATAAATGCATTACTCAAAATAGGTTTTCTTCCAATTAATTGGTGCTTTCAATTTGATGTTTAATTGTATATTATAATAATAATGTAAAATAATGTACACATTGGGTGTATATATCTAAACAAAAAATATTAGGACACACTACTAGTACTTGTAACTATTTAATCCTAATTGTATAGATTGATACTTGATGTTTGAACAAAGGAGAATGATGGTTGACACTTCTTGTATGTTGCCCCAACAGACTAAGGAATAGGTGAAGGGGATGTTTGAACAAAGGAGAATGATGGTTGACACTTCTTGTATGTTGCCCCAACAGACTAAGGAATAGGTGAAGGGGATGTTTGAACATGATAACCATGTTGAAGATAATCAAAGCATTTCATCAATAATTTTTTTTTTCATTCTTAACAGTGATCACTCTACTTGGTGGCTGAGTGGTAGAGTGCTTGGCTTCCAAACTGAGGTGTCATGGGTTCGAATCTCTGTGAAGACTGGGATTTTAGGATTTTTAGGACGCCCCCCAGTCCGCCAACTCTATCATTAGTTGGGAAAGTAAAGATGGTTGGTCATTAAACGTATGCCAATAGAAACAGATGACCTTTACATTATCTGCCACATAGATCACATGGTCTTAAGGGAGGTACTTTAACAGTGTCCATTAATACAAATTTGGTCAGATATATTTCATTCAATTTCACTTTTGGTATACAATTCATTTAACAACAGCATCATCCTGAAAGATGTGTTCAGAGTAAAAACTTTATATTATTTAGTATGTATTTTATTCTTACTGACATAATAGTCTATGTATTATTTAAAACAATGATATTTTTAAGCTTTACATACATGTATAATGTTTACGTTGAGTTTTTATCTACTAATGTGTGATATTCGATGATTTCTAGTCATGTAATGCTAATATTTTTAATGTAAATATACACTCAGATCTGCTCATTTCAAAAACTTGTATTTTGATGGCAGTGGGCAAGTAGAATCTCAGCCTGATCATGCATAAATAATATTTACTTTTATGTATTTATATATTTTTCTCAGAATTTTTTTATAAATAGTTTTTTACTTGTATATAATTTAATAATGATTGTTATAAATCCTGCTAAGTTTTCTTAAAAATGGATGACATTTTTGAATTTATTTATGTGCACAAATCCCTTGATTGATTTCAGTCACACCATTGTCTTATCTCAATTCAAAAACAGCTAATTTGATGAGCTTTAAAAAAGTAGGCTTTCTTTATATGAAACAAATATTGAGCAACAGGCAAGATAGTAATAAACTCTACTAAATTTGCTAATAAAAATAAAACTCTTTATAAATAGTGATTTCAAAACTTTAAAAAAAAATGTTGTGTTCACATTAGTTAGTGGCCTACAACATAAAATGTACTCTTATTAAGACTATCTAGCATGTCTGACTTAGTTAAGCAATTAAATGAAATTTTTCAAAAATTTAATATTCAATTTAATGCATTTGGTATATAGGTAAGTGAGAAACATTATTTCCAAAAATCATAGTGATATAGTGTAGGCTATTCCTTATCCTTCTTAAAGAGTGTTTATATACAAATAGTTATCCATTTTTTCAATACTAACATTGATAATGGTTACTACAGCTAGGCTTATGGTAACATAGATATATACTCTGTATGACTGTCAGAGTATTGCATACAGTACATCTATTTTTTTAAATGTTCAGTATATGATATTCATGTTAAATAAATAGTTGACAATATTATGGATTAAACATTCTTTTTTGATAAGTTGCAAACTTTTTCTTTGTTTAAAATATGTGTATGTGCAGAAGACGAAAGGAAAACTTAATAGACCCCCTCCGGACAACGGCGTTGTCTGCATCAGGGGTGGAAAAAAGTATGCAGGTCGCAACTGGGTTTGCGTGGCCATGTGAAACACTGCACTCATCCTTAATCTTCGGACTCGAAAACCTTACCATTAATATAAACCACTTTAAATTACTTAAACCTACCATCTGCTGTTTAGTTGTCTCGGGCGATGACGAGGCTAGGTTTGAGGCCAGGTGATGAAGTATTAGACTTAAAGTGCTGCTTTCACTTCGTCCATCGACCTTTTTCTTGGCCCTGAACAAGTTTTCTATTTGGGCGGATTTATCTACTGGCATTCATATTAATATGTTTTTTGTTTGTCTTTTTAGCACCAACCAGTCTTGAAGTCTCGTGACTTACATTTAGAATCGTCTTTAGTCAATTCAAGATTTAGACTCGTTGCTTATTAATTTTCTGGCTGATTCAAGCTACTGATTCAATTATGGGGTCGCATGAGGGTTGGTTATTTTTTGTCTGGTTATTTATTTTGTAAGGTTTTAGTGGTGGGTTACTGTTCTTGTTTGAATGAGGGCACCAGTCTTGATACAGGTCACTGGGTGAATCCTAGTCAAGTGTAGCACTGACACAGTCTGGCCGTGTAAGGAACGAACGAGTTTTTGTACCGTTTGGTTCTAGTCTTTATTGACAGAAGTCGCCCACTTGTCTTATAGAATACGCAAGTTACTTTAAGAAAGATGATTACGTCCAACGCGACAACTTGACGTAGTTATGATTGAGCGGGTGTGTTCTGAGATTTTCACTATTGTGCTGAGACATTTTTGTTCAAAATGTTCGTTTAATGTATGTGATAGTGTTGTGCGTGTGGTTTTTTATGCTTTTTTTAATTTTATAAACGGCGCAACAGTTTAGATGAAATGTTGCCTTGCCAACAAGTTATTCCATATGTTAGCAGATTTTGTATTGTCGCACATTAAAAATTATTGATCTTATGTAGTTTCAAGATTTTAATTATTAAAGTATAGGATATAGATCTAGGCTAAATGTTCTATGAACAGTTGTCCCAAACGGAAAATAAAAACAATTACACAACATTCCGGTATTGGTACACTAGATTTGCTTTTTTAATCTGTAGATATACATAAACAGGTAGATGTGTATAGGCCTACATGTTTTATTACAAATTATTATTAATTCAAATATTATATAAATCAAACGTTGATTTTTTAGAATAACTTTATTGGTTTATATAAGCTGACTATGTTTTCATAATTACGCGTAATATTTTATTTCACGTTGATTTCGATTTGATGGCTATGAACGTTGGCTGCTAATAACAAAAGAAGTTCCTTCTGAAAGTATACAGATATAATAGTTGAACAAAAACACTCAATGTAGGCATTTAAAAAGTGAAAGTAGGCCTATTCTAAACATGAAAGAAATGAGCTTTAAAATAATATCGTTTAAAATTATGCTTCGCTCTATTCTTAGAATTCTGTACGCTTTAACTTTCACAGAACATAAAGCACGGATTAACGGATATAAGAACTCATGAAATGATTTGTTCCGCAGCCCGATACTGAGGAAGTGGCTCTCCGTACCCCTACGATGACTTTAAAACCACATAGGGTCACACACAACACACACATAAACGGACTTTGGGGAGTTAGTTCTACAACTTCTTACACCTCTCCGAGAGGCTCCGACGAAGTCAGGAGGAAGTTTAGATATTGTGTTCCTATGATTTAATCCATGTTGATATAGACTATTCACAATTACAAAGAGTTATAGTGCACGCTAAGTGGTAACTTTTAAGGCTAAGCTTGATTTCTCCACTAGACTTTCCATGTTCTAATCAAGATGCCAACTTTGAGGCTAGAAAACTGCATCTTTTACTTATATTTCAGATAGAATACTAGATATTAAATTATTATTAGCCAACTTCTAGTCGTGACTTAAAATTTGACAATAACCTAACTTGACTCCCGGCGGCCTTAGTTCTGGTGTACAACATAATATGTATTATTTCCTATGTTCCAATGAATTGCTAATATTATATTCTGATCAAAAGCAATACTGGTCCAATTTAAGCCCTTACTTAACAATGTCTATTGGTTTATAGAGTGTATTGGTTCTCACGTGTTTGTTGTGTGGCTCTCATGAATTGGGAACGTCCAAAGGCAGAATTCTGTGGTGGATATGTTGCAGTCTCTGGTTTAGTTTGCGCTTGCATTCGAATGCATCGTGGTAGTAGGTGTAGTACTGTCCCCTTGGAAAACGAGCCGGTGGCATGTTGGCGTCTTTCTTTGGCCAAGGTGCATTGTAAGGATGTAGATACATAGATATTGGTGGATCCTAAATTTACCAATAGAAACCTTGTTTTAGGCTCAGACTACAAATCAGGACCAGCATCTATTCATTTCAATATATACCTAATGGAAGTTTAATAGGCCTACATAATGCATGTAGTTGTAATTTCACATAAAAGTGTATAACATTAGCTTCACATAAACTTTCGAAGTTTGGTGTTTTAGGAAAACGAATATCTTATAAAATACAGACGTTACTTCAAAAAAGAAGACGATTACGTCCTACGCGTGTTCCTAGATCAATATAGTCATACATGTTAACCAATGATTTAAAATTTGCCAAATCATTGGTTTTCCTGGCTAGCTCAGGCAACCCATTCCATGCTCTAATAACACTAGGGAAGAAGGAACATTTGTACAAATTTGTCCTAGCATATAGAACGAGGAATGTGCAATTATCCTTGTGTCTTTCTGAGTATTTTATTAGACTTTGTATTTGAATATTATGGTTCAGTGTTTTATGTACAATTGCTATTTTACTTGTAAGTCTTCTATCCTGAAGGGTTTCTAAATTTAGTGATTTTACTAAAGGTGTTACTTCAATGAAATGTGAATATTCGCTTGTTATGAATCTCACTGTTCTATTTTGTGTCTGTTCCAGTTTCTTAATGTTTTCTTGAGTTGAAGGGTCCCAAACCAAGGATGCATATTCTATAATTGGCCTAACCAAGGTTAAATAACATTTTAGTTTTAATTTCTTTTTTGATTTGAAAAAAAAAATATTTTAATAAGCCCAAATAGGAGAATAAAGCGAGACCAACCGTTTTAGGCCTGAACACTGACCTGCAACAACATATGTCTGTTTGACGTGGCAACGAGCTATTGCTCTAAACTACCCACAGGTTGTGACGTTGCAGGTCAATGTTCAGGCTTTCTCTAACGACTGGTCTCGAAGAAAGCCGAGAGAAATAAGTTTGTAGATAACTTCCTCGCCCCACCCGCTCTCATTACATATGGCAATGTTTACTTTATGATTACTGTGTTAGCACATGTGCGTTAAATAGTTAAAAGCTGTTATTTCTCTATAAAATGTTAAACCACTTTTAAATATGTTAAATCACTTTTAAATACGCCAAACCACTCCAGAATTTGTTACATTAATTTTAAATCTGTTACATCCATTTAAAATTCGTAAAATCGCTTTTAGCATACTTCCTCTATATTTCTCTGATGACCTTGGCGCATTAAAACTGGTTTGCCAGAAGGCTGTGTGCCGACCGCGTGACCAATGAACGACTGGACCTGGTGTTTGGGACGCACATAGTCTGTCCACACATCTTCAGATTCCATCCTGAAACCACAATGTAGATTTAGACACGCTATTCAAGTTACTCCTACGCATACAACTCAAATGATTCGCAAAATGTAAAATATTGGATATTTTAAACAATACTAATATTTTAAATATACTAAATAATGTGTCCAAAGAAGACTTAATCTAAGTAAACTTATTTGTTGTTTTAATAGTGTATTAGTAAGGTTTCATTAAATTAAACGGGCTATATATATATATATATATATATATATATATATATATATATATATATATATATATATATATATATATATATATATTTATATATTAAATTTAAAAACGTGTTCATGGTTTCATAGTCTAAATAAAATATTTGCAAAAAACTTCTTGAGAGAAAGTTGAGCTTCATTTCGAATAAATTAGCCGCCTAAGTGACTTGGAGGCGCGTAGGCCGAGTGGTAAAGCGCTTGGCTTCCGAACCGTAGGTTATGCTGTCCACATGGCATTCTCAGTAAACCGTGGGCCACAAAAACAGATTACCTTAACATCATCTGCCCTATAGACCGCATGGTCTGAAAGGGGAATTAAGCGACTTTGGCTTTCGATGCGAAATGTTTCCAGGGCTATAAAGTTTCACCTTACCATCCACATCCATTGTCACGGAAGAAAGCCACGTGACGATATTGTTGCCAATCTGGGTACACAGGTAGATAGTTAGGTGGACCTGTCCACATCACAGACCTTTGCAGAAAATAGAATAAAAATGTTTACATTTTGAAAATGTTTCCATGAAATAACAGTTTAACACCAGCCTTAAAAAATATAGTGAAGTAAAAAGTTAGACTTTCCTTCAGGATTATTTAAGCCTGCTTCTTGCCCAAACCTCCAGCAAGACGTCAAGGAAATGCCATAGAATAGAAACGCACACTAGAACAACGAAAGTCGGGAATTGAAAGCAGATTTCGGACACAGAAAATCTAGATATTTTGTCTTGTTATGTGTCACTTGATTAACTTTATTAAAGGTGAAATTTGATGGAGCCTTGCCATGTGCTTCTCTGCTTATTTTTCTCCCCATGGTAGGAGCCAGCGCAGCTGCCGAACGATAAGCGCAGACACATTTGATCGAAGCTTTCGAGAAGCCTTAGATGCCTTCTTTAGAGAACTAGGTCTCTGAGCAATACAGGAACCATTGCTAGCATATAGACACTGATTTTTTGAGTTACTGAGAGACATATTCCTCTGCCATACTCGCATTTATAGGCGACTAAAAGCGCGATTTCTCCAGTCAGTGACGGGCCTTGCCTAAGTACACAGTGGTCAACCACATTAACTGATGATTAAGGAGGTGGACATTCACATTGTTTTGTGGAACTGAGTTAGTTCAGTTAAGAGACTACAGGAACATGACCTCCTTTTTCTCGAGTTTGATAGCCAGTGTCACGATGTTATTTGAAGAGACAGACATGCGGATTCGGGATTCGGAGATGCCGTTAAGCAATACTAAGATGCAATAAAATGACACATTGTAGATGTTTTGTTTTTTTTGGAGTCCCCTAAGAGGTGCCAGACTAAACTACGAAGCATCTTCAGGAAATTCGTAAACAGCAAGTTCAAGCTCCTGCTCATTGTGTAGCAAAAAAAGGCGCAATGATCTGTATATAGAAGCTTTGTAAAAATAATCTATCTCATTTTGTTTGGGAGAAAGGGCGCCACGAAGTTGAAAATGTTGCCATCGATGTGAAACTTGACTTGGATGCTTCATGTTGACTAAGTCTCATTTTGTTCAGCGTTACCCCGAAGAAAATTGCAAAGAATATTGATGCAAGTAGACTCTTAGTAGACACCCCTCCTTAACGCCATTCTCTATCTATAAATGAGCTGGTAGGTTACTAATGTGCCTGATTTGGCCTTTTTTGCCTTTATGCAGTTTCTAAACGAGATATGAATTTAGAAAATGATCATTAAACCAATCGAGTGCAGGAGTTTCCATTTATACTAACAGCAAATACCCATTACAGTTACAGTATGATGCAAGAGTATGAACAATGATGAAACACTACCTCAACAACAAATAACCATTACAGTTACAGTATGATGCAAGAGTATGAACTATGATGAAACACTACCTCAACAGCAAATAACCATTACAGTTACAGTATGATGCAAGGGTATGAACTATGATAAAACACTACCTCAACAGCAAATAACCATTACAGTTACAGTATGATGCAAGAGTATGAACTATGATGAAACACTACCTCAACAGCAAATAACCATTACAGTTACAGTATGATGCAAGAGTATGAACTATGATGAAACACTACCTCAACAGCAAATACCCATTACAGTTACAGTATGATGCAAGAGTATGAACTATGATGAAACACTACCTCAACAGCAAATAACCATTACAGTTACAGTATGATGCAAGAGTATGAACTATGATAAAACACTACCTCAACAGCAAATAACCATTACAGTTACAGTATGATGCAAGAGTATGAACTATGATGAAACACTACCTCAACAGCAAATAACCATAACAGTTACAGTATGACGCAAGGGTATGAACTATGATAAAACACTACCTCAACAGCAAATAACCATTACAGTTACAGTATGATGCAAGGGTATGAACTATGATAAAACACTACCTCAACAGCAAATAACCATTACAGTTACAGTATGATGCAAGAGTATGAACTATGATGAAACTCTACCTCAACAGCAAATAACCATTACAGTTACAGTATGATGCAAGAGTATGAACTATGATGAAACTCTACCTCAACAGCAAATAACCATTACAGTTACAGTATGATGCAAGAGTATGAACTATGATAAAACACTACCTCAACAGCAAATAACCATTACAGTTACAGTATGATGCAAGAGTATGAACTATGATGAAACTCTACCTGTAAAATCCGCACGTTTCTTTGTTTTTCTCCGACATATCAAGAGGAACGTGGACTTTCCTTTTGCTGGAAAATCTACTTACTGCCATGACTGTATATGGCCTCTCTAGTTTGATCCGATGTAAGGAGTTTTAATACTTAAAGTTACATCGAGACTTATTTAGTAAATTCGTGTGAGCTTGTTGTACCGGCAACATAGTACCACTATCGGATTTAAAAGGAAAAACACTTTTTTGTAAAATGTTCAGTGGAGTTACCTGCCTTTGGATAATAATAGTCAATATCCAGCACTAGTGAACAAAAGTTCAAGCACACACCAATTCGCACCACAACTGATTTTTATTGGAGCAAAAGGCGTCTTCTGAAATATGTGGCTCTTCCTAAGGGCCGACAATATAAGTGCCTGATAAATGCGAGCTGAAGAATATTAGAATCTGAATCATGGTGTTTTGTGCATTTCCCATTACAAAAATATAATTAAAGCCAAGCTATCCAATCTATCCAATAGTCGGACCTACATATTGCTTTCGTTATGTTCAAGGGCAAAGTCGAACAAAACAGCAGAAGAGTTTGTTTACCTGATACACAACAGCAGAAGAGTTTTTTTTACCTGATATATAACGACAGAAGAGTTATTTACCTGATACATTACGACAGAAGAGTTTGTTTACCTGATACATAACGACAGAAGAGTTTGTTTACCTGATACATAACAGCAGAAGAGTTTTTTTACCTGATACATTACGACAGAAGAGTTTGTTTACCTGATACATAACGACAGAAGAGTTTGTTTACCTGATACATAACAGCAGAAGAGTTTTTTTACCTGATACATTACGACAGAAGAGTTTGTTTACCTGATACATAACGACAGAAGAGTTTGTTTACCTGATACATAACAGCAGAAGAGTTGTTTACCTGATACATAACGGCAGAAGAGGTTTACCTATACATAACAGCAGAAGAGTTGTTTACCTGATACATAACGGCAGAAGAGGTTTACCTGATACATAACGGCAGAAGAGTTGTTTACCTGATACATAACGGCAGAAGAGGTTTACCTGATACATAACGGCAGAAGAGTTGTTTACCTGATACATAACGGCAGAAGAGGTTTACCTGATACATAACAGCAGAAGAGTTGTTTACCTGATACATAACGGCAGAAGAGTTGTTTACCTGATACATAACAGCAGAAGAGTTGTTTACCTGACACATAACAGCAGAAGAGTTTTTTTACCTGATACATAACGACAGAAGAGTTGTTTACCTGATACATAACGACAGAAGAGTTTGCTTACCTGATACATAACAGCAGAAGAGTTGTTTACCTGATACATAACAGCAGAAGAGGTTTACCTGATACATAACAGCAGAAGAGGTTTACCTGATACATAACAGCAGAAGAGTTGTTTACCTGATACATAACAGCAGAAGAGTTGTTTACCTGATACATAACAGCAGAAGAGTTGTTTACCTGATACATAACGGCAGAAGAGTTGTTTACCTGATACATAACGACAGAAGAGTTGTTTACCTGATACATAACGGCAGAAAAGTGGTCTGCCTGATCAAATCTACAAGGTGCCAAATGTTGTACATCGTTGATGAGCGAACAACTGCCTGCGGGCCAACTCCTACCCATTGAATAGCTCAATCAGGCACGTCACATTAAAAAAAATTAACAATAGCCATTAAAATAAATTGTAAAAAAAAATAAAAAATTACATGAGTTGATAATTTATGGGCAAGTTGCACTATCAACATGTATATATATGTTACCTATATATATATATAAGAGTCTCCCCCTCCCCCTCCCCATATAGCCCTGGCTGAAGATGTAGGGCTTGTTATTGAGAAATCGAATGCAGTGATTCTAGATATAAAGACCCGATAGCAAACTTACATTCTAATACATTTTAACGCATGTCTTTGAACGAGTTTTTTTTTGGATATTCAGAAAGTCATGTTTAAAAATCACTTCCTACGATTTTGTATGAAGTCTACAAACGTCCCAATGATATGTGTCAAGACAAGTGCGCTCTCTCAACAGTGACTTATGTCAAGACTGGGACGCTCACTAATAGGCGCCTGGATAGATTTGCATAGCGCTTACGGGGGGGGGGGGAACATCTGTTATGCCGTCCTACTCTAAGCTCGCCTTTGACATGCGGTCGTCTCCAATGCGGGATAAGTGTCCGTCCCAGCGCAGCTTTCGAATGGTCTATCTATAAACCTCGGGAAAACAGAAGTCATGTTCCAGAAGTCACCTATTGAAACAAACTCAGTCCCAAGGATCACAGTAAACGACAGCCCCTTAACGTAGTAGACCACTTCACATATCTAGGTAGTATAGTGTCAAATGACGCCTCACTTTCAAGGGAAGTTGATAACCGTCTGGCCAGGGCTAGTAGCGCTTTTGGACGCCTTCAGGCGAGAGTTTGGAAAAACAAATCGCTCCGCCTGCCTACAAAAATCAATGTCTACCAGGCGGTGGATCTCTCAACCCTTCTATATGACATGTGGTGAGCTAAAAGGTGGTCGACGTAACAGAGGCGCCTCACGGAAACGCTTCAAAGACCAGCTTAGGCATCAACTTTCCTTGGCTGACATAGAAGAGAGCACCTGGCTGCATGCGCCGTCGGAACGAGACAGCTGGAGATCACTCACGAAGGCCGCGGGATACACATTTGAGACCAAAAGAAAATCTGCTGTTGAGGACAAACGCAGACGACGAAAAGAAAATCTAAATCAACCACCTGCGGACAATGATTATGCTTGCCCTGGATGTGGCAAAATATGTAGGTCACAGCTGGGGCTGCGCATCCACGGGAAATACTGTATTCCTCACTAATCTTCGGACTCGAAGACAAGCCTTATATATTATATATACTGTCTAAACCGGCCTCCAGAATAACATAGTATTTGTAATGTAGTCTTGACAGCGTATGCCCATCGTGAAGCGAGGGCAGCTTTGAAATAGTAACCACTTTACGTAATTTCAGCTTAAAACATTGGTGATATGTTTTTTTCTGTTGTCATTTTATACAAATCGTGACATGAAACTTGGAATACATCCAAAGACAAGTAAAGTGACGTTTTATATTATTTATATATAGTTCCGAATATTGTCGAAACTAAACGAGAAAAGTCACTCTTTTATTGCTTTCTCTTGATAAAGAGTTATATGTTTACCCGGATATTATTAGTAAACTCAGGAATACCAACAGTGCAAAACCAGAGTCTAGAAAACTAGTCTAACTAGATCTATGTGGGATCTATGTAGATCTAGAATTTGGTGGATTTAAACTTGGAACGATTCCACCTATGATCAAGAAAGTGTCTAAAATATTGAAATCAAATAGATATATCTAGATTAGTTATTTATTTATCTTAATATGGCCCACGGACAAACTTCCAGCTCGCCCAACCCTCAGGCTCAAAGACAACGAAGGCAGAGTCGAGGACCATCGGTTATTCAGGATAGAATAAATAATACATTGAGACGACGAAGAAAGAAACCAGATTACAGTGCTGTGAATCCTTTTGTCAAATACGTTTTATTCTTTACCAATTTTATTTTTATTGTAAGCATATAATTCATATATTATTCTTTTGATCTAATTACATTTTACATACTGATACTATTATAAATATCTAATATTAATTATTAATATTATTATTAGTATTTTAACTATTTAATTATTAGAATATTAGGCATTAGCATTAGGTCTACTGATCTAGCAATGTAGTCATTTAATTAGATAATAAGAAATACTGATTACATTTGTGGCATTTTATGTCTCAAGATATGATCTTTTCCCTTTGCTACTTCTCATGACTAAAGAGGCCAATTCTTGATACACAACTGCCATCATGGGTTAGGTATCTTTAATCACCAGACGCTGTAACTGTAGCACTTTTAGCCTTCTTTTTACTGCTGGTGTGTACACCATCTGCAACCCAGGACCCTTCATTTAAGTTAGCTCTCCATCTAGATTTATTGAGTCCATGTCAGTTTTGAAGAGTTTCGTGTTATGTTTGCATACATCAACATGTACCTTAAAAGTAGCCAACTTTAGTCTCTCCTGCCTTCTATTAGATCACCATACATAATGCCTTGTGGGAGTCAACTAGTATGTAAACATATCCAACCTAGCCAGTCAATACAATCAAAAGAAAGCCCTCAACATTAAAGCGAAATGTATATATGTATATTATTATCAGGCTGTATATAAAATATATATTTTCAAAAGCAAAATAGTTAGAGTAGTCATTTTGTGAAATACCAAAAAAAATCAATGCAAATCGTACTAGAAGATTTGCATTTTTGTTTATTTCTGCATAAATCTCAATTTCAAAAATGTGTTAGTGGCAAAATAGTTGTATGGGGTGGGTGGGGGATTGTCTATCTCAAACAGTTACATTGGAGGAGGGAAAGCTAAAATGTTTAACCCTTAAAAACTGCAACACTGGCTTCATAGGTGATGGGCAGGTTAAATATTTGGTAAGTTAGGTTGTCTTTCTTGGACTGTTTTATTGAATAATATACAGCAAATCTAATAAATTTAGAAATTATAGAGTTACAAAATCTAGTTCTAACTAGAGTACAAATCCGAGACTCAACACTCCACAAGCAATGGGGATAAAGAGACACTATTTGAAAAGGGGAAAGAGAAGTAATATTTATAAAGAATGCTGTCTTGACTACCATGAGAAGAGTGATTGAGATAATAAAGACTAGCTCTAAACAGGGGACAAACCACTGTACTGCATTGCAAAAGAGTTATGGTGTTCTATTTACATCTTCACATTTTTAATGCTAGAACAGTTAAGCCTCAGTGCTGGCTTAGTGGAGGCAGTAATATCAAATAACAAAAATGTTGATTTTTTCCCCTTTAGAGTCAGATATTGAAAGTCTATTTTCAGTATATATATATATATTGTTATAACTTTGCCATGTGCACCGCCATCCAAAATAGTGCAGAAAGAAGGTGCGCACTATCTGTGACTAAACAAGTCGGATGTTGACATGAAGGAGGAGATCGATTTCCACCCAAGTAGAGAGCCAATATGGAGATGCTGTGCTCAAGGCAGATGCCCCTTTGTGTTTGTCATGTCTCCGTGTAAATAAACATCTTTGTCTCGTTGAGCTGCCTCCCTTCAGTTATTACATTGGTCTCAGAAGTGGGATTATAGGTGACTCAACGAGAGGAGGTAGGATTCTAGCACAATGGCATCTTTGAAACAACTAGACCAGCTTTCAGTTAAAGAGCTAAGGCAGGAACTTCGTTACAGATGCCTGAAGCTTGGTGGTAGCAAAGAGGTGCTTACAGCTTGTCTCCGGCAAGCCCTAAATGATGAAGACGAAGATCCGGAGACCTACCTATTTGAAATTGAACCGGAGATTTGTGAGCTTATTGGCAAGATAAATGAAGGTATTGATGCATTGTGTGAACAAATTAACAGTATGGGGAACAAGGTAGATAAAATGGTGTCTCAAATAAAAGAAGGAGTAGACTCGTTGGTAAAGGAGCAGTTGCCTGTAGACTGGTTGGTAAAGAAGTTGCGTGGTCAAGACTGTGGCTGCACAAACAGTGGTGACGGAGACGCTGGGGATTGGAGCGCCGTCTGTGTTATGAGCAAGTCTTGTGGTGGTGACTTTCAAGACGAGAAACGTGACAATGATTGCTGTGATGATCTCAACGAGATGTACCAAATCAAAGGGAAAGAGACAAATGAAGAAACTGAAGACTGTTACGTGCCTGAAGCGTTTGTTCCTGTTGTACCTGTTACCAGTACCTTAATGAGCTGGACAGATCAAGAAAACGTTCAAGCCTGTTGCTATGGACCTTAAAGACCTCTGCCTATCTGTCGGTGCTCATGAGGGAAATTCGAAGCTTGACAACTTCATCCAGAAGTTTAACATGAACTGTACGTGCGGCGCATCACACGTAGAATTTAGATGCCAAGAAAAACAGGGCATATGTACTTCTACCATCATCATCGACATTGGCATAGATGAATGTCAATCAAACCACTCTAAATCTGAGCTGTCAAGAGGAAGACATTTTCCACTTGAACCTGAAGAGACCTATATTTTGGACGTGAGACTGTTATCTGAGGATGACTGCGGTGCATTGGACTTTGTTTGCAACTTGGCTGCATGTAAACCTGCAGCTCCCTTGAGAGGCGCCTGTCGAGAAGGTCTGCTGAGACAGCGTGTCCGATCAACAGCTGTGCTGAAGAAAACAGTGCTCGACACTATCTCTTTGTGTGTCAAACGGCCACGTCATCATCGCAACAACAGCCTGGTCATCTGGAGAAAGAGAAAGCGGCACTGGAGGAAAACAATGCGGATGGCTTCGTGGGGAACACGCTCCCTGTCGCCTGTGGCTCCCACTGATCGACCTCCACCTGAACTGTTAAACCTCAGCTGCAGTGTTTCTTTTCAGGACGAAAAGTGCTAAGACGGGGGCAATGTTATAACTTTGCCATGCGCACTGCCATCCAAGATAGTGCAGAAAGAAGGTGCACACTATCTGTGACTAAACAAGTTAGATGTTGACATGAAGGAGGAGAACGATTTCCGCCCAAGTTGAGAGCCGAAGTGAAAAGACTGCCTAAGAAAGATGATGTTTTATGAACTTGTGATGTCGTGTAAATAAAGATATATGTGCCTCGTTGAGTTGCCTCACTTAAGTTATTACAATATATATATATATATATATATATATATATATATATATATATATATTGGAGATATGCTTAGGAATTACTATGTTTAGCACTTTTATGTCTTAGTGTTTTTAGATCATTTTGTATTTTAACCATTAAAAGCTTTTGTGGAGTGAAAAGGAATGTTTCCATAACAATTCTGACCCAGACTTTTATTATAAATTATATATATTTTAATTAATTTAATACTTCTTTTTACCATGCTTCTTCTATGATATTCTTGCCTTTTATATTATTGTATTATTTTGGTTTGTATTTGACAGTTAGTTGGAATAGCATTTGCTGCTGTGGGAATATACATCCTGTCCTTAAAGAACAAGACAGTGACAAGTTTCATTGACTTCATCTTTGATCCTGCCTGTATTCTTTGTCTTGCGGGTTGCATCATCTTGGCAGTTGCTTTCTTTGGTTGTGGTGGGGCGCTGAGAGAATCAAGACTCTTCTTAAAAATAGTAGGTTACTGCTTTAGTGCATAGAGATAGAATCCTATACATATTAAGGTCTTCTTTAAAAAAAATAATTATGCTGTGCTTTATAGCACATAGTCTGAAGTACTTCATATCTTGTCAATGAGGACATAATAAAGAAGAAGTGCTTTTTTCCTATTACGGGCCAGAAGTGCCAAAGATTAGTTAAGATTATTTGTCATAGTTCAGCTATTAATATTCCTAGTTTACTGTGTTTTACTTTACAATTCTGTAGATATCAATTGAATCATCATATTCCATACAGATGGCTTGAAGCTCAATTGGTAAAATAGACAACTACACCAAATCAACATATCGAACTTGCCAATTATATTTTGAAAAACTTGAAAAGGGGAAATAATTGCACATCACCCATAGAAAGAATTGCTTGTTAATCAAATGCATTTTATTTTGTAGTCAAACTCGAAATAAAGCATGTATGTATATAATTCAAATTGAATGAATATGAGGCAACAATAGATCATTTGACAAAAAAATAGTCAAACTACCTACATTGGAAGAAAAGCTAAATGGATAACTAGGGACTTTGATTAGTTTCTTCACATCTTCTAAGTATACAAGTTAAGCCACATGGTTTTTAATGGCCTGATCCAATTAAGTTAGCAACATTTCTTCTGAATTTAACTATCCTAATGTAAACAAACTCTTTTGTTACAGAGTAATGAATTAATCTCTATTTCCGCAGTACTACATTATTCTAAGCCTCCTGTTGTTATTGGAGATTTTGTTAGTCATCTTCATCTTTGTGTTTTACTTTGTGGATGGAGCCTTTGCCAAAATTGGTCTCTACCCAGAAGAAGCCTTTTCAGATGCTGTTAAAAAATACAGAGATGACCCTGATATGCAAGGATTTATCGACAATATTCAAGATTTGGTAATTGTTTTTTCTTACTTTGCCAAAGTATTAGATTATATACAAAAAAAATTGTAGTGTCTGAGAGCTAAAGAGATCTATTATTGGTTATAAACAGAGCTCACTTTTTTTTACAAAGCTTATATCAACTCTCTCTGTCTGTATGATAAAAAGTTGTAGTTGTTATATCTTCCACATCCATTCTCGGAGCAAGTTGAAACTTTGCACAATTATTCATTGGCATAGACAATACATGAATCAATAAAAAAATTAACCAATTTATCAATTATTATTGGTAATTAGTTATTTTGTGTGACACCAACAAGGGAAATTAATCCTTCAGTATTCACAGATATGACTAAATATGTAGGGTTTGGTCCACATAGGTAATTGTATTAATTGTATTTAAAAAAAAGATTTTATATATTGCTTGTTTCTATAGTTTAATTTCTCATTATGTGAGTGTCAGGGGACTACCTCAATAAACAACTATTGTTTCTTAAATAGATGGAACTGGGTGGATTCTTTAACATTAATAGATCTTAGCTATAAATCTCAAAACTCTAGATGCTCAATCAAATGCAAGGATCCTTCAATCTTCATATCCCTCTCTTAGCATATACACTATATGCACTTACATTCAGCCTTTAAATCCAGTGCTTAAGATTATTAACAAACATTAGAAAGTAAAGTTAAGTTCTCCTTTCAGACCTTGCGATCCAGAGGGCAGACGATGTCAAGATCATCTGTTTCTTTGGCTAGCATAAGCACTGTGTCATGTGGCCAGCGCAACAACCAACTGTCTTTACTTTCCCCTACTAAATTCAGGGACCCATTAGAGTTGGGTGGACTCATGGGCACTTTAAGAATCCTGAAATTTGAAATCCCAGTCTTCACTGAGATTTGAACCCAGGACCCCCTTTCAGAAGCCAAGCGCTTAACCACTCTGCCACCAAGCTCCCAACAAACATTAGTCATGATCATATTGATTGGAACATCATACAGCTTTAACAGTTTTGTTTTTACAAATATGTATTCCTATTGCTCTGGCACTTTGGTTTACAATTGTTTTAGTCAAATAATTTGAGACATGCAATTTTTAAAAATGGTTTTGAGGTTGACAACTAATAAAATATTACAGTCATTAATCAGTTAATTTTGTTGCATTACTAATCACTCTATTAATGTGGAAAGAAGTTAATTTTTTTCCTTTCGGTAATTGAGATTCAGAGTGTTAAAAATCTTTTTAAATGAATTCTTTTTTAAACTGTTTTTTCATGTTATTAAATAATCATTACATAAATGTAAAAAAAAATGTTCTAATACTTTCACAAATTCATCCTCATTTAGATATTCTAATTTTCACTCTTTATTGTTATTCTTTCAAGATGTATTTTTTTTTATCTTTGAAAATAGAATCATTAAAGAAGAACAAGAGACAAAAACCTATTTTACAACGTACAAACTTTAAAATTTATTAACATAAAGAATTACAGTAGATCTCTGTTCAATAATATGAATGAAGTAATGAAATAATTACTTAAGAAATACAAAACTGACTGACTGAATGAATCCTTGTCTTGCTGTCTTTTTCTTTCTGTATCTTCAAAATAAATTTTCTTGAACATATTTTCTTTTTATCAGTATTGTTTCTTAGGAGCTTCTAATTCACACATGCTATGTGATCTGATTTGACATGATTCATCGTGAACATTTTGTTTCAATTCAGGAAATACTTAAATTCCAGAAACTCTGCCCATTGGCTTCAATAAGAAATTAATGTTTAACCAACCAAGACTTTGTAAACGTCCATCCATCCCAGTGGCGCTACAGCCCATGGAGGGCTCTGGCCTGATTCAACACATCCTTCCATTCAGATCTCTCCTGGGCCTTTCGTCTCCTGCCCTAACCCCAATATGTTGCAGATCTGTATAAACATCATCTATCCATCGCATTTGGGGTCTGCCTTTGGGTCGCCTGCCTTTTGGATTTTGCCTGTATTCGATTTTCGCTCCTCTGTTATCTGACATTCTTTCAAGGTGACCTGCCCAACGTAGTCTGTTCTTTTTTATTTCGGTCACTATTGGTGGGTCTTCATACAATTGATATATCTCATGGTTAGTGAACACTAAGAAAAAAATTATACTTGCAACAATTTTTTAAAAATGTGATTGGTTACTGCACATTAATGTTGTGTCTTTTATAAAATAACAATAACAATTTATTGTTATAGCTTTCTTGTTGTGGAGCAAGCAATGATGATAATGGTTATTTAGATTGGAACAAAAATTCATACTTCAACTGTAGTCCTGGAAATCCTAGTCCAGAAGCATGCTCTGTGCCTTTTTCTTGCTGTAAAATCAAACCGGTAAGAAAAACAATTGTCAACTTTTAAATTTTCAAATGATTATTAAAAAATTAATTAAAATATTTGTAAAAAACTTTCATTTGTTTGGAAAAAAAACATTTAAGATGAAAATAGAAAGCTCAATTATTTTCAATGTGCTTATTAATAATTAAGCTTCTGAATAAAGCAAGCTGAAGTATTCTGTTTGTAAATCATGCAATTACTAGGAATGTTACTGTCTGAAATTATGCATCATTTTTTTAGCCTCTTTACTTTTCCCACATTCATGCAGATGAATATTTTATGTATTTTTAAGAATGACTTATAATATTTATCTATTTATATTCAAGTCCATACAAACAAATATAAATCCACCTCTAGGCAATGTTGTTTTTTTTTTGTTAAGTCTGTTGAAAATTTAACTGCAAATTCACATCTGAACCTGGTACAAGGGCAATAGAAGGCAATGAAAAAGCAGTCATACTGGCCTAAAATGGTAGAATAAACAAATAAAAATTTTCTCTCTGTCCGCAAAAAAAGAAAAGAGAGTAGAATAAATTAGAAATGGACCAGCTCTCATTCCAGTTTCAAGAAAAAAACAACTATTATAAGCTATCCCAAAATGACCATAATTTTTTGCCTTAGAACCGGACACAACAGAATGAAACAGCACATGGTCTGGAAGATAGAAGTCAGGAGTAGAGAAACTTGCCCTTGTGGAGTATGGTCAGAGAATGCCATCCAATTCCTTCAAAACTGTATACTTTTGAGAGGCCTGAACACGATACCTGAAACCCAAAAACTATATGGAGAACTGCCTGATCTGGAAACCTCTGTGCAGTTCATCTCAGATATAGGATTACTGGTCTGACCCTCCAGCATAAAAAATGAGAATTAAGAAGTTTAAAATATTTTAAAGAAGCAAATTTTTTTTTGGATTAATCTTCTATTTGGATATAAAAATGACATGAGGGATTTACATTTCTTTACTTAGGGAGAAAATATTAACTACAGATGTGGTGCTGATATGCTCAAGAAAGATCAAATGAACATAGTAAGATGAGATTTAAAACAAAAATTATCCTATTTATTATTAACATTTGTGAATTATTATTTTTTAAGGTTTCACATTTCAATTTTAGTTGTTTTTTTTTAAACTCTTTCACTCTCTTTTTAGCCATTCTTCTAATAGTATTTCAGTACACTTCTCTTTGAATGAAGAAAGGAAAAACCAATTTATGTTTAATCCTATGACAGATGCATACACCATCAGATATTCTTGTCTTTACATACTAACAATCTAACCTTTAGGCATTAACAAGTGACATGTTACCTAACACAAGAGAGTTGATGATGAACAATAACAGCTTAGTCACATGAGAATAGATTCCAGGAGATTTAGGCAGGATGGAAAATAAAAGGGCAGACATATTATCCAAAACAAAGGGGGTGGTCATCCACGAACAACCAAAAAGACTTAGTACATTATAACACTGAAATCAATGCTAGCTAACAAGCTTAAAGAATAGGAGGTGCGGTGGCTGAAAGGAGGGTTCTGGGTTCAAATCCTTGTGAACACTGGGATTTTTAACTATAGGATTTTTAGGGTGCCTCTCAGTCCACCCAGCTCTAATGGGTACCTGACCTGGTCGTTGTGCTGTCCACATGTCACCCTCATTAACTGTGGACCACAGAAACTGATGACCCTTACATCATCTGCCCTAAAGATGGCAAGATCTGAAAGGGGAACTTTAGGTACTAATTCCTTTTTTTATTGTTACTGTTTGTTGTATATGTATAGGGCTACTTTCATGTTTGAATTGATTGCTTTTGTTTTCATCACAGTCTAGTATATATGTGCAAGGTTGCTTCAAGGGCCTTCAAGAAGTTATTAAAGATAACATATGGATTGTTGGTGGCACCATCCTTGGAATATTTATTCCACAGGTGAATACAAATTTTTTTGTAAACCAATGGAAAGTAGAACAATTTTTGTTTAACATTTAAGAAAAAAATCATCAGTTAAATCTTTTAAGTCATAATCATTACATTTCTTTTTTTTTTTTTTTTTTAGGCTTTCTTTATTTGTCTGGCCAAAGCACTCATTTCCCAAATTGAAGAGCAGATGGCCAAATGGTAAACTAGTTCCAGAAACTGTTCAAACTTGTTGTAATGAAAAAAATTATTTACCAACTTATATTTTGCTACTTAAGATATACATGAATACATACATGCAATCAATTGTTATTGTGCATTTAAAAATCTTGTTACTTATCACATAAATTACTTTACCTTTTTATTGTATTTTTCATAAACTTTCTGTTAACTTTGTAAATGCTTACTATTAAAGAACTGATAATTTTTATGTATATTTACTTAATGAATGGACTTTTAAACTGAAAAAAATAATTGAAAGAGATCAAAAATATTAAATAAAATAGCCAAAGTTTTGTTTGCATTTTTGACATGATGTGAAATTTTTAATGTTAGCATATGACCTATTGGTCCAATATGGTGTATTAGAACAATTTTGGTTTATGTACTTTAGGTTCATGAATTGTTTATGCATGTGTTAGTGTTTTAGCTTTCCATTGTTTGTTTTGTTGTTGAACTCTTTTTATTTTATTATCAATTACAAACATTATTGAAATAGAAAAGATAATTATTCTTAATAGAAATCTTATACTATAAAAGCCAAAATCCTTACAGATTTAATTCTCCCACATTGAGATTATCTAACAATATTAATCTTGGCTTAGAAAATCTGTATAACAGCTTTGGAAAAATTCAACCATTTTTTAGATGATCTCAGAAATGCTTTATTGTTGTTTGGAAGCTGAAAATGTCTTCCTATAAAGACATCATTCATGTAGAGTAACTCTCATGAAATAAACTTGCTTATTCTACTTGTGCACTGTTAAAGTGTAATTTTATCGTGGGACTATTCTAAAGGCAGGAGCATTTCCTCTTTGATTGTGAATTGGTTTGAGGCTGGACTATTTGAGGCACCTATGATTTACTAGACAGTTTTTAAAGATAGTTTATCCGTCACAGTCATCCTACACAACACCTAAAAAGGCTGTAGTGTTTGGGCAATATTTTGCATTGATTCAAGTTTGTAAGTTGTAACATTTATTTGGATGTTTATCTTCTAAAACAAGAAATATTTTTTTTTTTTTTTTTTTAAAAGGAATCCTGCTGTATGTTAAATTTATAATAATAATAATTATGTACTTTTTATCTATTTATCTTTGCATCATATCCTAATAGATTAACCAGCACTATTTAATTAAATGATGATAACTCAAGTCTAGTGGAATAAAAGAAACAAACAAGCTATTAAAATTGACATTTTAAATAAAATGTTTTTATGTTTGCATTTTTTAAAATATTTTTTTACAATACAGCTTTTTGCTGAATCCAGAAAACAAATGTTCTTCAATCATAATTTTCTTCTCCCTGTAGGTCTACTAGTAATATTTTAATTATGAATCACATCTTTCAGTGAAGATTACTCTTTACCAAGAGGCCCGTATAAGACATTGGCCCCAAAATCACCCCAATAGAAAGAAAACTATATGCAGAGCTCCCTGATTTGGAAACCACTGCGCAGTTTATCTCATGTATTTGTCTAGTCATATGAACGCTCCAACATAACAATGAGAACGATGAAGAAGAAGAAGTGAAGATTACAGTTCAATCTTGGTCTTTTGAGCATCACTTGACTAATTAATTCATTAAAAATATATGTTGCATGTTATAACTGTGAGTAGAACCAAACTTTATTATAAAATAATATAATGCTGAGTCTACAAAATATTACTAGGTTGTGATATATCCATGTTTGGCTTTATTGCTGAAAGAAGAAAATTCTATTAATTGCATACAGATCTCTAATCTTATAATAACCAGTTCATTGTAGCTGTATAATGATGTACACAGATGTTTTAAAATGGGTTTTATGTTCACCATTTGTTTATGTTTTTTTTCTCTGGACAAAAAAATCTTTGTTCAATATGATAACTTATTTTGTTAACTATTCAAGAACTTGTTTGATATAAAATTTTCTCTGTATTGTTAAATCAAAATATTTAGTCAAATATTATTTCCATGTTTTTTGACTCTGCAATGCACTTTAATCCTCTGCTGGGACACTTGGTCCGTACATTCCAATATAATTGGCTGTATCAGCTGTAATGAATTGACCTTTGTAAATTTACATATCTCTTTCAGTCAAACCTAAATGTACATTCACTTTAAAAAAGTATAAATATTAATGTAATTCCAATAAGTCATTTAGTATTTTTCTTAATAAATGTTGTTTGGAATTGGTTGATTTTTCATGTGTTCTTTATTTGTAATTTTTTGTTTAAAAATTCATTTCATTTTTTTTAAATGTTGTAAACAATTTTAAAATGTAAATACTCATTTTATTTTGTTAAACAAAAGAAAAAAAAACCTTTGAACAATTTCAGATTTGAAAATAATCTTACATATGTAATACCAATAAGCTACTTAGTATTTATATTTCTTAGCTAAGTAGTTAGTAATTGGTTTCAAGATTACTTTCACATAATTGAGATCTTATCGTTTCTATTTTTCATGTATTCTTTATTTATATTTTGTTTGAAATTTTCATTTCATTTTTTTTAACTTTTGTAAACAATTTTAAACAAAAGTCAAAGAAAACAAACTTTGAGCAATTAGGACATTTATACTCAACTTGTGTTTAAACTAGTAGGATTGATGGAACAAATAGTGGCAATGAAATATTTTCTTTTCTTAATTTTTCATTTAACATTGAAAAATGTTCATAAAAATAGAGAGAAAAAAAAAAGAATTTTTAAAACAATGGAAGAGTAAGACATACTTGAACTTTTTAAATTATCCCTTTTCAGTAGCTTTTAAATATCTAATTTGTTAATTAATCTGACATTTAAAAAAAAAAACTGGAATAAATAGAAAAAAAAACCCAGGAAATTGACAAAATGTTGGCTGTGTAAAATATTTATGTAAACCTTCATTTTTGTTAACACTTTTATTTAATTAAAACTTATGCCATATCATAATTATTACTATTTAATATGTATCTCAAATTATTTTGTCACAAAATAATTACAAATGATGACTAATAATTCTGGTATATAATTCTGTTATAAAAAAAATCTTTCAATTGTTAAATCTAAGGTTGTGTGTGTATTTATAAAGTCACACACTCATGATATTATTCAAGGTTTGATCATTGAGTCTTTGGTCAGTTTTTTTTTATCATATCACTGTTACCTAATTAAAATAAAATTCAACATTACATTACAATGAAATGTTGGGATTTTTTGGCAATTTTATCATATGCTGAAAATATTTATTTATGAAATTTGTTTTTTACACAAATGTATCTTTGTTGTTTTTTTTAAATCTAATAATGAGATTTATCTAACTATTGAACTGAGTGGCTGCTGTCTTAGTGATGAGAACTCATCTAACAACTACCTGTATTTCTGTGAGGTTTGGCTTATTTTCTTAATGCCTTTTATTTGCTTTTCAGAAATGTAATCATGTAACTATTTTCTTTAACTTTATAGCCACACTCTCTGCCACTCAGTTCTATATGCAATGTTTACTAAAGATGATGCAAAGATAATAAAAATTATTTATACCAGTTCATTGTCTGTTCTTTTTTTTTTTTTTAAATATTGAAGATAAAATGAAAATTTATTATAATTTTTTTTAAAATTTAATTGAATGCTTAAGTTCTGCATAACCATAGATTTAAAATTGTAATAAACCTTCAAGAGATTTAATTGAACATGATTTAAAGGAAGAATAGTTTGTAAAAAAAACAAAACATTTATTTACATTACAATGAAAAAGAAACCTATACAAAAAAAATTAAGCTTATACAAAGTGCAGTTGTATCAATCAGTTTGAATCAGTCATGAAATTAATTTTTGTGTGTGTGTAAATGCTTTTAAAAACCAATTACTGTAAAAATCCCAGATATCCATTTCTCTCCCCCCCCCCCCCCTTTTTTTTTTTACCATTTTTCCAACTGGTCCAAATAAGTTACCAAATAAAAATTGGTAAAAATATTTCTAATCGCACAGATTTATTGTTGTTGGGTCTAGATATATACAACTACACTTCATAATTTATTTTTTCAAAAGTATTTTTTTAATGTTTTTCTTGTTTTTATTAAGACCATCACTTTGGCCTCCATCTACCTAAAAGAATGTCTGCTTATAGCATTACAACAGGGAATATATTTGATGAATGTCAACAATAGTCTACATGCTTCTGATGCTCCTTCAGAGTTGAAGACAATCTACGTCCTAGTGCAAACCGCAGGCCGACGGGGGATGGCAGCGGGCAGTGTATGAACCCGGGACCATGGTGACGACTGAACGTCAGTCCAGCGCGCTTATATACCACATGATCAGGCAGCCTGAGATGAACTCCGAATTGGAACAGAGCAGGAAGGACTTATTCTCCCGTAGTGCTCTGGCAAGAAACTGGGCCGTTCGGCCTAATGTTTCATAGCCTCTGACTGTCCAGACACGCCGCCCCCCCCCCCTAGCTTCCCTATATAAATAACTGCGCAGACGTGAATGAAAACAATGATATCAGTAATGCCTCCCCCCCCCCCCCCCCCATTCTCCTTGTCAGCACATCGCGATCCACAGGATATGAAACGTTGGCATATTCTCTGTTAACGTTTCAAAATAGCGCACGATCTATACGTGTATTCGATTTGAAAAATACTAAAAACAGAAGATCACTATTTTAGAAAAATAAAGTGTCCAGAAAGAAAGAATATTTTACACGCATAGATTTAAAGGTGAATTGTTTTACTGCAAATATTGTCATTTTGTTATAGGCCTACAAATCAGAAAACGAAGCTATTATTTTTTGTTACTAAGACTATTAACATAGATGTCCCTAAAGATAAATCCAAATTAAAAAAAATTAAAAAATAGCAATTGACAATTTAATCTCACGACTGCCAATGATGTCTCGGAAACCATTTTGGCGCCTCTATGTGACTAGCGCCCGGTATACGATTTAACCCCTTGCACCCCATCACTACAGCTCTCATTGCATGGTTAGTAGGTCAGATGTAGCCTTATCAGGGCGCGGGGCCCTGGGCTAGTGTCATAACAGGGCTACGAATATTTGTTTCTTTGTGCGATGGGCTGACAGTGATAAGTGACAAAGGATTCATTTTATCTCGGGGTCCTCTTAAGGCGTGAGGCCTTGGGCGGTTACCCCACTCGCCATCTACTACGGCCGGCTCTGAGTAGGTCTTAAGATAAAATACATCATCATCCTAAAAAAACAACAACTTTGCTCTCAAAGATTTAGATATGCCGTCTTTACAGCTTCTGCCTAAAAGACTTTGTTCTCAAAGTTCTGATTTTCTTGCACAAAGGTCATTCACCCTTGACAAAATTTAATAAAGTGCTAGTTTTCTTGATGGAATATCAGAATAAGTGCATATCTTATCTAATAAATTGTCTTACTGACCGACGCCAAAACAGTCCTTCAAAGCCTGAAAAACTCGGATACTTCCTATATAAAGCAACTCAGGACAGCTCATGCAAACCTGAACATCAAAAGCGAGGAAACTGTTCTTTAATGGAGTCCAGCACACATTGAATTAGAAGGCAATGAAAAAGCAGATATACTGGCCAGAGATGGAAGAACGAACAAACAAACAAAAAATGTAAACTCCCTCTCTACCCAGAGGAAATGCTGAAAATAATAGAGAGTAGAATAAATGAGAATTGGTTCAGCTCACATCCCAATTACAAGAAAAAGGACGCTTATTAAGATATCTCGACATGGCCAACGACTCAAAACCGGATATAAGAGAATGAAACAACATATGTTCCGGAAAACTAAAAGTCGGGACTAGCGTAATCTGCCTTTGTGGAGCATCTCAGAGAATGCTGACCATGTCCTTCAAATCTGCATACTATAACAAGAGGCCCGAACAAGACTATGGCCCCAAAACCCTCCAATAGAAGAAAAACTATACGGAGAACTGCCTGATCTGGAAACCACTGCGCGGTTCATCTTAGATATAGGATTACTGAATGATCTGAACTCTCCGAAATGTAAAACGAGAACGAAGAAGAAGAATCTTATAAATTACAGACGTTCAATGTGTATCCATGTGTCAATCTAGTCTTAGCATATTAATTAGAGACTACATTTCCTGGCTGATTCAGGCAACCCATTTCATGCTTTGATGGCACTAGAGAAGGAACACGTGTACGAACTAGTCTTAAAATATGGGATAAGAAATGTATCTTTATTGTTGTGTCTTTCTGAGTATTTCATTAGGTTGTCTCTCTTTTAGTGAAAATTATGGTTTAGTGATTTATTTCTACTTTTTTTTTGTCTTCTGCCTATTCTGATATTGGTTTAACCAACGTTTAATAGCTTTTTAATTTTATGTTATTATCTGTTTAGTTAAAATTTCTTTAAATAAACCATAATGCTTTGTTGATATGGGGAGTCCAATGATACGTTTTCATTTATTATAACATTGTAGTAATTTGAGTTTTAGTCTGTGTAACTGAGATGTGTAACTGAGATGTGTATTTTTTTCTGGGTAAAAGGCGTGCTCCATTTTGATTCCAATCTCTACAATGCAAACTCTCTTTATACAGTACAGCATGAATTTTTTTTTTTTTTTGTGCATTCTACTATTTTAGAATTATTTATCATACATGCATTATCTTATGAACATATAACTTTTTTAGTAATTGAATAAAAGATTAAATAAAAATGATCGTGAAGAAAAAAGCAAGGAAACGTTGGTCTGACTTTATCTTGGCTTCAAAGATATTTTCGATGATGCAACAGGCACTGTCGCTTTGGAAACAGCTAACAAAACGGTAAACACAATATTGCTAGCCCGAGGGCAAGGATTATTTAGAGTTGTGTATGTTGTCTATTTTTAGATCAACACCACATTGGCAGAGCGAGCGATCAGCGTTTAGAAAGTAGCGAGCTATCGATTTGAAAAGTTTCTTGAGATGTCTGCTAAAAGATACCCGCCAGCATTGCATGCCCAGCTCTTGCGTTCCCTCTTTTCCCTCACACATTATCATAAAAAATGCTTGCTTATAATACTGTTAGCCTCGCGCGTGCCGTCAAAATGCCTGTGTTCTGCAGACGTCATCATACTGACGATAGGGGACGCCACGGGTCTTGTTCCTACCCTACCTTATATTTTCTCTCAGTAATGGCCGCTGGTGTTTCTATTTGTTTACCGATAAGTTACATCATTCATGTCTAGGATTGATTGTTGTGAAAACACGAAAGTCGAGGCAGGCTGATTTAAGGGGGAAGGTATATCATTTGTGAGTTGAAACGGAACGTAGCAAAATTACTAGCGAGTGCGTGTGCGCCCCGGACGAGGGGGAATTATCACCCGTCTCCATGTTGTTACGTACCCAGATGGCGGGTCTGGAGTTCTACGATGCAGTGCTCAACAACGACCTGCAGCAGTTGAAGCGTCTGGTGGCCCAGCACAAGTTGGATCTGAACGGAAAATTTTTGGAAGTAAGACGTAAGAATGACGCCGGGCTCTGCCCGATCCACCTGGCTTCTTATAGGGGTCACACCTATATGCTACAGTATCTAATTGAGGCCAAGTGTGATGTCAATCATACGACTGGCACTCTGAGGCGTACCGCTCTGCACTTCGCCGTACAGAGCCATAAGATGGCATGCATGCTTCTTTTGATAGGCGCCGGCGCTAAACTGGACGCCAAAGATACGTTCGGAAACTCCCCGTGTCATTATGCTGCGGACGACGGCTACTGTCAGATTCTGGATGTGTTGATCCGTCGTGGGGTGAACGTGAATAGCCAGGATATCACGTCCAAGACGCCTCTCATGAAAGCCGTTAGAAACAATAAAACAGATGCCGTGCTTCGCTTGCTGAGGGCCAGCGCAGACCTTAATATCACGGACAGAAACTGTGATATGGCCCTGCACTACGCGGCCAGGAATGGGTGCGTGGACATCAGTGACATCCTGCTCTCTGCTGGCAGCATGATTGACGTTCAGAACTACTGGGGACGAAGCCCCCTGATGGAGGCAGTTTGCTACAACCACAAGGAAGTGGTGCAGCTCCTCCTGAGTGCTAGCTGCGATGTGAACCGTAGAGAGTTCAAAACTGGGGACACTGCTTTGCACATTGCCATCAAGAGGAACTACACGCGTGTCGTGGAACTGCTCCTAGCCGCCGGAAGTCGCCATGATGTGTACAATCACCAGGGCGAGACGGCCATCCATGATGCTGTGGCTGGTAACAAAATGGATATCGCCTGGCTGCTTCTCGTTTACAATATTGACCTGGACGTCCCGGTCAAATATTTTCCCAACGGAGTTTACAAATCTGTATTTAAACTCGCCGCTGAGCGCGGTCATTACAAAATGTGCCGATTGTTAGCGACTATCGGTTACGTGGACTATTCTGCCAGGATGTATTTCTATGCGGGATACGTCCAGACTCGTCCAGGGGAGCAAGATGAAGCCCTCTTGTGGCTGAGGTGTGCTTTAAAGAAAGTGGTTCCTTTACAGCAGCTGTGCCGGAAAGTGATACGACGCCATGCAGGGCACAATCTTTGGGAGAAAGTCGAGTCTTTACCTGTCCCCAGGGCTCTCAAAGACTATGTCCTAATGAAAGACGTTCTGGAGCACAAGAATGAGAGTGTGGTATAGTCACTGAATCGCCTTCACACGGACTCTTCAATCTTGTTCAACAGTTTTGAGATAAGTCCACTTGTTATTTTGAAAAGGGATCAGCTTGAACGCTAGCATCTTGAACGTTTTGGACAAAGGACACACATACAAAGAAAAGATGTCGTAACTTGACCAAAATTGGAAACTGCACGTCATCCTAATGACCGAGCAAATGTCTTTATCACAGATAGGAAATCTGTGTTCCTCTTTGGATTATGTGTGACATTAACTCCCAAATGATATCCTGGGATAGAAGCTCTGCCGAAATTCTGCTCAGAATTTCTTCGTTACCTGACGATCCAATGTCCTTCAGTCGTGGTGTGAGACTTCACTAGACTGTTGTATTGGAGGAGTGTACTCTATTCATCTACTTTCCCCTGAAGAGCAAACAGCACTTTGTGTTTCTTAGCCGTAAGCGTGATGTATGTCATGGACTTTCAAAGACCGAAGATGTGAACCCAAGTCGCTGTGACATAAATCTCTGCCTTTGAATTCCTCGCCCTGCAAGTGAACTGTACACAAAGTGCTTTCGTCCGCAGGTCATAGTCGTCTCATTTCGCAGTAACGGACGTAGTGCTAATGAAACACAAAGAGATGACTTTTCATTGTGTATCTAGATGTATTGATTTCATTATTATGTAACTAGCTCTAGACATAGGACGTTTATATCAACATTTGACTGTAAGCTTAACCCTAAACTACTGTCTTATCGCCTTGAAGTTTAGAACAGTGCTCAGTGATCACACACTTGATGTTATATTGTCATTAGAACGAAACAACAATGTAATATAACAGTGTGTCAGATCAGAAAAGCCAGATATCTATATTAGGAATAAAAAATAATAATTGAAGCATTATCCACAATTATTCATTAAAAATCATGCGGATTAAGTGCTGTGAGTTAAAACGTGATCTGAAGAATTTAAAAAAAAAAAAAACACTTATCTCCTAGAAAAGATACACTAATCGCTTGTCTTTAGTCTTTAAAATAAATTTATCTACAGTCCCTCGATCACGACTTCAAGGATGCATAAAATCAACATGTGTGCCAACATTACATGGGGGCACATAACTATCTATACAGTTACGAGTAGACTAGAACCTACCGTTACGAACCAATGCTGCTTGCTTGGTACACCTGACTTTCTCATTTAAAAAAATAATAATTCGACTAGATCTTCTTGTGAGGCTTTTTATTACAGTTTTTTTCCTTCATTCTGTAAGCTTTATTTTTTTTTAAAGAGTTAATAACACAATCAATTACTGTGAATAAAAGTAGTGCAACCTTCAGCGTAAAAGTCAATAAATATATTTCATTTATTTCAAATTAACATCTTCTGATGAATGCTACATCCACAGACCTATATATCGGTAGATGTAAATGTTTTCTTCGTTTATTCTTACAGAAATATGGACATTACAAACATATATATAGTGCAATCAGTAACACACAAACACTCCTGTCAAAGCATGCATTTTCTGATAGTCTAAAGCAATAGTCTAAAATATTGCTTTAAACTGGCACCAAATTCACAACTATATCAAAATCTAGAAAGCAAATAAATCTGGAAGAAGTAGACAAAGCAACATACACACAATTTTATTCAGTTTTTGAAAAGAAACACTTTAAAAAAAACGACTCTTTTTTTTTGTTTCCTAAAATATGACTTGTAGGAAACAGAATTTTGACCATTAAACATGTTGTATATGATCAGTATATCCTATTGTTCTTGTTAACTATGTGGGTCTAGTCTTGGTAGCAGCTCTCAATAGTTGTTCCTCTCTTCTCAATCTAAAAAAAAGGGGTCATAGGCCATAACATGGGAACCTGTGTTATTTCAAGTGTACCCAGAAAAAATTAATTAGTTCTAATTCAACTCGTTATCATTGTAGACAACTCTTGATTCCTCAATGACTCCTGTTCTTATAAAAAAACTCATTTGCTTGTATTCACAAAAATCTTCTTTTTCATAACACGAGATAGCACACTCCTGCAACAGTTGAATGAACCCTCGAGGGATCCGGGGAACATACTAGTTTAGTCTTACGTAAATGAACTATTTCGCTCTCAACACGATTCGAATGTTGTAATGAGACATGTTTGAAAGATGTTTCAGACAGTTGGACAGGATGTTTGAAACCATGTTGCACTTTAATGACTTGAGTAGTTGAAATAAAAAACGAAAGTGTACACTAGACCTAGGTCCTCAGTTGAAACACTTTTTTTGTTATTGTGTTTTTTTTTGTATCTAACTTAGTACATGACGAGATTCCATAATTAGCTCTATGTATAAATATATATTTTTTAAATGTTCGAATCTCATATGTGAACCAAAGGTTGCTCTTTAACACGTCGCAGATCAAATGGTCAAAACAGTGTATACTTATCACTGTACAGAGTCTATCAGTAATGAAATGTTAATTGGTTATATCGGTCTACTGTGTCACTTTTATCACCCTTTTAATGCATTAAAGTTTATAACACCTAGACCTGATTATAAATAGAAGAATACAATTTCAACTTTTCTCAAGGGCCAGCGATTGTGTCCATCAATAATTAAATTGGTTGTAATAAATCGGTTACCATATATATGTGAGGTTTTAAAACATTTAAATTGACACAAACAAAACACTATCCTTAATCCAAAACAAGACAGAAAGTGGAGCTAAGTTCTTGTACACTGTCTCGCCTAAACTCTTAATTGTATTTTATATACTCATTGTTATGCTGTTATTGTTTTTATGAACTTTATAAAACAAATTTTGGTCTACGCTGAGATTCTTGTCTCCTTATGGTAGTTTTTACCTCTAGGAAGTACAATTTCCAATACTCATGAACTCAAATGTGAATGATTTTGAATGAAACTGTGATTCTTCTGTTGGTTGTTAAATTTGAACAAAAAAATGTATTTGGTCAATAATGTTGATGTTGAGTGTATTCTTATATTTGTAGGAGCAGACGATGTTGTAGGCCTATTATAAGCTGATTAAACAGTAGCAAGGGATTGTGGGAAGATGGTGTCTTCGTTAAAGCACTTTCAGTATTTACCTATAGGTTCTAGATACGTTGGTTAATCTTGTTTAACCTACATTTAAAACGAGTCTGGGAGAAAGAAGTGTAACTATTTTCTTGAACAAATACTCCATTCATGTTCCATTTTTAAACTATCACAATAACAAATATTACCTCTAACCACAGACCTCCATTCATGTTCCATTTCTAAACTATCATAAACAATAATATTACCTCTAATTACAGACCTATAGTGGTGCTAACAATAAGAAACACAGTGTAAGTGGTTTGAATTTGTTTTAATAATTTTAAATTTATATTAGAGCATGAGCAACGCGTAAGATAATTCAAACAGAAAATACACACGTATGGCTTAATAATAATAAAATAAAAGGTGGCGAATACAGTTGTAAAGGTAGAGCCCATTAACCAGAGAATAAAACTATCGAAATATTAAATAGATCAAGTTAAAAGTTTACTATATGTAGCATATGTAGAACTGCATACTTTTTTGTGTGTAAATGTGGGGATGTAGGGAAAGACTATTAATAACCAATGAGGTCGTAAACATGTTCTCCGTTAAACTTTTAGTATTCACTTTATTACTTAGTTTTGTATAATCAGGCTGAATCCATGTGTTATAAAAGAGGAGGAGATGTCCATGGGATCCTTCCCACCCAGTGTGATGCCGAATTATATATGTTTTGTTCAAATCAATTGCTTTTAGGGAAAAGGGTTAGGCAGGCAAGTTCAAAGGGCCCAATGGAAAGGTTCGTGTTTTTTCCCAGTTAAAATTTAAGGCACCCCTACCACTGTTTCTAAGTAGTCATATGTTATGTACTTTTTTTTTTTACAATACCTCTATTCAAGTTACTCTAGCACGGAGGAGCCTAGGTGGACGCTGATCTCGAATACTGCTCTAACGAATTTCCTATAAATTTTGTAGTTGATGTATATCGCAGAGAAAAGAATGACTAGCTCGTTGGCCACATCGGGAAAACTCTAGTTTGACCGTTATAATTTTTCAAAGTAAAAAATTCATATATGTAATATCGGTTTTGAAAGGACTATCGCGTTCGGGAATTTGCGAATGTAAGGCATTATTGATTCAATTAATGTTCAGGAAAATTTCAAAGTCTAGATTAAAAGGCCTAGATGTATATGTATATCAATGGAATTATTCAATAATAAAAGAAAAACAATAGCTGTTTATTAAATTTTAAGTAGCTTTAAGTTTATTGATAGATTATCTAAGCTTTGCTTATATTTTTATTTAGGCCTAAATCTAATATAGATTACGTCAATATTCTAGACCTAGAAGAAGATCTAGGCCTATATCTAGACTAGATCTTGAGAGTTCTACATGAAATCAACGTACCAATAAATTATAGATATCTTAAACAATGCCCGCTGGCCTAAGTGGTAGAATCGGTCGATCAAGAAGCTGTCATCACGAATTTGATGCCCAAATTGAGATAAAATTTTAATAAAATATTTTATTTTAAGTTGTATAATGAAGGTAGACCTATTGTCTTTAGAAAAAATGTAATTTCAAAATGTTTTTCTTTTTAAAATTCCGAATGAGGATGTAAAGAAACATTTGCCTAAGAAGCATATCAAATAAAGTTATCATACTTAAACAAACATTAAAAAAAAACAACTCTAAAATATTTTTATAATACATATAAAATTAGGTTAAAGCTTCTGATATTTAAAAAAAAAACTTGATACTATAGATATGTCCTATTATACATAAGAATATATTTATAAAAAGATAAGATATTAATAGACGAAAGTGCGCCTTTTAAAAGACTTCTTGGTAACGCCAATGGGTTCTAAATCTAGACCTTGCTAGATTCAGTTAGTGGCCCCACATTTCCTTACTTCCAATACTCACGCAGACGATTGTGTGCTATTTCTAGTCTATGACGTCATTACGCCTTTTGCAAGATATGCATCAATAAAATACGGGTCATTTTGTCACTGACATACAAAAGAATACAACAATCGTCAACTCTTTCTGTAAATGTTTTAGCACCAACAGAAAAAAAAAAAAGAATGTTAAATAGGCCTATTATCGAGTGATTTAGTAGTTTTTGTGAATAAGTAAAACTACACTTTCTTCACTACAGGTTTCCATTTCTTTTTATAATCAGTCCTAATTAATATAGATCCTATCAGGTTTTTGTTTCTGTGATTGTTTGATTTAATTATAAGGCGATTTTGAAGATTTTCATATTGGTGACCTACCGGCCTACCAACTAATAATAGGCCTACTACGTGTCTATATTGTTGTATTAAATAATAATAGGCATACTACGTGTCTATATTGTTGTATTTATAAGCTACCCAAAGTTTGGTCGTTAAAGTTCTTCCTCGCCTCTCCGCCATCCTCAGATATTTGCAGGAAACATGCTTTTTAAGTGGGACACGACCTATTCTCAGATAAGTCAGATTTCTTCCCACATTCCATTTGATACAATTGAAATTTTGGCTTATTCAACTAGTAGATGTAGTAGACCTACTTAGAACATTTGGCACATTAAACTAGCAGATCTAGTAGACCTACTTAAGAAATCTGGCCAATAATTGCTGGAATATGCAGGCTACTTTTTCTGTATATGAAATCTGATTTTATCTACTTCTTTAGTATATGCCCACTTGCGCAACAGTTGTGTGGTAAATGCTGGACTGAGTGGCGGAAGCACCCAACATTCATTTTGGAGTGCACCCGACCTTTAAAAAAAAAAGATGTATAGGCCTACTGCATCATACATGATCTTTAATAAAGTATATACATAAATAGGCCTACTCGTAGGACGTAATCATTATTATTATTATTTGGAAAATTACAAATCTGTAAAAACTGTGAATTTTGGTTAATTGTGGGTCCTATAATTATAATCTATAAAACATTTTTGTTTTGTTTTTACTTAGCTGTAGATTAAAAAAAAAACCTGTGAGACAATAAATCTAGAATGAGGCCACATACTGTGAACTTACTGGTTGTGAGCACATTTTTAATAGTCCAATTATTACTGTAAAATTTGTTCAATAGATCTTCTTATAAAGTTTGAGGTTCAACTGGTTCAAGTCATATACATAGTTGTTGTTTTTTTCCTTAAGGGTTATTTTAGAGTCAGTATCTTGTTATTTTGATTAGATCTAAATATAAAGAATTGTAAATAATTTTTTTACGAACACATCAACATAAAATAACATAATATTTGGTTGTATACATAGGCTATCTGTGTACTCTATACAGTCATAGGGGCTTTGTCATTGTTAATGTGCAAATAGTTATTATTTATTATTATCATTATTTACAGTTAATTTGTTATTTCTTTGTTTATGACATTGTATACATACATACATAATTTCCCCTTGAACTAGATAGTAGCCCGAGTGTACCTTACGTTTGAGTTTAATCTGAAGTAGTCATAATGAATGTGTACTTCAGGGTTTTTATGCTACGCAAGTATATAGAAAGTTGTACTCATGTGTGAGAACTGTCCTAAAGCATATAATTTTGTTGTTTGACTGCCATTTATTTTTTGCAGCGCCATTGACCTTGAAATAAGCAGTTTCCTTTATATCCATATCATGTTAGGAAATGGTTTTCCATCTATGAACTAGTCGGGTACCAAATGTATTTGCTCATAAACAATGTTAACATTTTAAAATATATATATATAAAAAAGTGAAAAAAATATATAATGTGAACATATTTTAAATATTTTTTTTTTTTTTTTTCATGTTTGATGTTATGATTGGTGTTGAATCTTTGGTGTCGTGCTTAGTGCTGAATCTTTTGATGTCGTGATTGGTGTTGAATAGTTGGTATCATGATCGGTGCGGATAAGTTGATATCATGATTGGTTCTGTATATTTTATGTAATGTTTGGTGCAGAATAATGACGCCGTAATTGGTGCTGAATTGAATCTTTTATTAATTAATTTGTCGTGATTGATGCTGAATGTTTGATGTCGTAATTGGTGCTGAATTGAACCTTTAATGTCGTGATTGGGGCTAAATCATTGATGACGTGATTGGTGCTGAATCATTGATGTCGTGATTGATGCTGAATCGAATATTTAAGTTTGAGTTTTTTGTGCTACAGAATGCTTGTTTTCGAGTGCTTAGTGGAACAAAATGCTGAAACCAGAATGTCATGGTACTTAGAGCTTGATGCCTATATAGATTTTTCATTGACCGTTATATCTGTGGCTACACACAATCTACACACACGCACACATAAAGATAGAGAAACGGGGAGAGAAAGAGAGACTTCAGTCGGTGAAAATTATCGACTCTGACTGTGGCAGTTGAGAACAAACTGTGTGAGACTAGACCTACAACACTTCCTCCCGATGAACTCTTTTGCCAGAAAGTTAGAACTTAAAAAGATACTTAAAATATTTCAACAAAACAAATTTACACTCCTAATCCTTAGCTTATATTCTGCTGTTATTACAATTTGTGTTATTTCTATCAAAGAAATTAAATATAGGCCTCATATATATATACTTTTCGGCCAAAACTCTAAATCTGCACATGGAGCGGAGTCCGTAGTGTAGCCTATATTTAATGTCCCTCCCACAACCATAAAAATAGACAAAAAGTACCTAATAGTATCTCTATTAAAGAACAAAACTTTTTAACAAATCGGGTAAACTGTTAGCACAGTATTTTATTTTCTTGGCAAAATGTGAAGGGAATATTCTCCATGTTTGACTAGACCTAAATTCAATCCAGTAGATCAGTAATACTAAAACTAAGGTCACTAGGCCGCGGTTCCTATCCGGCTAGTATCATATATGGTATACATTCTGCCCACCCTAAAAAAAAAAAAGTTGCAATAAAGGTTTTGAATATTTGATGAATACGTTTTGGGAACTATAATACAAACAATATTGATATGCCCCCCCCCCCCTATATTATAGGTGAGGTGTACGCCTAGGATAAACATCCATAAACTGTTGGGAACGAACAATGGCATCGATTGTTTTTTCTGCCATCGTTTCATTTTTGTTTGTTTGCCTTTGTTTGTTTTTAAATATTAAAACCCACAACACATTATGATGCTAATGACACAACAATAATTACACAAAAAATTAAACCGCCAATCTAATGCCCGAGCCAAGGACAAATATCCACAATGTAATTGCTGTCGAATTAATAATTTTAAAAAGTTACAGAGGTGTCAGTAGCAGGACGTTTTCTTAAAGAGGCTGCATAGCAACTGAAATGTATCGTCTCTGCAAAGCCAACAAATAGTACAAAGGACTCCACTACTGTACAGCTTCTCAGAGAGTCTTGAGTCAGCACATCGGGTATTGGCCAGGGATTCCTCGGCATTTTGCGAAGTAGCCGGCCAAAGTAGAATAAACACTTTTAACTTCAAGTATACTTCGGGTTTTGGCCATAACATATTTATGTATATATATATGTTACCGGCAAAGTACAAAATTCGGCATTGTATAATATGCTTAGATTTTCAATAGAATGCCTGGATTTCGTTGGCACTCTGTCAGTACTATATATAAATGTACATAGAAATAGTCTGGGTTTTAAAAATACTTCACAATTTCCATTATCTGAGTTTTGCTGAGCATGCCCCAGACCCAAAATGATCAGTTCCGGCTTTCATAAGTGAAAAATTTCAACATTTTCTGAAAAGAAGTCAAATATGCCTCATATTGACTTTTATGTACTGATTCTAAATTCGTACCATTCTATTTATTAATGTCCTAATTTTATATCCAGAAGTCCTTTTTTTTTATGAAAGAAGCTTCTGTTAAACCTAAATATAGGACTTTTTAAACCTAAATATAAGACTTTTTTTTTTCTTAAAGCTTTTGTCCTGGGCAATCTTGTAAGCCTCTCTACTCACATCTTTTGTTTGTCCAGTGTGGACAGATGGACGAGAGATAGACTGTCCTGGGCAATCTTGTAAGCCTCTCTACTCACATCTTTTGTTTGTCCAGTGTGGACAGATGGACGAGAGATAGACTGTCCTGGGCAATCTTGTAAGCTTCTCTACTCACATCTTTTGTTTGTCCAGTGTGGACAGATGGACGAGAGATAGACTGTCCTGGGCAATCTTGTAAGCCTCTCTGCTCACATCTTTTGTTTGTCCAGTGTGGACAGATGGACGAGAGATAGACTGTCCTGGGCAATCTTGTAAGCCTCTCTACTCACATCTTTTGTTTGTCCAGTGTGGACAGATGGACGAGAGATAGACTGTCCTGGGCAATCTTGTAAGCCTCTCTACTCACATCTTTTGTTTGTCCAGTGGACAGAGTGACGAGAGATAGACTGTCCTGGGCAATCTTGTAAGCCTCTCTACTCACATCTTTTGTTTGTCCAGTGGACAGATGGACGAGAGATAGACTGTCCTGGGCAATCTTGTAAGCCTCTCTACTCACATCTTTTGTTTGTCCAGTGGACAGATGGACGAGAGATAGACTGTCCTGGGCAATCTTGTAAGCCTCTCTACTCACATCTTTTGTTTGTCCAGTGGACAGATGGTCGAGAGATAGACTGTCCTGGGCAATCTTGTAAGTCTCTCTGCTCACATCTTTTGTTTGTCCAGTGTGGACAGATGGACGAGAGATAGACTGTCCTGGGCAATCGTGTAAGCCTCTCTGCTCACATCTTTTGTTTGTCCAGTGGACAGATGGACGAGAGATAGACTGTCCTGGGCAATCTTGTAAGCCTCTCTACTCACATCTTTTGTTTGTCCAGTTTACAGATGGACGAGAGATAGACTGTCCTGGGCAATCTTGTAAGCCTCTCTACTCACATCTTTTGTTTGTCCAGTGGACAGATGGACGAGAGATAGACTGTCCTGGGCAATCTTGTAAGCCTCTCTACTCACATCTTTTGTTTGTCCAGTGTGGACAGATGGACGAGAGATAGACTGTCCTGGGCAATCTTGTAAGCCTCTCTACTCACATCTTTTGTTTGTCCAGTGGACAGAGTGACGAGAGATAGACTGTCCTGGGCAATCTTGTAAGCCTCTCTGCTCACATCTTTTGTTTGTCCAGTGTGGACAGATGGACGAGAGATAGACTGTCCTGGGCAATCTTGTAAGCCTCTCTACTCACATCTTTTGTTTGTCCAGTGGACAGATGGACGAAAGATAGACTGACAGTGAGAGACAAAAAAAAAAGTACATCGAGAGAGAGAGAGAGAGAGAGAGAGAGGCTTTACGGAAATAACTTTTTTTGCTATTGTAGACACAAAACTACACATGTGTACGACACACAAAACTACACATGTGTACGACACGCAAAACGTCGCCGACAAAACACCCACGTAGACAGGGGCAAAAACGGCAAGAAAAGAAATGGTCTAGAATACTGGATCCAGACCTGATCTGAGCGTATTGACCACATCGGCAACGCAGTTCCATCCAGTATCCTGAACTGGTCAGTGGTGGTTTATCGACTCCCCTCCCTCGCACAAATAGCGCCCTCCAGTCGTGTGTCTGTCACCCTTTCTCTACTCGCTACGGCCGCTTATATTAAAGGAGAAACTAGCTGGCATAGATTATGCTTATGCGTTGTATCACAAGGAATGTTGTATGAATCCACTCTGTCGTCTCAACACATCTTTGCATCAGCTTGCTCCATCGTGTTCAAGCCTGGATAGCTCTATCAGACCAGAACATATCACTCACCGATCAAACATCAACCAGTTGTTTATCAAACCGTAAATCACTTTACAAACCATTCAGACGTTGTTCTTAGCTTTACCGACACGTCCATTTTCTTCATAACGTACCATATCGTGGCAGTGATTCCAAGCTCAAGGAAGAGGACTCAAGACATTAATAAATACAATGCTGATATCGAGACCAAATCAACCTGATTGTTGACGTATCCAAGCTTAGTTGATCTGTGAGTATGAATTAACATTTATGTTATCATATATATGTGTTATATAGAGCATTATAGGCCTACTAGGTCCAGATATTTGACCTCGGCGCATAGTTTCAGAATGTTTGCTATATATTTCACTGACATAATTGTGATTTGAGTCACTTCACATTTATTATACTCATTATTTAAAATTTTCTTTTTTTTATTTAAAGAATGTGGGTATACAAGTTGAACCTTATGGTTCTGAATTTGAGTTGGATGACGGGGGAGGGGTGGGGAATTTCCCTTCTATTCGGTGTAAACTAAGTTACGAGTGTAAATGAGACAATTTCCTAATGGAAGCAATCAAGCAATGAAAATATTAACTCTGTAAGTTCTGATGATTGGAATATAGTATAATAATTGTAATAATCATTTAATTTATAGAGCGCGGTTAACAAACAAAATGTAGGCTCAATGCGCTCAAGACAACATTACAAACATAAACACGAGAGTTAAAATGACAAACTAATCTAAAAAAATTTATAACAGATAGGTCTTAATATTTTCTTGAATGTAGTGTAAGTACCAGATATTGACACGCCCGTAGGAGGACACAAAAAAAAAAAAAAAGAGGACAAAGCCTTACAAGCATGACAAACAAAACAAAAATCAAGATTAACTTAAAAGCTAGACTTACAAGAAACCCAGGCCTAAATCACACACTGTAAAACTAATAAGTCTCAGACGAAGAGACTTTTCACAGTAGTTCATCATTTGTACAAGCGTAATTGTGGAACTCCAAGTCCAAACTTCTCTTCAAAGCTGGACAATTTCACATACAGTTTAATAGATCTAGACTAACAATAATAAGTTGTTGCAACTTTCATCCTTAGTGTGCTATGGTCTAATCATTTTGATTAACCACTTGGGGGGGGGGGGGGGGGGGGGAGAGTTGGGTATCTGGGAGAAGGTTTCCGTGCTGCCTTTTCAAAAACAAAAAGTTGCTCGATTAAAAATTCGAACTTGAGGTCTCCAGGATCCACGAAGGAATTCTGATGTGTTAGAAGTTTTTATAGTCCATTGTTAGTTTCACATTTTTAGCGAACCACCTAATTCTCTACACAAGGCTTATCTCCCATTAGTTGGTACATTTTCTATATAAAGCAAAATTAATTAATTACGACTAACTGATTGACTAATTGGTTAATTTTTTTATTGATTCATGTATTGTCGTTGAGAATGAATAATTGAGCAAAGTTTCAACTTGATCCAAGAAAGCGAAGTGGGAGACAAACATGTACAAGATTCTACCCAGACAAAGCGATTTGATATTAGCTTTTAGAAAGCTTATCAACACATTTCCAGTGAGCCTAGGCGATGTTAAAACAAACAATCATAGAAAAGATTAAAATCTTAATACAGTGATTGAAAATATATCGTCCCATGTCGAGGTAGATAGCAATGTCTATGTTATCAGGTTAAAGAAACATTGTCTCACATCTTCTTGAATATGAAAATCGATCCTCCTACAAGTAGACTTATCTTTTTTTTTTATTTTAACAAAGCTTTTATCAACTCACTAACTCACTCTTGTCTGTCTGTAAGGTAGGCCTACAATCTTTATTATTTCTCGCACACCCATTCTCGGATCAAGTTGAACATTTATAGTTGTTTATTGTACCTAACAAAACACGATTCAATAAAAACAACAACAACAATTAGTTAATTAATTAGTGGTATTTAAGTACTTGTTTGGTATCGAATAAGGGAAAGAAATGCTATTTACTGAGAGATGTCGATGTATATATGGATTTATTCCCCATATTACTTGTACACATTTTTTCTCCCACTTCCCATCCTCATATCACGTTGAAAATTTGCATGATTAAACAATTAATGAACCAATTAGTGGTAATTAATTAATTTTGTTTTTAGAAAAATCGAGCTTATTCCAGCAGTATTGGTATTCATAGCAGTGATTTTGAGGTTCTTTCCCTTAGATAAGATTTGTTTAAAAAAAAAAAATAAAAAAATATTGTTTTACTGTGCATTGAAGCAAGAACTCTTTTGTTTTGCGATCTTTTCCCAAAAGAATAAATGTTTACGCTTAAAGTAATTGTTGGCTGTAAGAATCAATGTATAAAATTTTCATTTGCCTATTTCAAGGCAAATGCAAACTAAAAATTTTCAGAATTAATATATTTTTTTTTTTTTACTTTTAATCCATCCAGAGTAACAGAAGATAAATATATAAATACGTATTTTACATATAATATCGATTCTAAACATTTAAAAAAAGTAATCTTCTGTTTTCAGGTGCCTGGAATTAAAAAAATTATTTCACATTTTGCAATGTATCGTATGTACCATGAACCTGGGGAGCGTCACTGCCCACTGAGCTATGAGGAGCAAGTGGACCTGGCTCTGTACGATGCCATTCTTAATAATGACATGACGCAGGTCAAATATTTGACCCAGCATACCAAACGTGACCTGAACAACTGTTTCCTGGTCGTCAGGCATAAAAAGCATGAGTTTAACAACCCTATGCGCCTCGTTTCCAGTTGTGGCCACGCCCTGATGCTCAAATTTCTCATCGAGGCCGGATGTGACGTAAACAAAATCAGCAAGAGGCTGAGAAGGACCCCTGTTCATATGGCTGTTCTAGGGAACAACATGAGCTGCCTCCAACTGCTGATTGCGGCGAGGGCCAAGCTGGACATCAGAGATGTGTTTGGGAACTCCCCGTGCCATTATGCAGCAGAGCTAGGCCTCCACGGTATGCTGGATATGATGATAAGAATAGGGACGCAGGTCAACAGCCAAGACATCACAGCCAAGACTCCGCTCATGAAAGCTGTCCGGAACAACAAGACAGAGTCCACACTGAGGCTCATTAGGGCTAATGCAGACTTAAACATTGCCGACAACAACAATGAGGTGGCGCTGCACTTTGCGGCAAGGAACGGAAGTGTTGAGACCGTAGACGCCCTTATCTCTTCTGGGAGCTTAATAGACGTTCAGAACCTGTGGGGTCGTAGTCCTCTCATGGAAGCAGTTTGCTATAACAACAGAGAGGTCGTGCAGAGGCTGCTAGCGGCAGGATGTGACATCAACAAGCGCGAGTGCAAATCTGGAGACACCGCACTACACATTGCTGTCCGAAGGAAGTATTCCAGAGTTGTCGAGCTGTTGCTTCAATACATTCTCCTCTCCCCCAGCTATACTTTGAACATGCTCACCAGCTATGACTGGGATATTCACAAATACTTACAATTTCTGGAACAAGAAGGGCAAGAAAAAACATTATTTTTTATTGCAGCAGACGGACACTGCTACAAGACATGTCTGCTCCTTGCATCTTTGGGCTCCATTGACCAAAGTGCTCGCCCCATCCTGCAAAACAGACTTGAGAACATTGACCAGACTGATTCCAATCATCAGAACCTGACCATGCTCTTGGAAGCCATGAAAACTGTCATTCCTCTGAAGCATGTTTGTAGAAACGTTATTCGCAAAAGATTGGGTGTCGATCTTTCCAGAAAAATTCCAGCTTTACCAATACCGTTAGTTGTTAAGGATTACCTTCTTTTTAAATCAAAACAGGAGTCTGTAGCAGGTAGCAAATAACAATTTTAAGTCTTTAGTCACTAGTGGAAAAAAAAGGCTTAAAGGCAGTTTTAAAAATTAATCTTATTTCACTAATAAGACTTTAGATGGTTTAGGCACTGGCGTTAAAAGGAATGGGAAAAATTAGGTGACTGCTTATGGCCCCAAATGCCAGTAGAGCAATTTTTGTTTTCCTGCAAATAGTCTACAACTTACAGGTCCATATATTTGAAATGTGCGACATTTCTCTGGCTAATTAAGGAATTACCAAAATGGTTGCTAGCTATATTGATACTTCCAGTACATTTTTCCATAATTACGACAGATCGAGGTCTGGGAGGAAATAACCATCAGTATCAAAGGATTATTTTCTACTCTTACTGTTAAAAACAACGGGTGAAAGATCCTAAATGACTACTGTAAGATTTGACATTTTAATGTCAAAGCTGAAAGGACCGTAGAATACGAATCACATGGCTTTAATGAAGTTAATAACCTGTTTACTAAATGGTTTTACATGTTGCAATATCAATTAGATTTTTTCCCCCCTCTGAAATAATCATTTTAAAGTTGGCATTATTGGGTGTTTACTATCTCTTCCGTCAGTTCTGAAATGTATAGCGTAATGCGTTTAGTTTCCCAGGTCATGTGACCGGGATAGACCTTGCTAACGAAAGAGCTTAATAAATACAGCTGTAAACATTGTAAAGAAAGTTTACCATTTTAAGAATCAAGTGTTAAAAGCCACTATTTAAGAAAGAGCTTAACTAGTGACAATTAAACAATAATCTGTAGCTTGTGTCAAAGGGTGTGCTAGGGATTCTATGAAGGATCAAACAATTAGTCAAAATAGCTCTTTCTAAAATTACTTTCTACCAGAAGTATGATTACAATTCTTTGAGCTCATTTGCCTCCCTTGTCTGTAAACGTAAGGACGAGAATTTTGTTTTTAATGTGTGTGTATCCTGTAAACTGTTTCTCTCTGCTCTATATATGCTATACCTGGGTTCTGTCCATTGTAAACCCCATTACATTTTCCTACAATTTTTCATGGGTCTCAAATGAATTACAGAATAAATAACTGAAAGAAAAACAAAATATGGTGTTTGATAGATGCTATAGTTAAAGCATGCTGGGAAATAAAAATGTAAATGCTTTGAAAAGTATATAAATAGCTTGCTAACAGTTTCCGGATACCAGAGATAAGATTACTGTGCAAAATATTGCTAAAGAAGATATTGCTCTTTATTTTTTAACCAATGTAGCAAAGAGTACAACTTATAGCACGAACGAAATCAATGCTAATGGAAATGTGTAATGAATTTGCATATATATATATATATTGAAGAATTTTCTTCAATTTTTAAAAATAAAATGGTAGCTTATTTTAATTATTCACTTTTCACCAATAGCTTTGAATTGACTTTAATTTGTATAGTGTAAATGACCTGCTTTTTGATCTAATCAGCTACAAATAATGATGGACAACTAATTCTAATATTCTCTTGGAAATTATTTTTCTTTCCTTTATGATGTTTTTTTTTTAAAACTAATTATTGTAATGCTTTTAAAATGTTAATTATGAAATAAGTATTACTAAATTAACAGTTGAAAATGTGTGCATGATTTTTGTTGGTAGACACAATATATGGAACAACTGCTTTGATTAGTATAAAGTACATCTTATTTCTGTTTCTTTTCTCACAATAATAAAGACAACTTTGTCTTGTACTATTCTGAATCTTTGTCAAACAAAAAGTGATCAAGTTCTGAAAATAGCCCTGATATCATATTCTGCGTATTAATTCATACTTAATATGTTTAGCACACTCTGAACTCAACTTTCCAAAGTGTTCTGTTGACCAATTCTGTGATTCATAAGAACAGCTTACAAAAAAATCCCATTAAGATTGCATCCTACGTGAAAGTTCTATGATACTCAGGGAAGTGTTGCACATAAACAGAATATAAGCCCACAATTGTAGGGCACGTCTATGAATCATTTTTTTGGTGAAAGTTAGCCCATTTGATAGTGAAATATTCAACATTATCTACTGCCCCGTGGAAGAATTTGTTTTTTCAATTCTCATTAACGGCTGCCTAGAAGGGTGATAACTCAATAATATAAACGGTTATGAATTGGAAAAGTTTTGTATAGTAATTATACTGTGTAGTGGAAAATTGAGAAATCTGATTTAAAAAAAAATATATATTTTAAGACTAGATCTTTCTTGCTAGTGGTTTTTAATTGCACAATATGTAAAAAAAAAAAGGATTAAATATTTAAATGTAACTTTTTTTACTTGATGATTTCTAACAAATTCAATGTTGTAGTGCAACAAAAAAAACTTCATCATTAATCCAATCCCCCTCTTTAAATTATTTGATGTATTGCTACTAATCAAAATTGCCATGTTGTCAATGTAAATTTAAAAAAAAAGTCAAAGCTAATTACCTTTTGGGTAGCAATTGCAAAAAACTTGTTTTATTTGAAAATAAAAATACAATCTATAGTAAACCAAGCTTCCATTGGAACCATATCTAATTATATGAACATGTAGACTGAAATTCTCAAGTTTTGGCTTTAGTTTCATTCTAATATATTCATTTTTGTACTATAAGTTGATTTTTCCACCCACCCCCCATCTAGGTTTCAATTTATTTTAAGTTAAATAACACGCTGAACTCTGCAACACAAAAGTGGCAAGGCATTTAATTCATTGTATGTGTAATGACATATGTATGTACATGCTAAACATTCTCTAAGTTATAATCAGATGGAGTGCAGCCTCAAAAAAGTATTTGTTAAGATACACACCTTAATAAGCAATTACAAGTTTTCTCATTACATTATACAAATATGTAAATGTTTTTTTTCTATCCTTAAACATATTTAAAAATTCGTATACACATAGATAAAAAAAAAAGCCCAGTTAATTTGAGATATTTTAATTTTCTGTTACCTTTATAAATATGCTGAGCTCACTTGTTAAATATTTGTGTACCTACTATTAAGTTTTCATACATCCCATTGATTAAAACTGAAGCTAGTGCAACCTTATTGATGACATGATATAACAAATGTTCAAAGACAATGGTGGTGATAATTTACTATTTATTATTACCAAATATAAAAAAAAAAGATTAACAAGTAAAAATACCTGTTTGTTTCAAAACTAACACAATGTCAAAATAAAATGGATATATATATATACACAAGTTTGAACAGGTGGAGAGGCTGATTTATAACAAAGAGAATACCCTAAGACAGTTTGGAGAAGAGAATCATACATTTCAGCAAGCTGTAACAGTTTTTTTGTTTCATTCCTTGTTTTCAAAAATAAATATAAAAAAATAACAGCTGATCTTTTCTTTTTAGCCTGCTTCAAACAAATTCATCAGCCCCCCCTCTCCTGGGCTGTACAGACAATACATGAGAACATTTACTAAGATAGTTTCTTGGCTTTCTGGTACAGGGCATCTACCACTTTGCCCATGTTGTGTATTGTCTCTAATGCATTGGCATAAGTCTTATCTGACTGAACCTCATCAAAGACAATCAGGACTCCTGCACCTTGATCTAGAATGCCTGATGGTACAAATAAAAAGAAACATATATGAAAATAACAATGGAAAAAATCACTAGCATAAATAATGTATAAATAAAACAATAAGAAAAAGGCAGCTATTAAATTCAAAATGACTTTGAAGAATAAAATGGAAAGAAATTCAAGCTATAAGAAATCAAGAATCCTGATTGTGTCACACAAAACTAGTCTTAAAAAAGATTTAGATTATGATTTAAACAAAATGAGTTATTATTTTGGGTAAGCAGTTTTCTGCAACGATTTATGGACTGATCTACAACAACTTCAACACTGCACTTATCTTGACCATGAGAAACTCAATAATGATAAGTCTCATGTGCCTGGGGGGTCAAGTAGCACACCAAAAACAAACAAGAGAATTCTTCACCAATAGGAAGGTAGAAACAAAGTATCTTGATATGAAGGTAGAAACAAAGTCTCTTACATAGTAAAAAAAAAAAGTTGTGATTAAAAACAATTTCTAAATTTTCTCACATAACTAAAAGTACACAACAGAAACAAATCACCTCTCTTAAAAAGTGATTCTTTAATTATATGTTCAAAACGAGTACATGAAGAGATCAGTCTCTTGTGCATACATGGATTCAGACACATATTGTCCTAAAAGCTAACAAGCAAGAGCTGTTTCTATCAACAATCAAAAGTTTAGCCCTATTTTAATGCTCATCAAAAACAGAATATTAACTATACTTTTTTCTAAAGCTCTTCTGGTATCTCAACATTACTAATTCTCTGTTTTTACTAGCTATTATTTGAGTTTGAATCTTTTCCATATTAAGATTATATTAGCAGGATCCTTTTCACATCTATACAATACTGCAAACAAACTAGTTTAGGCAACAAAAAATAGAAAGTGTAAATTATATTAGATTTTGTTTCAACTTCAAGCACTAAAGAATAACAATTTATACAAATTATAGTTACAGAGTTTGGTACATTAGAAATATCCATTGAATTATCACCAACACTGGATAAGGTAAAGCTAGTACAAGTCCATTTGTATAACTATTTTACAACTAAAGTCGTCGGTAGTTGCCTCTACTGGTATACAACTAGAGTCGCAGGCAATACTGCCAATTTTGGGTTGTTTCGATTATGCGGGCATTGCTAGTTTTTAAATAACTATTTATACCTTTACAAACTATGACCTAAGAGAGCAATAGTGAAGCTATTTTTAGGTGTTAATTTGGTATCTGAAGCATGTTGGAATGGATTTTTATGACTTTTTGAAAATTAAGTTTTTTTTGCTAACCTACAAAATGAAACATATTTAGGCTAATGTGTAGGCTTTAACTGAATATGATTTTAATGAGAATATAAATGTTTCAACTGTAGATTAAGAAAATAATGGTTGGGGTAAGTGTTTTAAAGCCAATGAGTCAGTAAAGAAAATGAAGAAAAAAATCCATGCTAGATCCAATATTATGTTTAAATCAATAAAATGAGAAATTGGAAGGCAACTAAAACTGACAAGCTATTTGAATGTTTTTGAGCTCATTAGATCTTTTTATGACCTGAAACATGATGCTAATCCCTAGGTCTATTTCTCTGTTATAAAATATTTTATGAGTTGTTTTTTTTGTGAATTTAGTCAAAAATTGATTTTTTTAAATAACTGATATGGAGTTATATCACTTCTCTTAGAGATCGGGGGATGATATAGTTTTTGACAACTGCTTAGTGGTTAAATGGATAATTATATTAAATGGCCTTTTATTGTAGATCAGTACCTAATATTGAAAAATTTAATAGTAATTAAATTTATATTTTGTGAATGGGATCATTAGGAATATTACTTTTAAACATAGGATTGGATATATAATTAGAAAGAATTAAAAAAAAAGATTTGTTTTTCTTACAACTGCATTAAGTCTGATATCTGACATTCTTTGCTGCCTTTAGCTACTTTAAACACAATTAGGATAAAAAAAAAATTCAGTATATTAAAGCTAGCATTTTATGACTTTTGCCTTTTATGTATTTTGTACTGAAAGACATTTACACCTTTATGAAGGCATTGAAGTAGAGCATTTTACTGATCTTTTGGTAAGGCTCTTAAAATTACTTTAAGTAATGCTTAGCACAAACTGGCAATGAATTATATGTTACACTTCGTAGCATGGATTGCTTGAATGTCACACACAATATATTCTAGACACAAGAGAGTACTCCACTTACCATGAAATTTTTTGTCTAAAATCATTTGTGACAATTTCTTTTCCACATTAGTCTGAAGAAATAAACCAAACAAAAAATGTTATATTTAGTCTAATGAAATATAATACTAAAATTTTAAAATTATATACAAAAATTATGTGTTTTAATAATACTGACATTCTTATATTAATACTGTATTGGTTACTTGTATTAGTTATATTATTATGGTACAATTATGGAGCTAATATACAGTGATAGGAACAGACTTTGAAAAAAATTTAGGAAATTTTGTACACCCCCATTTTGGAACTGACCTGTCATGGCTTAAAAAAATTATGTAGAATCAGTTATTTAATACTTTCTTTAAATAATGTTGTATTACATGATAATTACACTGAATAAGCTATGCTGCACCCATAATGCATGCAAGGTACTATTGGAGAAAGCTTTTTGCAGATAGATGCATTTATATCTGGGTCCAGGCAGTCTGAGCATTCTATAATAGATATCTGCTTTACAGGTATTGTAACAACTTAACAACTAATGTGTTTGAAAATCAAAACATACAAAAGTATGAGCTACACTTCTGTTGGTTTCACAAATTATTAAATTTTATTCAGGAGAAACTGTTTATTAAACTTTGTGCATGAAGTCCCCAAAAAATGCTTGAAAAGCAATCGAGAGAAAGCTGCTGAATCTTTGCTGAGTTCTTAAGCAAGACAAGCAAGAAAACCAGATGAGGAGCAATGCTTAGAGGAAGAAAATGTTTAGCAATAAAACTGCATTTTGAGGCTTCCTTATCTGACTCTTTTTCATGCTGATACAAGTTTACAAGAAGTGGATCTCTAACACACTGGGCTTTTAAAGCTTTAGTTATAGTAATGATTAGTTATTAGTTAAATATAGAAAAAAAATTAAAATATATTTCTCACTAGTAAAATCTAGATCTACTTCAATCTAATAACTTGGATCTAGATCTCTAGTGACTCTTGATCCAATATATTATTATTATATTCTAGGCCTACTAGATCTAGATGTCTAAATCTAATCCCATTTGACCTCATGGAAGTCGTCAGGCAGGGTTCAAATTAGAAAAATCTAGGTTCCCATCGTAACAACAGAGCTAAAATTGGCAGGGCAATAATGATGCTCAAGCCTGATACTTTTCAAAAGCTGGCAGGCAGCCATTGAGGTATAAGACGCTCTATATCTAGAGATCAAAAGTAATCAAGATCAAAAGTAGTCAAATTAAAGAAACTACATATCTTATCTAGAATATATCTATCTAGCATGATTCAAACCACTCTAGTCACTCAAGATCTAGACTTATAAGACAATATGATAACACAAGATTTTCTTAAAAATAGAACTTTAACTGTGCCAAAAGACCAGATGTGCGCATGTTTAAAACCAATCAAATCTTATTTTGCATTCTTCCAAAAATGGAAAAATAATAAAATCATTTATTTTATTTTGTTTGCATAAAAAAAAAATTCGGATTTTTTAATTTAATGTCTGGAAAAATTTCGGAGTTTTTAAATAGAAAATCGGATCAAAAGAAATTTTTGGAATTCTGAAAATTTTCGAAAACTTCCCATCACTCTCTATATAAAAAAAATCCTTTAATTAGTACATCTGCGTCCTTTGAATACTGTCAAAAGTTAGCAAAAAAATTAATCTAATATGTTTGTATACATAATAGAAAAAATAGTAGAATTTAAGTCTGATCATGTTTCTTTTTACCAGAGGTAATTTAATGAGATTTGCCACATGCTGTACTTGTACTTTAGAGAATGGTTCAATGATGCGACACAAGTTCTGTTCTAGAAGATTATCATACAAAGTCTTTAGATGGGCTTGAACAATGGTATCATCTTCCAGTTGGGCTTTGTATGTTGTTAAAGTCTAAAGTAAAAAAAAAAATGTGGACATAGAGCAAGGCTTAAACGCTAGAACAATAAAAAGTTTACAAATTATGTTTGAAATATAAGTTGCACAGAAAACATTTAAATAATTTACTCACTTTCTGAAAATCTGCCAAAGACCTTTTGTGGCTGGCTTGTGCAATACTTTTCATTGCATCAACTTCAGGTCCACTGTATTTAAGAGCCAACTTTCCACTGACAATAGCTTGCACTTCATCAGCACTTGAATAAAAATGTGATCAACAGGAGTGATAATTCCATGAACACATATATTGTTATCACTATACCAATAGTTTTATTGCTTTGCATCAAATCCAACCAGCTTTTAACACCATCATGCAGCACTAACAAGTTATTTCTCAGATACTTTTTCATTTGTACAAGATAGCAAGACAATAGGACTGAAGACCAGGTATGAAGCTTTAGACTGAGCATAATATACCTTCCCCCACATACAAGATGTCAGGTAGCAAAGCACTCTAAACTGCTTAGCTAGTACACAAAACAAACAAACATGCACTTTTTGAACTACAAGAAGAGACCTATGACAGGATTATTTAAGGTCAAAAATTTATCATGTTTGTTTGTAAAATGTTTTACATGTTTCGGATGTTCCTTGAAATTGAAAACAATGTACTTCCTAGTGCAAACCTCCCACAGGAACCCAGGACCATCAATAGATAAGCCTGAACAACAGTCCAGTGCGCAAACTGCACATCCAGGCAGCCATCATATAGTAATGATTCTCTAATACTTTCCAAAACAAGAGGTTAAGAAGCTATAAATTATATTTAATTAAAATAATACCAACTTACGTGTTAAGCATGATTTTACACAATAACATATACTTGAGAGCAATAACAGCCTTAGGGCTATCTATTGAGTCATAGCCTTCAAATGCTTCATAGAAATAAGAGTAAGCAGTTTTGAAATCTCTTTCATCTGCTGCATGTAAAATACCTTGAAAATAAAAATAAATTATAATAGGTTAGAAGATTTGGTCCCTTGGAATGTGCTATAAAAATGTATAAAGCGTAACAATTTGTGACATGTTTAAGGAAGTTTTCATGTATTAAAAAACATACCCCAATCAAGGACTATCTTACTATTGTAAAAGTTAATTTTATTGAATTGCAAGATGTTTTTTTTCCTTTTTTATAAGTTAAATAAATCATATTACCTGTATTCATTATATCTTAATAAAATAACTAAATAAATAGAGAACACTTACATAACATATTTAAGAAACCAATTAGTTGAAATAGAATCCTGGCAAGACTAACTTGTAATCAATAAAAGTAGAAAATACTGTACAACACAGCATATTTGGAGGGTATGAAAATAAATTTGATTTTGATATAAATGGATCACCTGATTGCTGGTCCAATGCAGCTTGAAGTTTTGGCGGGCAGTAAATACCATTAGCTGTTGTTCTACCGGAGGTAAGGGCTGCTCTGTAAATCACAATGATAGAATAGTTTATTAACTCAAAATAAGATCATATATTAAGGTTACCATCATGTTGTGCTAAAAAATGTACATCTACAAGATTTGCTTAGATATACCTGATAAAGATTCTTGGACTCACCTGGCTTTTGGTAAATTGCTAAGAGCATGATAGACTTTACTTTCTAAAAGTTGAACTTCTACCAACAAGGCTTTGTCATCTAACTTTTTGAGCTCTCGCAGCAATGTAGAGCCTGTATAAACATGAAGCATTGATTATGTATACTCTAATTGTAATTAGGTAATAAAGGTATATTTGTGTAGTACAGTTGTACAGAACAGTCATCTTCTATTGACCAGCAATACACAATATCTTTAATAAGCTTTGTAGTGAAAACTATCTTTATTGACTTTATTTTGTCTTGTTCAGTCATATTTTCAAAGCACATTTAGTATTTGAGAGATAAATGTTAAAAAAAAACAACTAACAAAATACTTCAATAGTCTAAACATAATTACTTTATGATAATGGTACATCAAGTAGTTAGATCAAATGCTTACCCAGCTGTAAAGCTTCAGTGTATTTCTTGGTATCAAAGTATAATGCAATTAAACGAGCCTGGGGAAAGATTTTGAAATATTGAAAACCATCAAATTAAATTCAGGAGCATGTTTTTTCACCTCCACAAAAAAGACAATTATTAAGAAAAAATGTAAAAATAAACTAACACACATTTTATTCGTGGTAAACCAGTTAAAAAATAAAGTACCACTTTCAAACTTTGTAATGTAATAGAGCAGATGATGAGAGGTTAATGTGTTTCTATGGCTGATTAGGGGAGTCATGTGGACATTACAAAGACAAACACCAGTTACTTTCCCCAACTAATGTCAGGAACCCATTAGAATTGGGTGGACTCAGGAGTATTCTATGAATTCCAAAATTCAAAATATCAGTTTTCACTAAGATGTGAGACCTATTTAGTTCAAAAGCCAAGTGCCTTAACATACCCCTGCAAAGCAGTCAGTCAACTAAAAACTCAAAATACTTTGGTTTTATAATTAATAAAAGGTTATGGAATCCCCATATTGGCAAAACAATTCAGAAATCAAACAAAGCATTAGTGTTATTAAAAGAAATTTGTACAGACCAAATAAGAAAATAAAACTGAAATTTTACTGCCTTGGTTAGACCGATTCTAAAATATTAATTTTCTCTTTGAGACTCCTCAACTCAAGAAAATAAACTAGAACAAGTGCAAATTAGAGTTTAACACACCATGACTAAACTTAGAGACACCCTAGACAAAAATGTGGAGTAGCAATACTACAGTTAACACTAAACTGAAACTTACAAATTCTATTCAAAAACATAACCTACTGATTAATTCAAAAAGAGTTTTGTATATGAACTCTTTCTTTCCTATATCACTTGATTAAAATATAGATACCAGTATGATATGATTACCTTCTTTTTTTTAAATGAATGAATGTTAGATATAATTAGATAATTGAACAATTTCTGAAAAAACTAAATCTATTTTAATTATTACTTACCTCTAAAGCTTGCCTTAGAAACGTTCGTCTTTCATCTTTAGCCCACTGAATGCATTCCTTACAGAGTTCAACCTAAAAATAAAAAACCCAATATAAACCAATACAGAAAGTATTCCAGAAACATTAAAGTGATAAAGTGTGTGCATGTTTAATCATTTCAAATCAATGGCTGCTACAGACTTCAGCCATCTATTAAAGATTCTACAACTGAACTCACCTCACTACCAGTGGCAGCTTCCATATCAAGAAAGAGATCAACAAGAGCACGAACCAGCTTTGCTGCTTTGGCTTTGCTCACCAGGTTTAGGAATGGTCGTACACATTTGATCAGGTTAGCCAGTTCTAGAGGTTACAATAGAAACTAGTTAAAGCTCCATATGTGTATTAAATAAAACTTTTATATTAAGTTTACAGAAATTGATTGGAAGTATATTTTAAGTGTGTAGATAGATATTAATAGAAAAAAAAAAAATGATGTTAGAATTATTCTAAGTGTTGTTAATACTAAAATGTACAAACCATTGGCTTTATTCTGGTCTGCATAAAGTTTCCCCATTTCAAGAATTTCTTGCTCCTTAACCTTAATTGCTTCATCATCAGCTTGCACAACATCCGGCCTGACTACAAGCAATGAAATATATCAACGTTACTTATGTGTCATAACTTTATCAAAGATTATATTAATAGGCAATTGATTTATATATAATATATAAATTCTACTAATTCAATTAGAGTGGAGATGAGGTTGAGAATCTGGCTACAAATAAAAGTTTTGACTCTGGACTCATTTTTAAGGTCAGCACTTTAATATGCGTAATTAAAGGATTTTGTTGGAATTATCCATTACATGAAGTTCACAGTGAAATTCTTGCTAAATAAAATAACCCAATAGTAATCTCTCAACCGAAATAAAATGTTCAATTTTTAAAAAGGTATTTAATGTACTCTTTCTAAGAAATCATATTTATATATGTTAATATAACAAACAAACACAGGTTCACACAGTTCAGCTCTCCTTCTCTCTAATTTTCACTGCCTTTCCTCTACTCCCTAACAATTCCTCTCTACAAAATCCCAAGTTCCTACACATTTGTAGTGCTGGTAACTTTACAATTCAACCCAACTGGTAACTTTACAATTCAACCCAACTGCAACTACTAGTTCAACACAACACAAAATAATAAAATAATAGTGCAACACACAGCACCATTGCAGGTCATCAACGCAGTATAAAATAAATGCTGCAGAAGTGGAGGGGGCAATAATTGATCAATCAGGTACCAATCACTATCGAGGCGTATTATAGGTCACAAACACTAGACGTGGTTTGGGCTAGGAAGTAGATTGTCTTTAACTCTGAAGGAACATCCAAAACATGTAAAACAAACATACAAATTCGACTTGAGCATTTCTGACATTAGATCCAATTTTATGAATGTATATGTTACAAAATATCTACTTTTATCGACCAATGGATGAAGAGTTTACACACAATTTCAATGTTCATTTTTTTTCGTAGGTCTAAATGATCATTATGAAACTCTAAAAATGGCAAATATAAAGCAACTGGGCATTACATGTTCCAAAGTCGAAAATGACTTTACATAAATTTCAGCTTTCTAGGGCAAAAAGTGGTTTAATAATAATAAAATTAAAGAAATCTGGACTACAAAAACATTATTTAGTAATAAATACAGAGTTTAGTTCTAGATTCAGATACTAGCACAAATATATATATCCAAGATTTACTATTGAACTTATGATCTATGTTGTTCTATTTTACCTGAATTGGGACTGGTTTTGTAAGTCCAGCATAAACCATGATTTAAACATCTGATCTGCCAATGCTAATTATACCATCATATATTATTAAGGCCTAAAAAAATCTATCCAAGTCACTAATTATAATCATAGATCTATACTACCTATTTAATTTAACTTATCTGCTTAATTTGAACAAAGTAGACAACATAGGAGATATAGAAGTACAAGAAAAGGGTATATAAAAACTATTAGTGAACATTAAACCGAATAAAGCATTTGGACCTGATGGTATTCCAGCTAGACTACTCAAAGAACTAAGCAATGAGCTAGCCCCAGTGTTTAAAATACTTTGTCAGGCATCTCTTAACCAGTACCAAGGGACTGGAAAGAAGCTTATGTCACCCCCCTAATTAAAAAAGGAGAAAAATCTGACCCAGGAAACTAGACCAGTATCACTAACCAGCATCACATGTAAAATCCTAGAACACATAATATACCACAACATCATATACCACATAGACAAAGATAATGTCCTTACTCCATACCAACTTGGCTTTAAGGAATATAAATCATGTAAAACATAACTAATATAATATATATATATATGTAATCTAATAGGACTAATTGATGATTTTTCAAAAGGTTCAGATAATAGTGAGCAAATAGATGCTATCTTATTATATTTTTCCAAGGCTTTTCAAAAAGTTCACCACCATAGTTTGCTTAAAAAATTAAAATACTAGTACTAGTGGGATAGTGACTTCTAAGTCTACACCAACTTTTAGACTTATTTCATGTTTGCATGATTAGATGTGTTAAATGCTTGTGGTTTTTTGTTTATTCATTTAATAAATTTCTAATACAGATGATCTCTTGTAGTATAGTACAGGCTAAGATGGCGATTCTTGCCTAAATAGCTGAATCCTCTATATTCTCTCTATATAAATATAGATCTATCTAGTAGTAGGTCTAGATCTAGGTATTTAACTTCATTTAATGTATCAAGCTCACTCCAAACATTTGCCCATTTATTCTCTATAAATACAACAACAAACAACTATAATGTAAGATCATTAATACTGATGTCCAAAACTGGTTGTTTGGAATAAATTTTGATAAGAAAATCGTAATTTAATACAAACACCCTATTAATTTTTTTTTGTATGAAATTAAGCAACTTGGCTTATGAATCAAATAAATCAGCTCCAAAAACAGAATAAATGTTGGTGGGCTCATTAGCATAGACTAGCCAACCAAAAAATATAGTCTTAAGTCTTAACTCCTAACCCTAGGATTACTAGGAAGAGGTTTTTAATTTAGTAAAGTCATCATAATAACATAGGAAAAAAACAACCTGACTTACAAATTTGAAATTCTTTTTCTTACATAAAAAGACAGCTAAATGGAAGGAAATTGGGTCAGAATCAATCAATCATTGGAAAATGGACACGAACATTATACAGAGCGCTAGTTTCATTTTAAATATTAAAATTTTAAAATAAAGATATAATGACCACACAAAAACAGCGAGTTGTATGGATTCATGTAATGTACAGAGTCCAGAATAAATAAATTACTCTAGAAACAGATTTATAGATCTAGATAGATCTAATCACTAATCTAATAAAAAAAAATATTCTAATTTACTAAAAATTGGTAATATTTAGTATTTACTAATAATAAATAATTAGATCTAAATTAATTACTAATAATGTTTCTAATATAAATTAAATATAATTATATATTATAATATTATATTGATTATTGGCCTAACCAAGTCCAAGACCAAGGTTAAAGCCATGATAAAGGTATATAGATCTAAAATCTAAGCGCATAAAAAAATTAAAAACTCATAGACTAGATCTATTTTCACCTAATTAATTAAAGTAAAAATACATGATTATGCCGGTACACTGACTGACTTTTTCAGCACTTTTGATTGTTTTGAGTGACCAAGCGAATTCGACACTTTTTTGGTGTTTTTTTTTTTACACAAAGACGCACGTGAACCAACAAGATTCCTTTATTTTCGGTGTAAATAGTAAGGAAACACACATCACATGGCAATATATCCAATGGGAAAGTTAAAATAAATTATTACCAATGTTAGATAAGAAATCAGTAGCCATCTCTTTATTTGATTTGTTCAAACTAATAGCTTGCTGCGTCAACACGGCTGCCATTTTGTTGAGCAGCAAATTTGCATGAACTCAATGTAACTAATGCTTTTAGCAACTATGATAATGCAGTAGCCTAAAATCAATCCAGCCTATGCTATCTTTCTTACCTCTACTTATGACATCACAAGCTAGACGGAATTTTAAAAAAATGTCTACCTTGAAGTGGAAAAGCAAGGGAACTAAAATTACGTATAGACAAATAACGGTAGCTTGTCTCTTTAGCTCTGTTCACTTTAATATGTCTGTTATGTTCACAAACATCATGATTATACTTGTTAAGAGCGCAAAGTAGATTAATTATATTTTTATGATTATTATTGATTAGCTATGATATGATATGATTATTGATTATTGATTTTGCATCCACCGTGTGGGACCCCTCAACTCAAGAAAACATTAAGAAACTGGAACAAACACAAAATAGAGCAGTGAGATTCATAACAAACGAATATTCACATTTGACTAGGGTAACACCATTAGTAAAATCACTAAATTTAGAAAGCCTTCAGGACAGAAGACTCAAAAGTAAAGTAGCAATTATACATAAAACACTGAACCATAATCTTCAAATACAAAAACAAAATTTAATAAAATACTCTGAAAGACACAAAAATAAAGGCACATTCCTCGTCCCATATGCTAGGACAAATTTGTACAAATACTCCTTCTTCCCTAGTGCTATTAGAGCATGGAATGGGTTGCCTGAGCTAGCCAGAAAAACCAGTGACTTGGCAGAATTTAAGTCATTGGTTAATATGCATGACTAAATGCATGACGCGTAGGACGTAATCATCTTCTTTTTTGAAGTAACGTCTGTATTATATAAGATAAGATAAGCTTTACCCACCGGCTACGCCTGTGATTTGGTTATGTGTTTATTTTACCCTGGATGATGGATCCCCTCTCTTCAACTCTCTTGTATAATTTGGAAGGGCCGTAAATCCGAGTATCACTCCCCCCCCCCTCTCCGCCTTAACAAATAGTCTTCTCTATAGTTCTGTTTATCAGTTAATTTGAAATATTTATATATAGGCTCTTAAATATATTTTTATGGGGTGGGGTGGGGGCTGCTTCTTTTTTACGTTTTACATCAGGTTCCGCCCCCCACCCCCTTCAAAAAACTTGATTTTAAAAATCTTATCTTATTAAATACAGACGTAACTTTAAAAAAGAAGAAGACCCTACGCGTCATGCATCTAGTCATGCATGTTAATTAACCAATGACTTAAATTCTGCCACGTCACTGGTTTTCCTGGCTGGCTCAGGCAACCATTCCATGCTCTATTAGCAGTAGGGAGAAGGAGCACTTGTACAAATTTGTCCTAGCATACGGAACCAGGAATGTGCCTTTATCTTTGTGTCTTTCTGATTATCTTATTACATTTTGTTTTTGCATTTGAAAATTATCCACCTATCTCAGTGGCGCCACAGCCCATGGAGGGCTCTGGTCTGTTTCAACACATCCCTCCATTCAGATCTCTCCTGGGCCTTTCGCCTCCAATTTGAAGATTATGGTTCAGTGTTTTATGTATAATTGCTACTTTACTTTTAAGTCCTGAAGGCTTTCTAAATTTAGTGATTGTACTAATGGTGTTACTCTAGTCAAATGTGAAGATTCGTTTGTTACGAATTTCACTGCTCTATTTTGTGTATGTTATAGTTTCTTAATGTTTTCATGTGCCTAGGGGTCCCAAACAGAGGTTGAATATTCTATTATTGGCCTAACCAATGTTAAATAACATTTTAGTTTTATATTCTTATTTGATTTATAGAAATTTCTTAAAATAAACACTAGATCTAATGCTTTGTTTGACTTTTTAATATCAATTTGGGGATTCCATTTTTTTTCTCATTTAATATAATACCTATTGGTATTTTGCGTTTTTAGTCTGTGTGACTGGTTTACCATGAATAAGATAAGTGGAATTTATTTGTTTTAGTTTTTTGTTTGTTACTCTTCAGGATTCAGGAGTGGTAGATCCACTATAGACATGATATCTTCTCTACGACTACTGCAGGAGAAATTCAGAGAGAGAGAGGCAGACCCCTTTACATCGTTTTTGTTGATCTGACTAAAGCTTTTGACATGGTCAGCAGAAGTGGCCTTTTCAAACTCCTGAGGAAAATAGGTTGCCCTCCCAAACTACTGAAGTTCATTGAGTGTTTTCACGAGGAAACTAAATGTACTGTCAAATTCAATGGAGCCCAATCAGCACCTTTTGAGGTTTGCAGTGGTGTCAAGCAGGGATGTGTGCTCGCACCTACTCTGTTTGGCATATTCTTCTCCTGTCTACTGCATTATGCGTACAACGACATAAACAAAGGTGTGTTTATCCATACAAGATCCTCTGGAAAACTATTTAATGTATCAAGGCTGCGGGCAAAAACCAAGGTTAGGAAGCTACGGTCAGGGAACTCCTGTATGCTGATGATGCAGTTATTGTGGCTGATTCTGATATTCAGCTACAGTCCCTGGTTGACAAACTATCTGCTGCTTGCTAGAAGTTCGGCTTAAACATCAGTCAAAGCAAGACTAAGATACTTGTCCAAAACACAAACACTGCACCTCAAGTAAGCATTAATGGCCAACCACTAGAAATTGTTGATCACTTTTGTTACCTTGGCTCCATCATATCCAACAACATTCTACTGGATAAAGACATAAACAACAGGATAGCCAAGGCAATGGCCACCATGTCACGGCTGCAGAAAAGAGTCTGGGACAACATATTGCTGACTAGCAGTACTAAAACCCTAGTCTACCGGACCTGTGTGTTGAGCACCTTGCTGTACTGAAGTGAAACATGGTCAACCTACTCATGGCAGGAAAAAAAGCGGAATGTTTTCCACCTCCGATGCCTAAGGCGGATCTTTAAAATAAGGTGGCAAGATAAGATAACCAATGAGGAAGTGCTACAAAGAGCAGGGTGCCAGGACATCCGCTCTGTTATCAGCAGCAGACGCCTTGGCTGGCTTGGCCACGTTCGTAGAATGCCAGTAGGTCGACTTCCACAGGACATCCTGTATGGCGATCTAATAGAAGGCAGGAGAGCCGCTGGTCGCCCACTTTTACGTTATACGGATGTATGCAAACGCGACATGAAGCTCTTCAAAATCGACACTGGCAACTGGGAAGAGGTGGCACTGGACAGATCCTCATGGAGAGAGAGCATAAAGGAAGGGTCAAAGATTGCAGATGTCATACACAACAGAAGCAGGAAGAAGGGTGAAAATGCAACGGCGCCTGGTGATTATATATGCCCAACCTGCGATCGCAGCTGTGTATCAAGGATTGGCCTCTTTAGTCACATAAGAAGTTGCAAAAGGAAAAGATCGTCTCTAGAGACGTAAAATGCCACAGACTCTTAATAACTGACATTTTTCTGGGTGGAAAGATGTGCTTTAATTTGATTTCCATTTCTGTAATTCATCTAATTTTCTTAGTAAATTTTCAGTTTCTTGTGTTGTTTTTATTGTTCTATATATTATGCAAATAATCTGACTTTTGTTCCTGAACTAATGCGATTCGGTAAATCATTTATAAAATCTGTTACATCTTGGCCCAATTGCTTTATAACGATACCCCACTCAACCGTATATTTTTTACCCGTGAATGCAATTATCAATTATCCCCACCATTCACCTTAGGACATAGTCAAGCAGTTTCATGTAGGACCAAAAGGTCAGATTAGACACAATGGTGACCTGTCTGATCATTTCCCAATAGAAAATGGCGTGAATCAGGGCTGTGTACTTGCTCCTACTCTAGTCGCTATCTTTTTTTGGCGTAATGCTGGGTCATATGAGGCAGCGATTGCACTAAAGCATCTACATCCGGTTTCGTTTGGACGCAATATGTTCAATCTCCGGCGTCTACTATCCCATACAAAAACAAAGGAGATGGTCATAACGGAGCTTCTCTATGCGGATGATTGCGCCCTGCTAGCTCACAATAAACACGATATCGTGGTCAACGAATTCGTATACGTTGCCGCCTCTTTTGGTTTATCTATAAACCTCGGGAAAACAGAAGTCATGTTTCAGAAGTCACCCAATAAAACCTACTCAGCCCCAAACATCACCGTAAATGGACAGCTCCTTAACGTGGTAGACCACTTCACATATATAGGAAGTATAGTATCAAATGACGCCTCGCTTTCAGGGGAAGTTGATAACCGTCTGGCCAGGGTTAGTAGTGCTTTTGGACGCCTTCAGGCGAGAGTTTGGCGGAATAAATCGCTCCGCCTGCCTACAAAAATCAATGTCTACCAAGCGGTGCTTTTCTCAACCCTTCTATATGGATCTGAGACATGGGTATTACACAGAAAGCAACTAAGACTACTTGAGCGCTTTGACCAAAGATGATTGAGCTCCATCATGGACATACGATGTCAAGACCGCACTACAAATAGCGACGTGCTTGCGAACACCTTTTTGGACACTATAGACTCAGTATAGAGTATAGAGGGACTCCTTAAGGTCCGACAAGTGCATTTTGGGTCTAAATCACGAATAAAAAAAATAATTTTCTGTAAATCTAACAGCTATAGCTTCGATCGTGAAAGGTTTTTAATTGTTAAAGGTACATAGAAAGTAGTAACTGGTTAAATTTTCTTATTTTTTTCTTTCAAGGCAAGTGGGAGAATTAGTGATATGTCAGTACATGAATGAATCAGGGCCCTTAGGAATATAATATAGATTATCTAGTATTATGTTTGTTTGTTGTAAAATGTTTTACATGTTTCGGATTTTCCTTCAGAGTTGAAGGTAGTTTACTTCCTAGTCCAAACCTCCCGCAGGACGACGGGGGATGGGAGCGGGCAGGGTTTGAACCCGGGACCATCGATAAATCCGAACGACAGTCAAGCGTGCAAACCGCACGACCAGGCATATTACATAAGGAGGTAATGGCAGTTAATCGCATTGAGAGCTTTTCAAATTGAAGTTGTTTTTTCTTTCCTGTACTGTTAGCTTGCATTCTCTCCATGGGTGGAAGGGAAGAGATGGGTGGCAACTGTTCTTTTATTTCAAAAACGAAAGACAGTTTATGTAGGGTTATATCTTTGGGGGAAAAATGCTGTTTATGTTGGGCTATATCTTTGGATAAAAAAGGCAGTTTATGTAGGGCTATATCTTTGGAAAAATAAAAAGCAGTTTATGTATGGCTATATCTTTGGAAAAATAAAAAGCAGTTTATGTAGGGCTATATCTTTGGAAAAATAAAAAGCAGTTTATGTAGGGCTAAATCTTTGGGGGGAAAAAGGCAGTTTATGTTGGTCTATATCTTTGGATAAAAAAAGGCAGTTTATGTAGGGCTTTATCTTTGGATAAAAAAGGCAGTTTATGTAGGGCTATATCTTTGGATAAAAAAAGGCAGTTTATGTAGGGCTACATCTTTGGATAAAAAAGGCAGTTTATGTAGGGCTACATCTTTGGATAAAAAAGGCAGTTTATGTAGGGCTATATCTTTGGATAAAAAAAAGGCAGTTTATGTAGGGCTATATCTTTGGAAAAAAAGGCAGTTTATGTAAGGCTATATCTTTTAATAAAAAAGGCAGTTTATGTTGGTCTATATCTTTGGATAAAAAAGGCAGTTTATGTAGGGCTATATCTTTGGAAAAATAAAAAGCACTTTATGTAGGGCTATATCTTTGGATAAAAAAGACAGTTTATGTTGGTCTATATCTTTGGAAAAATAAAAAGCAGTTTATGTAGGGCTATATCTTTGGATAAAAAAGACAGTTTATGTTGGTCTATATCTTTGGATAAAAAAGACAGTTTATGTTGGTCTATATCTTTGGATAAAAAAAGACTGTTTATGTAGGGCTATATCTTTGGAAAAAAAAAGGCAGTTTATGTTGGTCTATATTTGATTCCCATTTCTGTAATTCATCTAATTCTCTTTGTAAAACATCTGTGTCTTGTTTTGTTTTTATTGTTCTATATATTTTGCAATCGTCTGCAAATAATCTGACTTTTGTTCCTGAAGTAATGCAATTTGGTAAATCATTTATGTAAATTAAAAATAGTAGTGGACCCAAGACTGTTCCTTGAGGTACACCTGAGTTTACTGTTATCGGTGTTGATTTAGAGCCATTTATTATTACAGTTTGTTCTCTCCCTATCAGAAAATCTTTAATCCACTGATGCAGTGGACCATTAATGCCAAAATATTTTAATTTTTAAGCAAACTATGGTGGTGAACTTTGTCAAAAGCCTTAGAAAAATCTAGTAAGATAGCATCTATTTGTTCACTATTATCTAAACCTTTAGAAAAATCATCAATTAGTCCTATTAGTTGTGTTTCACATTATCTATATTTCCTAAAGCCATCTTGGTATGGTGTGAGGACATTTTGTTTGTCTAAGTGGTTTATGATGTTGCTATATATTATGTGTTCTAGGATTTTACATGTGATGCTGGTAAGTGATACTGGTCTGTAGTTTCCTGGGTCAGATTTTTCTCCTTTTTTAAATAGGGGGGTGACATTAGCTTCTTTCCAGTCCTTTGGTACTCTGCCCTGGTTAAGTGAAGCCTGAAAGAGTATTTTGAACACTGGGGCTAGCTCATTGCTTAGTTCTTTGAGTAATCTAGCTGGAATACCATCAGGTCCAGACGCTTTATTTGGTTTGGTGTTGGCTAATAATTTTTGAATTCCATTTTCTTGTACTACTATATCTTCTATGTTGTCTACTTGGTTCAAATTCAGTAATATATCTTTGTCTCCTGGGGCTGAGAATGCTGATGCAAAGTATTTGTTTAGGATGTTTGCTTAAGTTATATAGGGCTATATCTTTGGAAAAATAAAAAGCAGTTTATGTAGGGCTATATCTTTGGAAAAAAAGGCAGTTTATGTTGGTCTATATCTTTGGATAAAAAAAAGGCAGTTTATGCTGGTCTATATCTTTGGATAAAAAAAGGCAGTTTATGTAGGGCTATATCTTTGAAGAAATAAAAGCAGTTTATGTAGGTCTATATCTTTGGAAAAAAAAGGCAGTTTATGTATGGCTATATCTTTGGATAAAAAAGGCAGTTTATGTAGGGCTATATCTTTGGATAAAAAAGGCAGTTTACGTAGGGCTATATCTTTGGAAAAATAAAAGACAGTTTATGTTGGGCTATATCTTTGGAAAAATAAAAGACAGTTTATGTAGGGCTATATCTTTGGATAAAAAAGGCAGTTTACGTAGGGCTATATCTTTGGAAAAATAAAAGACAGTTTATGTTGGGCTATATCTTTGGATAAAAAAAGGCAGTTTATGTTGGGCTATATCTTTGAAAAAATAAAAGACAGTTTATGTTGGGCTATATCTTTGGAAAAATAAAAGACAGTTTATGTAGGGCTATATCTTTGGAAAAATAAAAGACAGTTTATGTAGGGCTATATCTTTGGAAAAATAAAAGACAGTTTATGTAGGGCTATATCTTTGGAAAAATAAAAGACAGTTTATGTAGGGCTATATCTTTGAAAAAATAAAAGACAGTTTATGTAGGGCTATATCTTTGGAAAAATAAAAGACAGTTTATGTAGGGCTATATCTTTGGAAAAATAAAAGACAGTTTATGTAGGGCTATATCTTTGAAAAAATAAAAGACAGTTTATGTAGGGCTATATCTTTGGAAAAATAAAAGACAGTTTATGTTGGGCTATATCTTTGAAAAAATAAAAGACAGTTTATGTTGTGCTATATCTTTGAAAAAATAAAAGACAGTTTATGTTGGTCTATATCTTTGGGGGAAAAAAGTCACGAGCTAATCGACCACGCAGCGAAAACTGTTTTTACTTTTAGCCAATAATTTTTCAGAAGTATTTATAATTATCATAAAATTTAATTTCGATTACGGCTACGCCTTTTCATAAGTGACAAAGGAAAAAAAGAATAGTTGTAACTGCTTTAAGTAAAAAAACCCTTCCAGCGGGGTTTGAAGCTAAAAACCACCTTTTCAATATAAAATTAAAGCAAACTACAATCACAAAACTCTATGAGCGTCGCCAGTTTAACCCCCCTTCAAAAGGCTTTAAGTTTAACCCCCCCCCCCCCCAAAAAAAAAGATGGTTTTGACGATAAAACTTCCCTTTTCGATATAAAATCTAAAGCAGACTACAGTCACCAAATTCCATGAGCGTAGCCAGGAGTGGTAACAAATTTCTGCCAGTCGCTGGGCTCCATAAATAAAGTGCAGTGAATAGCAGATTTGGTTTCTGAACTAAATTTTTTAAATAGCAGGAAATGCACTGTAGATAACTCTGAATATGCATTTTTCGCTGCCCTCGAAAGGGGAAAAGACGCTATTAGTTTTGTGTGGCCTGTCTGTCCCCCCGTCCGTCCGACCCGTTCAGATCTCATAATCTAGAAAAGAAAGTGAAAATCCGACATCACAATATTTTAGACCATTCAAAGTTCTGATGCAACGGCTACTTTTTTCTTTTCTGAAAGCGAAAAATCTAATTTAGATAAAACAATTACATCAATTAGATATTCATTATAAGATATCAGTTAGGCCAGGTTCACATCAAACGTCGCATTTAATTTTACCTATCCTTTGGTCTGCTGGGCCGCTGGGGCACCACACGAGATCTGTAAACCTTTTTTTCTCCATTATTTTCTGTCATTTGTCTTTGATAGAATTTCATTCTGATAATATTGAAACCTGCCTTTTTACCTGCCTGAGTGGACCACTTCGGGGGCCGATTTTTAGTTTGTTACTCTAATCAAACTGTCTTTGTAACCTTGTTTTTGTTGTAAATACCGGAAATGTGCTTGGCTCACAACACTCCCCCAGATCCCCTGGCAAGGGAGGGGTTTCTACAGTCTTTCCACTTACTCCTGGAAGAAGAACCTATTCTTGGGTACACTAATTAAACGTCTTTCGAAAGAATGAAGGGGAGGAATGTAATAAATATATTTATTTTTATTTATACATATAGCAGTGAAACATTCCAACCATGTAATAGCGGTAAAATATTCAAACGACATTATAGCGATAAAACATTCAATTTACTAATAACAAATTACGTAAAATTTCCACCCGAAAAATCATAGCTACGCTTATTTGTTAAGGTCATGTTTCTTTGGCCTACGGTTAATGAGCAAGGTGTCATGTGGCCAGCACAAAGACCAACTAAAGTCAGGTACCCAATAGAGTTGGGTGGACATTGCGGCGAAATTCCAAAATTCAAAATCCCAGTCTTCGCCGAGATTTGAACCCAGGGCTCTAGGATCAGAAATCAGAATCCAAGCGCTTAACCACTCAGACAACGCGCCCTCTATTCAAACCATTAATGGCAGTAACAAATTCAAACCACATTAAAGAGGGGACACATTTAAAACATATAATAGTGGTAAATAATTCATTACAAAATATAGCGGTGGAACATTTAAAACATATAGTAGCTGTGAAATATTCAAACCACATAAAAGTGATGATACATTAAAACTATATAATAGCATTGAAAGATTCTAACAATATAATAGCTGTGAAACATTCAAATGAAAATTATAGCGATGAAATATTAAAGCCATTAATAGCAACGAAACATTTAAACCACATAATAGCGGTGACATATTTAGCCAAATAACTGCAGTGAAACATTCAAACCATGTAATAGTGGTGAATTATTTAAACCACATAATAGTGGTGAAACATTTAAACCATATAATATAGTAACCCCCTACATATAACCATGTAATAACGTTGAAACATTCCAACTCTTTAGGACGGTGAAACATTTAATTGAATGTACATACAGCGCTGTCAACAAACGTAATGTAGGTTCAAGGAGCTATGATAACATTTATAAATAAACACGACAGTTCTTATCTTATATATTACGTTACTTCGTGTGTCAATCTAGTCATGCATGTTAATCAATAGCTTAAACTCTTCATAGTCGTTGGTTTTCCTGGGGATTCAGGCAACCCATTCCATTTTCTAAAGGCATTAGGGAAGAAGGAGCACTTGGAGTATTTTTTCTAGCGTATGGAATAAGAAATGTGCCTCTGTCCTTATGTTTCTGAGTATTTTATTAGGTATTGTTTTTCTATTTGTAAATTATATGCTTCAGTGTTTTTATGTATTATAGCTATTTTACCTTTTTTTGTCCTGAAGTTTCTCTAGGTTTTGTGATTTTACTAATTGATGTTACTCTAATCAAATTTGAATATTCGTTTGTCATAAATCGCACTGATCAATTTTGCATGTTCTAGTTTCTTTGTTTTCTTGAGTTGAGGAATCCCAAACAGAGGAGGCATATTCTATTATTGGCCAAACTAAAGTTAAACAGCATTTTAGTTTTATGTTCTCGTTTGATTTGTAAAAAAAATCTTTTGATAAACCCTTATTAAACCTATCTATTTTTAGTTTTTAGTCTGTATTACTGGTTTACCATGAATAAAATAAGCAGTTTTTTTTGTTACTCTTAATTACTGGCATTTTTCTGGGTGGAAAGACATGCTCCAATTAAAAATGTGTACATTTCTATTGAAAACCAAAATTACATTTTATATGTTCTTGGTTCTTAAAGCAACAACATATTTGATGATGCAACATGAACTATTAGTTCACGTATACAGGGCCACTAGCCTTAACAAATTCATTACATAGACTGTGATATATCATTTGAACACAGATCCAAGACTGAACAATTTATAAGAATATAATTTAACAACAAATTGGAGGACGATTCGTACTTAAAATCTTTCACTTTATATGAGTATTAGATCAAATCCGTTTTAATATGAAGAAAAAGAAAAAAAAATCACATTACGAAAATAATTCAGTTAAAAAGATTTCATTTGATCATGAAGTCGAGAAATTAATAATTCACAACCATAAACAAATCTTCTTTGTTAAGACGAAAAAGATGGATACACAATAAATACTATGACAGACTGTAATTCTCACGTCCATGCCATATCAACCATAGGCTAACCCCCACCCACACACACACAGCCACTCATGTGGACCATAATAAATACAGCAACCATTAATTTAATGAACTCTATATGTTGTGTCTGTTCTATTCATGGAAATGTTGTTGTTGTTGTTTATTTCAGAAAAGAGTCCTTGTAATCACAACGAATTCCTATAAGGATCAATACGGCAGTCTTAGTCTTTGTCTTAGTAAATAATTCCTCCAAATTCAGAATGCTATTTTGCTTAGAAGGCATACATTTCATAATCAAGGCAAAAATGTAACATATTTTGACAAAGTATTGTCAAAAATAAATGAGTGAATATATTATAAGTATGTTTACAATTAATATATATATATATATATTAGGGTGGCCCATAATCATGTGGTAAAAAAAAAGTTTCTCACATCTAACGGGGCACCCTCTTGTTGAGTTCCATTTGTCTTACTTAGTAACTGACCACAATTTCAGCTTCCTACTGCTATTGGAAGGGGATGCTCAAGAGTTACAAAGTTTTGTATGTTAATGAAAAAACGCATTTTCGTTCAATTTTTTTAATGAAATGTTCAAATCCTGCCATGACTGTCATGTAACTGTTAAGTAACGAAAATGACAACAAAAAAGTAAATTGTGAACAGTCAGAATACAATGTCTAAATATTGTCTACACCGAAACAGCACAGATGACAGACTTCTTTGTAGTTTGTGCAGGGATGACTTTTCTGTTGGCTTCAACAACTTGCAATATAAATTGCTTTTCTTTCTCGTTTTTTGTCAGCAGTCTGTTGAAGTCTTCAAAACGTTTAACTCCACGTTCTGCAGTATCGTTGACCACACGCAAGTCGTTAATGCGCTGCTTACCTTTCTGGTAGTCAGTATTGTCATTCCACTGTTCTGGATGAAGAACTAGAAAGGAGTGGCCTATCTGTAGCTTTGTAAACAGGTTCTGTGAACGCCTTGTGGAAAAGTGACCCAAGCTGACGTCTTCAATTTGGAGCAATGATGGATCAATGATGGATCACCTCGAACATGTAGCTCACTAGGTTCTATTCCAAAACCTGTTATTATTTTCTGCTTCTCGATTGGTGACACTTCATCGGAAAATAAAGCCAGGTTGACAGTCTCATCGGACAGGTACCACATGTGATTCTGGAGAATTTTTTGTGCTGCAATACTGATGTCGTGATCAATAGACTGATATTGCTGCAGGTTCTTCCAGAGCAAAAGATCTCCTCCAGGTGCTTCCGCTGCACAGGGTGCTTGAATCCAGGACTTTGTGTAAAACAAGGCTCCAAACTGTACAAATCGTTTGAGTCGGCTCTCTTCCTTGGCTGTAAGACTAAAAATTCCTTTTTGATGACGGAAGAGGTAAATTTTGATGGCATAAATCAGCTTGGCCATCCACCTAGCATGATGTACAGGGCCTGGTGCTCTCCAGTGAATGGTTTTTGGAGGATCTCCCAAGATGATCATTATCAGTTCAATGAGTTCTTCATAAACATCTCTGACCTGGGATTTCAAGTCAACGAAATTTGTCAGGAAGCTCACAAAGTTTTTCGGAAATCATCAGTGCTTGAAGTCAGTTTTAACTTACTGAAGTTGTCAAGCTTTATTCGTTCCCAAACTTCTTTAAATCTTTTGAAGATAGGTATGTTTGGTGAGTTAGAGGGACCGCAACACAAACTAAAAGCCTTTGCAATTGCCAGTTCAAGAACATGATGACGACATGCCAGCCACAGGATTTCAGGTAACATTTTTCCATCCCAGTGTAGAACTAGAGGATAGTCAGGTTTGAATGAAACCTTTATATCTGCTGCTTGTTCACACCTGGCTTTCTTTCTGGCTCTTTGTATGGTGCTTCGTAAAACTGTCAAAGATGAAGGATCATTTCCCAGCGCTGCAGCAATCATCAATCGCAAAGCTTCACGATTAGACGTTTGGTTGCGATCCAAGGCACTGGTGACATGCTTAGTGAACAAGGCAGTATGACACCAAATCTCCGTCTTGTTTGTTCGTTTTTTAGTTGAGCTTGAACTTGGTTCATATTCATCTAGAACTTCAAATTGATTGGATGATTCACAGCTTTCTGTTTCATTTTCACCTGATTCACCTTCCATAGTTTGTTGCTGTCGTTTTTCTTCATTCTCTTTACGAAGTAGCTGTTTCTGTTGTTTGTCATGGACTTGTTCCTGCTGTGCTGCCATCTCTTTATCTTCGCCAGTCATGAACATTTTGCGGCATCCTCGTTGGTCAGCAAGAAATGCACGATCCTCCTCAATTCTTGTCTGTTGAAAAGGATTAGGTGAATTTTTGTCCAGAGCATTAACAGAAGCAATGTTGAATAATGTATCTAGTTGTTCAGTGTAGCAAGCTTCATTTTTTTGCTGAGTTTCTGATAATCGAGTCTTGTTTTTTTTCAATTTCAGCCACTTATGAATCTTTTCCTGTTTCTCAATGGCATGCTTCTTCAAAACTGTTGGTATAGCTGCTCTCCCCCAAAGAACTAGTACCTCTTCTACAGTCAAATGACTAGCATCTCGAACCAACTTTGTATCTTTCAAATTAATAATATCCATTCTGAAAACAATCTTTAAGTGAAAAGACGGATTAATCACGCAAATTGTTAAATTTCACCTGTTAAACTGCAACCTAGTGTGTGTAGAATAAAAAAGAAACTGAACAAAATATTTGTTAATTTTCGTCTGCACAATGTTTATAAAAAACAACAGGAAGTCATGTATCTAAAATGAGAACTAGGTAATAAAATTAAATAAGTATCACTATTGGCAGTCACTTTCATCACTGGTCAGCATGAAATAGGTCACAAATGAAAAAAACGTTGCACTTCCACCAGTCAACAAAATCAAGTAAAATGCTGTGAAAGGTAAAAAAACGAGGCCTGTTAGCATCCCCTTCTACTTGAAATTTATTTTTAAAATTTTAACAGTATACTACCTAAAGCAAATGGAACACAAAAAAGGGTGCCCCGGTATGTGGCACAAAGTTAGATTTTTGGGGCCACCCTAATATATATATTACGTATAAATTACAGAAAGTTAATGGAATGCTGTCTATTCCGAACGTCTAAATCACAGCGATCTACAAATGTACACAATTATTTTTTTTTTCAACGTTTCATACGTTAATCCCTTTGAGGCAATTATAAGATTAGAGTTTACACCTTGATGGCTAATCTTTCTTCTCCGAATGGATTCTATTTTATCTAGTATAACTAAGTGCTGTTTAATAGAAAGGACCAAAAATATTTAGTTTATAGTGCTCACAGAAATTGAGTCCAAATACACATAAATGAAATGTTCAGTCCTTGTTACTTTGTATTTATTTTGAGTTATTGTGGAAATCTGATGTCACTTCTGCGTTTTTGCCCAACCCACGTCTGCCAAGCATTGGAGCCATCACAAGTTGCCAACTTCAGTCGATCGGAGTTTTGTTGAGATGCCAGGCACAAACCTGAAGGTTCGTGTTTGATCAATTTACTCTGTGGAATACACACAATTTGTATAGCTTTCTAGGTGTACTGATTGATTTTAAAACATTTTATAATTATTATACATTATTATTATTATTATGGTAGAAACGAACGAGTATTCATTCTCTGGCGCTGCCAGGGTCGAGTTTCGTTATTATTATGATTATTATTATTATCATTATTATAGAATATATACGACTGGAAGACCCAAGTAGAGATGCATTTAAGGTAATTTTCCTAACCCTCCCCCAGCTTATCACACATATGTCAATGTGCTCCTGGGCCACTGGTTCCTTTCTGTCTTACCATGCAGAAGTCAACACCAATAAGAATGTGCATGTCCCAACAGTTAATTAAGATGCTTACTATCATGAGTTACGGACCAAGTGGTCAAGTAATTGAGCTATCGGCTGCTGATTTTAAGATCGCGAGTTTGAGTCACGGTAGAGACATTAGGGTTTCTTAATAGAGATTCAAGAATTTTCCCTTGGAGAAGTAAATCCTTGTTTAAAAAAATATGTAGGACAGATGCTGTAAAAATCATTTAATTTATGGCCGTTTGTTAACGCGGGTGTCATGTGACCAGCATGACGACCAACCTTTACTTTACCCAGCTCATGTCAGGATGACATGGATTGGGTGGATTCAGGGGTGGTGGAGTCGGGGCAGGGACGTATTAAAAATTTCGAAATTCAAAATCCCAGTCTTCACCTAGATTCGAACCAGAGATCCCTCGTTTTGGAAGTCAATGATCGTTTATTCTGGCAGGATGAAGATTTTTTAAAAAAGAACAATGTTTTCAAACTCTATTATATTATGATATTGTTATAAACCTGGTGGTGGCACAGATGGGGGTAGTGGTGTGAGTGTAGTCAGCCGACGCAAATCGTCCCAGGCCAGCGCTAGATGAGCGGTCAACCGTGACGAGTTACGACGGTCAGCCGAGACGAGTGTCAACATGAAGGTTCGAGTAGGATCGGCGTCGTGAACAGAGCTCAGGAGCGTCACGAGGGATGTAGTCATATGACCACACAGAATGGTCGAGCGACGTTCTGCCCGGTTCTAGAAGGCCAGCAGGGACCCTATATAAAGAGTGGAGGTGTAACAGTCAAGACGGTTCACGACAGAAGGTTTACGACAGGGGTTCAGAACACGGTCGACTACAGCACAGTTCTACGGTGTGGTTCTGTACGGAGCATTACGACGGTTCAGTGCGGAGTACTGTCAAGTACAGTTGAGACGACTGGCGTCTTGATCTTGGTCTGTGATCGAGTCCGACACAACGAGCCCAGTGTGTGAAGTCAGTCCTGAACTGTTGAACCCAGTGCAAGCCCGGAACGAGACGGAGAGGCCAGTGCAAGAGTTGATACGGCGGTACGGTGTTATCGTAGAGATATTTGTACAGTGTACGTGTTGCCAATTGTACAGTATTGGCTGTTATATATTCAACTATTAAAGTGTTACGTTACTCTGGAGCCCTGAGTTGTCAAGTTCTTTACGTTGGTGGTGTATGGTGCAGTTTGCAGAGAGTCTGGATAGTGAGATTCGTAACAATATTATACGTTTTTTTTAACGTAGTGAATGTTTGCTGTGTCTAACCTCTGCAATATACTGCCATTTCCCATAATTCTTGCAACTTGGCTTTTCCAAAACTACAGACGTATTGTCTGCACAAATGTGGCCAGCTTGTTGAAAAATCTGGCCATCCGTAGTGAAGTACCAAAACTGAGATTCAGCACTGATTGCACAGGAGTACATTATGGGAATTACTTTGCCACCATTGTCGATGCACATTTCAGGCTTAGTCAAAGCTTTGATCTGCAAACAAATTGCATCGAAAAGAAAGTAGAATTGAATGAAAGAGACTACATGTATCTGTTATTATTAAAAGAAAAATATATTATATGAAAAAAATGTGAAAATGATTAGTAAAAGAATTTCTATTAACCGTTATTGTTTGACATATTGGGGTTAAATGCAATTAGTTTTGTTTTTTTTAATTTATGACGTTACATCCTTATAGAAAAATTGAATCTATGAAAATTATCTTAATCCATAAAGGAAACAGTTTCTTTTTTTTTTTGTATGTAAATATATTGCCCAAATTATAATATTATTATTATTTTAATATACCAATAGGAATTAGGTCTAGAAAACTATAATACACTACTTACTTTGCCAGCAAAGATGACACTGTGAGGGAAATCATGTTCTGTGTAAATATTTCTCAGAAACCACTCAAAGCTTCTACATTTAAGGTTTTCTCTCAACTTTTTCCTTTCAGAAATATCTCCAATAGTCATATTCTACATACAAAGTAAAGCGAAGAAAAAAGAATTGATCAAACAAATCTTTATCAACAACAAAGACAATTAATTTAGTTGCGGTGTCACATCCCTCATGAACCTCATTTAGATCTACATGCTTTTGTAGAATAATGTTTTTGTTTGTAAAATGTTTTACATGTTTCGGGTGTTCCTTCAGAGTTGAAGATAGTTTACTTCATAGTCCAAACCTCCCGCAGGACGACGGGGGATGGGAGCGGGCAGGGTTTGAACCTGGGACCATCCATAAATCCAAACGACAGTCCAGCGCACAAACCGCACAACCAGGCAGCCATGTGGTTTCGTAAGGACCAATTTCATACAGGAATCTCTAAACCTAAAAAAGAAAGACCAACTTGAAAAAATAACTCTGGAATCCTCGATACACCATTATGAATCTCCACCCTGGGACGAAAGCTATCTTCCTACTATAAGGGACCATATTGAAAGCATAAAAAGAAAATCTGACTACAGACCAACAGAGCTCAAGGAAATAGTGAACTGTTTTCTACTATCCAATTATCCTAGCAATCAGTGGATCAGAGTGTACACGGATGGCTCATCCCATAAAGTCACCACAAATGGAGGAGCTGGAATATTCATCGAATGGCCAGATGGAGAAAAACTAGAAAAATCCATTGCAACTGAAGAGCTATCTGACAGCCACAGAGCAGAAGGGAAGCACTAGCACTAGCTGCTACCATGCTAGCAAATCATCCATGTTTCCCACACAGTCAGATTGTCTTTCTAACCGATGCGAAAACAACCCTCCAAAGCTTGCTAAACTCTGATTCCTCTTACATTAAAAACATCAGAACAGCACTTACAAAGCTCAACAACAACAGCCCAAAAAAATGGTATTCAATAATTCATATAAACTAGAAGGAAATGAGAAGGCTGACACACTCGCCTAGAGTGGGAGAACTAACTCACAAATAAACTCTGCACTCTATCCAGAAGAAATTAAGAAATTAATTGTAAATAAAATAAATGAGAAATGGACGAGCTCTCATCCAAATCACAAGAAAGATGATGCTTACTATAAGCATCAACGTCTAATCTTTCGACTCAGGACCGGACACAACAGAATGCGACAACACATACACCTGAAGCTCAAAATTGGAACCAGTGAAATCTGCCCATGTGGAGTGTCACCAGAGAATGCCGACCACATCCTCCATAACTGCTCTCTTTACCAAGAAGCCCGTATAAGACACTGGCCCCAAAACACCCCAATAGAAAGAAAAACTATATGGAGAGCTCCCTGATTTTGAAACCACTGCGCAGTTCATCTCATGTATTGGTCTAGTCATCTGAACACTACAACATAACAATGAGAACGAAGAAGAAGAAAAAGATACAACTGAAAAAAAAAAGGTTTTTCATTTGTGTTGCTGAGTGTGGCATCTTACATATCCTACGGCCTTTTATCTTATCTTATCTATCTTATCTTATCTTATAAAATACAGGCGTTACTTCAAAAAAGAAGATGATTACTGCCGTGCGCATATGGAATGGCTTTTATTTTGTTTTGCTTGGGTAGAAGATCTTTGGCTGGAGCTCTCTGTTTGTTGTTTTCTTCCCCAGTATTGGGGACGCATGCTTGGGACTCTGCTGGAGTCAAGCCTGATCTGTAGACTGTGTTATTGGATGGAACCTACTTGGCTATCATCCATGGCATTGGATTGTGGGCGTCGCGAACCCAGGTCGGACTGTTGTACTGGGATTAAGTTGTGCTTGCCTGCTAACTAGATTTATGTTGAATAATTTAACTTAACTTAGGCGCTCTGATCTTGTACTTATTACTATGTACCTAATCACCATTCATGTCATATTATATCATCGATTCATTAAACCATTGTGTTATTAATACTCTTGTTGTTAAGTAATATATTTACATATTACCATTATTTTTTTTCTGTATAATTACTTAATATATTAACTAATATACTGTCAGGGTAGCCCGGGCAGACGAGCCACGGCCAAATTGCAACACCGGCGGAAATGTAATAACTGTACAGTGAGGTGGGGAGCCTGGTGAAGTGTGTCATCCCCCTAGATACCCCCCCCCCCCCCCCACCTTGACAATTACGTCCTACGCGTTATGCTTCTAGTTATGAATGTAAATAAATGGCTTAAATTCTGCCAAGTCATTGCTTTTTCTGGCTGACTCTATCAACCCATTTCATACTCTAATAGCACTAGGGAAGGAGCATTTGTACACACTTGTCCTAGCATATGGAACGAGGAATGTGACTTTATCTTTGTGTCTTTCTGAACATTTTATTAGATTTTGTTTTTGTATTTGAAGATTATGGTTCAGAGTTTCGTGTATAATTGTTACTTTACTTTTGAACCTCTGCACTGATCTACGAACTATCTCATATTTCCCATGCGTCCATAAACAACAAAAGAAATGTACTTAAAAAACAACTTACTAGAGTATAGTTTTTATATTCATAAAAGTAATTTTTATAGTCGTCCATCCAAACTTCAGCCAAGCGTATCGTGTTCCTGAAGACTTGTGCCACTGTCCCTTTTATGGGCATACGTTTTCTGTAGACATGGCCGATGAAAGAGCAGGGGTCTTGTTCCAGAGTTCCCCCACACATCCACGTCTGCCTCAGAATAAAACAAAGCAGAAGATACATTCAGGTGCATCTATTGTGTTCATTTGGTCAATCATTTTAATTTGATTGAATTTGTTCTCATTTATTGGCTGTCCCAAATAAGAAAAGTTTTTCTTTAGGCTTAAAACAAAATTACTCGTTGCCATGTCACACGCCTGACGTCACGGCTGTGACGTGGCAACGTGCTATTGGTCTAAACTGACCACAGGTCGCAGGTCTGTGTTGAGGCCTTCTATAAAGTTTGGTCTCGATATTATCCACGCTTTATTCTTCTGTTCATTATCCATTATTTTTTCTGAACACGTTATCTATGAAATTCAGAGGTTTCACTTTCTTTTTCTTTCATTAATCTAAATAGGTCACTTCAAAAATAAAATAATTTTGTAAGATTATTATGCCTACATTTTAATTTTAACTCGAGATGTTTATAATTGTACGACATGTCGATCTTATCTGATCAATTTTTGAACGTGCGTAAGAAAAAGCCTTGCAGAAGCAGTACTCGATGGCATTTAATGAAGAGGCTTCTTTCAACATATAAATAAATATCAACATTTTCGTTTTTAAAAGTATAACTATTTTATTCCGCATCAATTTTGAGTTCGCCTGAAGTAATGAATGAAAACAATAAACTTCGAAAAAGTTCTCATCTTTAGTGAACTGAACCAGAGGTGCAGGTCGTCCACTAGTAAGATAATCTGATGCATAAAAGCACGACGTGAAGCTCTTTAAGATCGACATCAACAGTTGGGAGGGGAAAAAAAGCACAGGATATATTTATACGGAGAGAAGAATAGAGTACGAGCATTGCATCTCAAATGATGAACACACAAAAAGTTGGGGCAAAGGCTGAAAACTCTGTAGCTTTTGATGATTACAAGTGTCCAATCTGTGATCGTGGCTGTGTGACAAGGATGGGTCTCTTAAGTCTCACGAGACGTTTCTAAAGGAATCTTATTATAATAGAGATGTAAAGTGTCACATATAGTCATTTTACTCGAGGAGTAATTGGAATTGTTAATATAGTCGATTCAAATTAATCAGACCACACCGGGACGCGATCACCTTAGTCAAATTTACTGGTTTGGTTCTTTTACACGAATAAACACAATAGCGATTTATTGTTTTTGATATTATAATACATGAATCAACAAGCTTCTGGTGCGATCAACCGGAGTTGATTGATTAACAGCATTTTAGTCTATAAATAAATGGGGCCTACAGTCATTTACAGTGACTGTATCTTTAAATAGAATCCCGTTCTATATTTTTAGTGAACTGAACCAGAGGTGCAGGTCGTCCACTAGTAAGATACTCTGATGCATAAAAGCACGACCCGTTCTATATTTTTAGAAATCGCTGAAACATGTTTTTGTTGGGAGCTACTTATATAAGATTCAAAGTCTAACCCTAACTGAATATGTGGCTTAGACACAACTTTCACAATCTCTGTGACATTTACCTTGAAAGACAGCTCAAGATTCTCTCCGCCCCAAAACTCCATCTCTGGGTCATACGTTCCTATTTCGTTAAAGAAATCTCGCGATATTGCAAACAGTCCACCTGGCATCGTTGGAGATCTACAAGAATAAAAAATTGAAGATTTGTAGTTTTTTGTTTTATTAACTGAAAGGAATTATATTTTTACTAGCGTTACACATCCCTACGCACGTTGATTTGTCGATCTACAGCTAGTCGTAATAAGGTTACACTCTATACATATACTTCAGTTTTCTCGAAAAAAAACACAGTAATTAACTGACTAATTGGTTAATTTCTGCATTGATTCATGTCTTGTCAACGCCAATGAATAAGTGTGCAAAGTTTCAACCTGATCTGAGGATAGGTATTAGAGAAATAACACATTTTTTCGTTAAACAGAGTAAGTCAGTATACGCTTTGTAAAGATACATGTTTATCTTTAAAAAAAATTAGAGTTACCTCATTTTGCATAGTATATCAAAGGTATTTTTCAAAACAGAAAATGAGAGCAATTGGGTTTATGTCTTTGTTGTTGTTGTTACTTAATCACTTACCTAAAGTTGTTACTTAAATCACTTACCTAAAGTTGTTGTTACAGAAATCACTTACCTAAACGTTTCGCTTTCATCTTTACGCCTGAGCTTCTCTCTTTCCGGAAGTGGCCCCCAGTCAAAATTCAAATTGTAATATCGAAAGATACCATAGGCCCAGGTATTTGGCTCACACAACAACCTGAAGGTTACGTCATTAATTCCTGGGATTCGTGGAAACACCACAGCCCTTTTGTTTTGTGTTATTCTAATCACAAGTGACTCTGACCAATCTAAAGACAGAGTAAAACAACGCAGAGAATATGACAAATGTCATACTTTTGTTAGTTTAAATGTAGGTGGTATTTAATAAATGAAAATGTTATTAACAGCTATTGAACCAAAGCACAATTGCTCATCTTTTAAATGCAATGTCTTTAAAAAAAAAAGCGAGCAACTGGCGTCTAAGCCAGTACCTTTCGGGTAGGTTGGGCTCGTCAGCTTTGGTTGGTTACTCACCTAGGAGAAGGAAAACTCTTAATCCTAGCCTCTGCTACCTTTATTCGGTGTCCGGAAAGCGTGGCACATTGGCACAAATCCGATAGCTACCTAAAAAGTTCGAGTTTGAATCCTGAACTAGATGAAACAATTTTAACTGAGATTTTGAATCAAAGGCAGCGCGGACACCATTTCCTAGAGACCCTTCCAGCCCACATGAGAGCGCACTAAGCATGCAAGAGTCATTATATGAACATGGAAGATCAGAGCGCACTAAGCATGCAAGAGTCATTATATCAGAGATCAGAGCGCATTGAGCATGCAAGAGTCATTATATGAACATGGAAGATCAGAGCGCATTGAGCATGTTATAGTCATAGTAGGAACATGGAGGCGCGCTATATCAAAGTATTGTATTTTAGAAAGTAACTTAGAGACACTTCAGTACAGAAGACTACAAAGTAGGCTTACATTAACAATAATAAATAAAACACAACCACAATTTACAAACAAACAAAAAACACAAACAAATTTTAATACTCAGAAAGAAACATTTCTTATTCCATATGCTAGAAGTAATTCTTCCCTTAAAGCAAAAAATGGGTTGCATGAATCAATCAGGAAAACTAACGACGTAACAGAGTTGAACTCTTTTAATGAAAATGAACGCCAATATAAAGACGTGGATATGCTTAGAACGTTGAATTCTTCTCTTTCAATGGAACGTCTGTAATTTCTAAGATAAAATAAAGTTCGAAGTTGATTTTTACAAAGCTTATATCAGCTCACTCTGTCTATATGTCTGTCTGTCTGTCTGGTAAAAGTGTTTGCACTCTTATTTCTCCCTCACGAATTCTCCGATCAAGTTGAAACTCTAACAATTATTTTTTGTACCTAACAAAACATGAATCAATAAAAAAGAAACAATTAGACAATTAGTTATTGGTAATTAATTATTTAATTTGATATTGAATAAGGAAAATAACTTGTACATTATTGATTGATATAGTTTTAAGGAAAAAGTTCTTTCCCTTTAAATAAGCTATTTTTTAAAGGATTTTTTGTAAATATTTTGCTTGTTAGTTATATCTATCGAGGCATTTAACCGAAACTTTAACATTTTTCATTTCAATTTCACCTTGTTCCCATAAGCTAGAAAGGAGAAAAGAAATACTCTGTTGGTATAAACCTGCGAATGAGTTACCTGGAAAACATTCAGTGTGAGAATCCAGAAACACAACAATTGGAGCGGTGGATGAGACGAAGCCCAGTAGTCGAGCTTTGATCAGTCCTTGCTGCGTGGGGCTGCGAACTATTTTGACTTTCGGGAATTTGCTAAAATATTTCTCCAGTGGCTTTTTCAATGCATCTGATTACAGAGATCATAGAAGCAATTTATTTAAAATGAAGATGTTTCTCAATGTTGTTTACGCATCCCCCTCTTTTTTTTATTTTAATGTTACAACAACAACAAAACACACACACACACATGCTGTATAAGGTTTATGTGTTATAGAAGCTTACGATGTTACAATTGCTCAATTTCGGCTTATTCGGCTACTTGAAGTTTTAATTAGATTTTTAGATATAAGACGAACATATAACAAGGTTACAACGACAGTTTCTGTGGAAACACAAACTCAAAATCGACCAGAGAAATAACATAGACATTTAATTTTACATTTTACAAAAGCTTATCATCACTTTCTATATTCTGTTTACAGTCAGGACATGATTTAAGTAAGCGGAGGTCTTGTAACAGAGTTGAACTCTTTTTACAGTCAGGACAGGATTTAATTAAGCGGAGGTCCTGAAGGCCCCATTCTGTTTACAGTCAGGACAGAATTTAAGTAAGCGGAGGTCCTGAAGGCCCCATTCTGTTTAGAAAACGCTAATGTTTTTTATATCGAGTAAGTAACATTGTTTTGTTCTGAGTAGTGCGATGGACGTTAAACTGCCCCATCCTGGCCAAGAAATAAACTGCCCCATCCTGGCTAAGAAATAAACTGCCCCATCCTGGCCAAGAAATAAACTGCCCATCCTGGCTAGAAATAAACTGCCCCATCCTGGCCAAGAAATAAACTGCCCATCCTGGCAAAGAAATAAACTGCCCCATCCTGGCACAGAAATAAACTGCCCCATCCTGGCAAAGAAATAAACTGCCCCATCCTGGCTAAGAAATAAACTGCCCCATCCTGACCAAGAAATAAACTGCCCATCCTGGCTAGAAATAAACTGCCCCATCCTGGCCAAGAAATAAACTGCCCATCCTGGCAAAGAAATAAACTGCCCCATCCTGGCAAAGAAATAAACTGCCCCATCCTGGCTAAGAAATAAACTGCCCCATCCTGGCTAAGAAAAAAGTGCTTAGTCATGGGTAGTAGGAACTTTAACTATACATAGAATAATGCCCTTAACCATATAGAGTACAACTTCCAATCACTTCATATCCAATGTAACTGTAAAATTTCCCATTGGTGATCATCAACACAGCATCGTATTTAAATGTAAGCCCTATATAGTAAAACGTGCTATTCTGCTGAAGGGAGTTACCTAATTTGGATCCGTCATCCACCAAAACTATTTCTCTTAAAGTTTTCTCTGGTGTTCTTGAGAGGACGCTATGCACGGACCGAAGTAGTGTCGTCCAGGCCTCGTTGTTGAACACAAACACTACAGCTATTTCATCTTTACTTCCATTATACGAGTTGATAAATCGTTTACAACTGTCAAACAAAAAAATGAGACAATGCTATATTATGTTATTAAACAGTTATTTTTCCTTTGATATAATAAGATTAAATAAACTAGTCGTTACTAGAACTATTAGATTTAAAGACTAAAAAGTAGAGGTTTCCCCTTTCAGACCATGCGATCTATAAGGCATCTGTTTCTGTGGCCCATGGTTGACGAGAGTGTCATGTGGCCGGCACAAAGACCAACCACCTTTACTTTCCACAACTAATGTCAGGTACCTACTAGAGCTAATTTGACCTAGAGGCGCGCAAAGATCTCAAAATTAAAACCCCCAGTCTTCAAGATTCGAGCTCGGGACCCCGCTCAGAAGCCGAGCGCTTTACCGCTCAGCCACCGCACCTCCCTATAAGATTTACATTTTCACATTTTATCTCATTGCCTTCTACTAACAAATTCGTCACTTCCTGTTCTTGTTGTCCGCCCCCACCCCACCCCACCTTGTTCTTTTATGCTCTCTTGAACTGTCTTGTACTTCTGCTCTCAGCTAACACGGGAAAGTTCCACGAGTACCGTTATGAACTTAGCGACATGAAAGTTTTTGATGTCGGTCAGTGCTTTCACTCACGTTATTGAATATAGATACGATCTTATTTTGTTTAAAAAAACTTTTCTTTTTCCTATTTTTTTCCAAATGTTCATAAAACCTAAACTATATCTATATATGCTTAGTACGAGCGTCTGATGTGGTTTGAGGAACATGTCCTCAGACAGAATGAATAAATCGCCCATCCCAAGGGTTGCAATAAAATGGGGCAGGAGGATCAAACGGTGCAGGAGGATCAAACGGTGCAGGAGGATCAAACGGTGCAGGAGGATCAAACTGTGCAGGAGGATCAAACTGTGCAGGAGGATCAAACTGTGCAGGAGGATCTAACGGTGCAGGAGGATCAAACTGTGCAGGAGGATCAAACTGTGCAGGAGGATCAAACTGTGCAGGAGGATCAAACTGTGCAGAAGGATCTAACGGTGCAGGAAGATCAAACTGTGTAGGAGGATCAAACTGTGCAGGAGGATCAAACTGTGCAGGAGGATCAAACTGTGCAGGAGGATCAAACTGTGCAGGAGGATCAAACTGTGCAGCATGATCAAACTTGTGCAGGAGGATCAAACTGTGCAGGAGGATCAAACTGTGTAGGAGGATCAAACTGTGTAGGAGGATCAAACGATGCAGGAGTATCAAACTATGTAGGAGGATCAAACGGTGCAGGAGGATCAAACTGTGCAGGAGGATCAAACTGTGCAGGAGGATCTAACGGTCCAGGAGGATCAAACTGTGCAGGAGGATAAAACTGTGCAGGACGATCAAACTGTGCAGGAGGATCAAACTGTTTAGGAGTATCTAAGTAGCCCAACGGTAACGTTATTTTTCGGATAGAAAAGTTATTTCGGAAAGAAATGTTATTGGATCTCATAGCTAGATAGGCTCAACTTACGCATCAGACATACACTGTGGTAGACTTCTGTGTATTGAGATCTTAGCACTGATGTATTCATTAAAACCGTTCTTTTGCCAGCCCTCGTTATATTGAGCTTTGTCTTGTGCTGGGATAATTTCTATCTTTACAGCGACACCGCCTTCTCCTGGACAGATTAAAAAAGTGATCGCAATAGAGTGATAGACCCCATATTCCTGTTCACAATTCAGCACAAGAAGGCAATGAAAAGTATATTTATTTATATTTTATTTTTTTTAATTTTGTGTATGAAATTGTGAATCGGAAAATGCGGGTACTTGAAATAAGATAGTCCTAAAAACGACAACACATATCTTGGGTAAAATACTCATCAATTAAAGTACTGTAGATGTGTAGTTTCACGTGCTAGTTCAGGTGTTTTATTTCTATAGCCTCTATCGGGTTTGATCCCAACTACCCGTATTTTTGTGCAGAATTTGTTTCTCTATCAGGCACACTTAAAATTATGGCATAATAATGTCAGTTTAATTTAAAAAGAGAACTGAAAAATACAAAGATATATAGGGAAAAAAGCCACTTCCGCCCAATACTTTTAAATCAAAGAAACGAAACGGACTAGTCCAACATTGCCCATTAGGACTTTATGGTTCAAGTCATTCAAAGATCTAATGCAGGTTTATCGCAATATTTTCATGTGTTGTCAATATCCTTATATCTACACTAATCTAACCCTCGATCGTTAAAGGGAACTAGATCAATACAAGGGAGATAACATAATAAGTAAAAGTTAACAAAAAGTATTTGCCCCTCATAAAATCATTAATCGGCTAAGAATGTTTGTTACAAAACACACACACACACATATCAGATAATCTCAGTGTTTAGTATTGTTTAAAGCGTTACCAATTCTTTTTCAGGAAATTCTCCCTACATCTTAAAACTGAAATTCTATTAATAAGGCTCATTATACCACAAATAATTATTAATGTCAGGCATTTCGTATACACCAGGACTCATCAGGATATCATATAATTTGGTGTCAAATACATTAATGTGGCTGAATTTAAATATGTCTTTATCTATATAAAAAATTTAAAATCGATATAGTCTTATTTGAATCAAATACTTCAAGCTTTAAAAAAAATAATGAAATGCTCTAGGCAGGGGTGGGCAACTTTAAAAAAAAATTGGGGACTGGGGGGGGGGGGCGCATATATATATATATATGCACTCCCAATTAAAGAATTATTTTTACCAATTAAAAAAAATTTTTTTTGTTGTTGTCTATTTACATCACGACATTGCCACGTAAATATATATTTGTACTTGTATATAGTTGTACTTATTGTGAAGTATATGGCTGTTTACTCTCGTGCTTAATGTTCCGGAACCATGGAATTATCTTAGGCCTACTGGTTTATTTTTTTTCCTATAGATTCCATATCCTTCTAATGCTAGGCCAGCGGGTGCTACTGTGTTACCGAACATCGGATTGTTTTGTTTCCAAATCTTCAATTACTTTACGGAACTGCCAGTCAGGATAATTGGAGGCCCTAGGCGAAGTGAATTTGATGGCCCCAAATAAAATAGAAAAATATAAATTAACAGCAAAAAAAAATAAAAATTCTGCAGCTTATTAAAGGTCTAGTGTACTTCAACAATAACAGTAAGGACATGTTTTGCTATTTCTTCTCTAAAATGTATATACTATGCGGGGCTTTCAACAATCGAGGGCCCTAAAATCTGCATAGTTAGACTAAGGATAAGGCCGGCTCTATGCCTTTTATATGAATATAAACATACATGGATATGTAAATGATGATATTCAATACAGATTTGTGTAAATTTTCCCATAATGAGTTTATGGTAAGGAAATTGCTCTTTATTTTATTACAAAGCCTTGTTTTTCTCAGTCAAAGTACGGGCTCCATCAGTTGTTACCCTTTCCATCTTGTACACGCCAACCCAACCCTTTCAACATAGTTCTTCATAGTATTAAATACTGGCCTGGGCTTGTGTCTTTAACTGAAATTTTCGAAATATCGCCATTTAAAATAATCTTCGTTTACTGTGAACTTTTTAGAATGACGTTTAGAGACAATGTTTCTTTAGCCTCTTCATTATAAGTGATAAGAATCACAAGTATCAATAATTTCTATAGATATTTACAAGTATATATTTTTAATATATTTGCATTTTTATGTGTAATGTGTGGGCACACCCTGATTTCTTTAGGTGTCCGCGGGCCGCATAAAACACTTCGGTGGGCCGCATGTGGCCTGCGGGCCGTAATTTGCCCACTTCTAACTAGGGTTATCGGTCATGCCGATATCTGATGTGTCTAGGTGTAGCATGAACTTAAACATCTGTTACAGTAAAAACTATTTCGTTACACTGAAAAATCTTTTGGATTACACACCGCACACATTGATTCAATAATTTCCTGGTGTAAACTCGCGTGCTTGAGTGAGTTCTAGTTCATAACGTCAACAGTAATGTATGTGTGTTCGCCGGAGGGGGGGGGATAGTATGAATGTTGGGTTGTGCTTTGAAGCAGTCTGTTAGAGACCTAGCACAGAACACAATGTATTTCGTCTATTTGTGATCCAAGACTCGTTTCAATTATTTTATACCAATCAGCAGTATTGATTTTAAACAAGAAAAAACAATGAATACTTCGTTTAAAAAAAAAGACACTACAGCCTTTATACAACTTGTAAAGCGATTGTTTTTCTCTTAGTAATTAATGAATCTCAGAAAAAAAAAGCAAAATGGAAAATTGTTTACCAAACCCCACCCCCCTCCCCCAGAACTAATCCTGGTTGAGCAAACGTATAGATTTACTCGATGTTATAATATTCCAATGATAGAATATGCATCCACCGTTTGGGACCCCTCAACTCAAGAAAACATTAAGAAACTGGAACAAACACAAAATAGAGCAGTGAGATTCATAACAAACGAATATTCACATTTGACTAGGGTAACACTATTAGTAAAATCACTAAATTTAGAAAGCCTTCAGGACAGAAGACTCAAAAGTAAAGTAGCAATTATACATAAAACACTGAACCATAATCTTCAAATACAAAAACAAAATTTAATAAAATACTCTGAAAGACACAAAAATAAAGGCACATTCCTTGTCCCATATGCTAGGACAAATTTGTACAAATACTCCTTCTTCCCTAGTGCTATTAGAGCATGGAATGGGTTGCCTGAGCTAGCCAGAAAAACCAGTGACTTGGCAGAATTTAAGTCATTGGTTAATATGCATGACTAAATGCATGACGCGTAGGACGTAATCATCTTCTTTTTTGAAGTAACGTCTGTATTATATAAGATAAGAAGAAGATAAATCTAGACTTAGAATGTGCACCAATTTTACTGAACAATAAGCTATTACACTTTTCAAGAAATACGGAAATCCCTAAGACGTATGGATCTAGTCCGTTCAAGAGAAATATGTTCTCGTTCTCTAGCTAATTTTAAATTTATTTAGTTTTTTACTTCAAATTATAACCGTCAAACTAAAGTTTTCCCGTGTGGTCAGGTTTAGAGCCATTTTCGAGATCCGTGTCCATTCCAAGAAGATACAAGCTGAATAGAAGTATTGAAAAAAAAGGGAACTGATGGGCATTTCTATTTGTAATTACTATTGAGTAGCCTATAGACAAGTTCGACAAGTTAGTCTATTTCATGTACCTTTTATAAATAGACCAGTTGAAAGCGGATTATAAGCGCATTGACATGATTTAACTAGGACCCAAAAATATCCAAGTCTCGAAATAAAAGAAGAAGAAATCAACTTACCTGGACCAGATGCGTTGATAGCGTTATTAAAATATGGGAATGTGACATTATCTAGAATGAGAAAAAAAAAGAAGTAGGATTTTGATTAAACTGATCAGGACAAGCTGTCATTATGTGCTCCATGGACTCTTCTACATTTCAACATAATTTGTCTTTATATGTGGAGATTCCCCGTGTATTTCAAATGTAGTTCTAGGTGACGATTTTCACTTTACATCATTTGATTATCAGTATCAATATTATTCAGATTTATAATTTGACCAACAAACAAATAAGATCAGAGCAAGGGTCACGAGGTCTTCTTTGTATTTTAAAATCTTTTATCTTGTACTATTTATAATCTTTTATAATCCAAGGCCTTCGCCGCCATTTCTTGATAGGTCTACCCCAGTGATGGGCAAACGTTTTTAGGAATGGGCCAAAAAAAAATAAAGAAACAAATTTGGCGAGACATAATTATTTTATATAGCAAATACTTCAGATACATACATTTAGCATCAGACTTTGTGATATCACTATTTAACTTATGCAATGTATGAAGATATGTCTTTTGATGATAGTTCTTAATTTTGATTCAGCTTGGGATTTTTAAAATTATTATTAAAATTTTACTGAGTAGTTCATCCGTCAATCTATTTCTAACATAGTTTTTTAGTTCTAAGCTGATTTATATGCAGATATAAACATTACACATAATCTTTGAGCTTGAGAGATTACATTTGAAAAACTCTCGACGGACCTCTGTAGAAGGCTAATTCTTTACATTTAGAAATGTTTGGGATGGTTATTTGTTTCAGTATATATATATATATATATATATATATATATATATATATATATATATATATATATATATATATATGATGTAGCCATATTGGTGCTGTAGTCTTAACATGAGAATGAGAAATTGACAGTTTATAAATATAAAGATAGTTTGAGGCAAGTTTAGGGTGAATCGGAAAGGAGATTTCATGACTTCAGTGCTACCAATATGGCTACACCTTATATATATATGTATTTATGCATCAACACAGACTCACTGAGTCTTAATCAATGTCTGATTTCTCAAAAACTTGATTACCAAATTGTCCAATGTTTGAGAGTTGAGAGAGTTTGACTGACATAGCGACACTGTTGTAGTCCCACCATCCTGGTAGTGTCAAATAATGCATATTCTAGTTCATGTATTTGTCTTTATTTATTGTTTTTTTTTTTAATATTATAAAAATATTAAATAATACTAATAGAAATAATAATATTTGAGTGATCAATGTAAGTATCTTATCCCGTATTACATTTCAAACTCAAGGTTCTTTTAATTGTATAAACAATAAATGTTTACTCTTCGATTGGCAACAGTATTTTTTTTCCAACTGTAAAATGAATAGCCAAGGGAGTTAACACTAAGCAGAGAGTCTTACATTAGAAGGTTCTGGTTCTTTCTTGTCTGTTGGAGATGTTAGTACAAGGGAAGACAACAAGAGGGATAAGGGTCACGAGGTCTTCTTGTTAAGTCTGCTCTAGTGAATTTACTATTGAAATGAAGTTATATTGTGTGTTAACAGTGTGTGTGTGTTTAATATTGTCATGATTTCTACTGGAGAATTTAAATGTTTGATTTCGTAAAGAGGATGGCTGTTATTTGTCCAGCTAAATTAGATTCTCTGACAAACATTGGACATCAGATACTGAACATATGAAGACATATTGACCACCAAATCCCATTGTAAAAAAATTTAACATTTTACAATGTTATGTTATCTTATATTTAAAAAAAAAAGAAAAAAATAAATAAAATATTTTAAAAGCCTACTATTGAGATACTTAAAAGATTTGATAGTCTACAAACTTTGAATTGCTTTATAATTAGAATTTCTAGAACCTAATTTGTTCCATAAAGAAACTTGCCATAAAGGTCGACTCCATAATTTATTGGCACCTTCAAAATTCTCTCATCCATAACATTTGGCTGCTGTTTGAATGTCGGAACAAGATTTTCAGAACTATTTCTTACTTCCCGCGCTAAAATCAAGGTCGAGGTCGACAACACTATTTCTCTTGCTCTTTGCTTCAAGTACTGACTCAGATATTGTTCAGAATTCCAGTTCATAGACATCACAATTAAAAAAGTTATAAATACTGAAGTCAACAGAATACCTGCACACTTTCGTAGTTTCACGACAGGAGTTAATGGCAACACTTTGTAAAAGACGCGTTTCATTTTTGATGTAATAAATTCAACATAAACTTTAACAAGACTCTGTACATAAAGCAATGTAACTGGTAATGCAGTTATACGAAAACCATTTACTTTAACTTATCGTAAAAATATTGTTTTATTTGTTTGTTTGCTGTTTTTTTTAATCTATCGACATAAGGAAAAAAGAAAATCCAACGATAGTCTGCGGACTTCTGTTTTTAGAAACATTTTTCGTTTACGGTTGACTATTCGCACGACTTAATCTCATAATCTATACTACACACCATTAAGCCTAGAGTTGATGGAAATATGGATTTTGAAAACCTTTGACACACGTGCTTCTAAGTGTACGCATCTGAAGAATAGTTGTAAACATAGACCTATATATATATATATTATATCTAGACTGGAAATCGGAAACAAATTATAATTATCATTCGCGATTGTATAATTTAAAGACCTATATATATATATATATATATAGATGTTTATGTACGTAACTCTTTTTCAAGCTGTAAGGGAAGTCGCCCCAATCAATCTTTTCTGTCTTAGAAAAATAATGATCTTTAGTTTTCTAAGTTTAGAAATAATGCAAAATCATTTATCGGATTTTCTTTATAATATGCTATTAATCCATAGACATAAATAAATATAGACTGGCCGAAGGAAGTAACTTCATGTAACTTGAAAACATGTATATCTATTGTATTCGGATTTCCGAATTATGAGAAAATGGCATGATCTTCATTCTTAGAGATTAAACAAAACTACACTGCCTCCTTATTTACAATATATATATATATATATATATATATATATATATATATATATATATATATATATATATATATATATATATATATATATATATATATATAGGTGTGTGGCTGAAATAGATATGAATACTTAACTTTTATACTGCTCATAAATGATGTATAATAAAGTACACAAAATTGCAAGTCACAAATTTTCGTTTCATAAAACTCTTTAATCGGCCAGTCTATATTTATTTATGTCTATGTATTAATCACAGAACGATATATTCACGCTAATATATGAAACAAAGCCATTTCCTGTTAGTTTCCATTGAGATAATGTTTCAAAAATCCTAGATCGAAAAAATTCATGTCTGTTAATTTTAATCATCTTATGTAGGCCTACATTTAAATAGATTGATTACCTAGATCTTTCTAGATTATGTATTTAAAAATTGCAAAATAATAATTATGAGACGAGAGTACTCTTATTTTTGATGTTCAATTACTAGATCTAGATATAAAAATTACATTATATGTTACATAGGTTATGGTTGAATTTTAAAAAAAACCTTCGCTTCTTATAACTACTTTACAAAACAACGCCTTGTTTCAACTTTTTAAAAAAATTCACATTTTTTGTAGTGTTAAAAAATCTCCATGTCCAGTCTAGATATAATATATGTCTTATATATATATATATATATATGTCTTATATATATATATATATATGTCTTATATATATATATATATATATATATATATATATATGTCTATGTTTTAAAGCATTTTCCATAGAAATATATTTCTCTACCTCACTAAAAATGATGATAGAAGCAACAGTCTAAACAATAAAATTATGTAGCAGAGGCAAAACCGATTTTTAGTTTACAACGTTTGGGGGGGGGGGGGCCTATGTAACAGTCTTTGACCTTAATACTGTTGTGTTTAGCGCACTTAAACATTTCTTGGTGTTTTTATAACATTTTGGAGCAGAGGGGGAAATAGTGTGTTAGGGGGTGAGGCTGGACCGGGAGGATCAAAGATATACATTTGGGTATTAACCTCATCTCAACACTGGACTGGTCTGGGACATACGCCACTAACCAGCTTTCTTCAGGGGTCTCGGTTCTGGGCGAGTCTCTCCAACTGTCCCCACGTCTAGCCTGTCTTGCGTGACATCTGCTTCCAAATCGTGCCGCCATGTATTCCGGGGCCGTCCCCTCTTCCTCTTTCTTTAGGGGTATTAACCTAGGCCTAAGTAAAAGTAACTCCTAAGTTTATTTGTTCCAGTCGTGTATGACAATTATGGCAAACAACGAAGAAAGAATTGTAAAAAAAAAACACTAATCCTACATTTTATTGTTCACATTTGTGTTTCAATGGAACTAGTTCAAGCTGTAGATTACAGTTGAGAGAGAAAAAATCGTCAGAGGAGACGCCAGCTGGAATGCGTGTTTAATCATGTTTCCTTGGCTTCTTTAACTTCACTACCATTTTGTTTGAGACTGCCAGTCCCAAATGTTCTTGTACTAAAATAATAAACCAACGTAAAGAACAAAGCCATGCATTTTGGAAATCTTCTTTTGGATGAGGGTTGTAAGTCATTAGTGCGCAACACAACTAGACTAGAAAATAGTCTTCTTCTGCGTTTTCATTTTTATGTTGGAGGGTTCAGATGCCTAGTTCAGTATCTTCGCCTTGGCTACCAGATCATTCAACTTCTAAAGAAGGTGTTTAGGTACCTGTGTCTTGTTCGAGTCTCTTGATGGAGAATGCGTCGTTGAATCGCAGGAATCTCTGGGTGACACATGGAGAGATCAGTTCATTAAGGCACAAGGAAATTTCATCACTACAGATGCAATGATGACAAAGTGTGGACATCTTATTATTGATCTTTTCACTCATAGGGAATCACTGAAGTGTTTGCAGGAAGGCCGCATTAAAAGTCGGGGACTAACATTGCTGCGCTGATCTGAATTCGTTGTAGTAATTATGACGAGAGTGTATACCAGACATAGTAAGCTTCATTGTTGGCACTGATCCAACTTTGAACCAAATATAAGCAGAGTGGTTCATTAATGAATCAACAGGCCCATCGACAGAAATATTTGGGCCCTAAACAACCAGCTACGTGAGGGCCATCTGCTTTCCCCCCACATTAAAAAAAAAACCTGCTTTAAGATAGTGTGAAAAGGCCCCCATTCTGTTGGGGGCCCAAGTCTTAACTCCTCTTCGTCTCCCGCCCCCTCCCCAGCACCGGTCTTATGAATCAACTTAAAAAGTCAAAGTAAACTCCAAAATCTAAGAAATTTTAGTCAAAGGTAATCTGGAAATTCGTGATGATAAGTGCGCCCAGGTCTTGATTCTATCTTCGTATATTGTTTCGTGTGCAGAGTTGAAAGAGTTCGTGTTTTCCTCTTTCAGCTTATCGATGACGATTCTGGTGTTCGTGCTTCCTCTTTTTTGGGGGGGTTACCAGCGGCGTTATCTTCTATGGAACTGAGGATTCATGTAACTGTGTTTTAGTAAAGATGAAGTGCTATGTAATACTTTAAAGCCAAATGGTTCATATCTCATTATCTTTGTGTCTGTCATAGTGACAATCTTAAATGTTAAAAAATAAAAACCATTCAATCGTTTTGTGAAATTCATTTCAAGAGATTTGTGTAGATTTGAACCTAAACAAGCTCCATCAATGAAACCAATTATAATGAGAGTGAAACAACATTCTTGCTGTCTCAAAATATTACTAGTGTTTAATTAAACCATTCATTTTTTGGTGCAAAGAAATATCAATATTGCAAAACTTATTTTTTCGCGAACTTATCCACATTTGACATAAAAGACCCGCACTACAATAGGAACTGTTATTGAAAAACAAATGTGTGTCTATATAAACGTACATAAAGACTTAACCCTAAATTTTAATTTTAAAACTGAAATAAATTCACTTACAAATAAACTCTGCTGTGAAAGATTAGATCGCCATTAATGATACATTTTTTCAACTGTAAAACTCCTTGTATCATTTAGATCTACTCCCCCCACCTCCCCTAGACATTTACAGTTAACATACAAGTTCAAGAGTTTTCACAATCTAATTGTTAGTATGTGTTATGCTATTCAGTATTTAGGAGTCATGTCATTTGTTAACTATTATGGCGTATGAATATACAGCTGATTAGTCGGTTATCGCCAATGCTAAGACTTTTGTGATTTATCATTTATGATTAATTAACACTACCGAAGAACCTTTTAATAATTCACCTTCTGTCCTTTAGTCTGTTGGGCATAACATGTGATCTGTGGAGCGTCTCGCTCCATTCTTTCCTGTCTTTTGCCGGAATTAGAATGGCCTAATTCAATGTACATCAGAGAGATTCTTCTAGTTCAATGCCTTTGAAATAATATCACATTACATGCTCGTTTTTTAAGTAACCCATTAGTCTACAATCTACGCATGGCTAATGCCAGATTGTAATGTTTTTGTGCATTAGCAAGGATGAATACATTTAAGAAGCATTTCTTGCATTGTGTCCATTAAGGTAAAACAAATTGGCTGCCTGCCTTGCCTGGTAGTGTGGTAAGCACTCAGGACTGTCGGTCGATGGTCACGGTTCGAACCCTGTCCACTGCCATTTCCCGTCTTCCTGATGGAGGTTTGGGCTAAATTGAAATAATCTTCAAATCTGAATAAAAATTTTAAACGTCTATTGCAAAAAAACACACAAAAAAACAACAACAACAAGGCAATAAGAGCAATGAATAACTGCTGTAAAAGTTAATAAGCGGGAATAACGTAGAGACTGACATTTCTTATTGAAGGCAAATAAATATTTTAGAACATGATAATAATTGCAGTATTGTTACGGAGAGTACGCATATGGACTGATGTAACGCATGAGCGCGATGTTTAAAGCGGAAGTGATGAAAGAAGGACACGCATGGAGACTAGATGGCGATAGCAAGTAGTCTTCAATGAGTTAGGAGATAATGGAAAATCATTTATTATTTTTGTTAAAATTTGTGTTTTTTAATATTATTACACTGACATTGAAACTGTAGGCCTGTAAATAATTGTGTCATTTAGAAACTATACCCACGCATACATAGGGTACACGCATACATAGGGTACACGCATACATAGGGTACACGCATACATAGGGTACACGCATACATAGGGTACACGCATACATAGGGTACACGCATACATAGGGTACACGCATACATAGGGTACACGCATACATAGGGTAGTCTGGCCGACATGAATTATCGTCTCTGTGGTCCCAAAGTCGAACCCTACCAGCCGCCATCAACCGCTGCAGTGGCGTAGTTAGGGGGAGGGTGGAGAATTAAAAAATCCCCCACGGACCCCCACTTGAGAAGGGCCCCAAAATGAATGTTTGAAAATTATTCTTTTTTACATTAAATATTACGCCATTATCTTATGTCATGATGTCGAATGTCTTAATGCTGGGGCCCCAAATGATGGCCCATTCCTAACTACGGCACAGCTCCGCTGTTCTACAGGAGATTTGAGCTAATCCTCAATGCTGAAGGAACATACGAAACATGTAAAGCAAAACGAAATCAAAACACGGGGGTTTTGAATTAGCTGTTTGTATCTACATCGTAACTCAACAACACGTTTATCAAAGGGCGATGTTTTATTTGGGAAAGTTGAGGTCACTTCTGCGTTTTTGTAGCCCCCACGTCTGCCAGACATTAGCGCTGTTACACTGAGACAGTATCAGTTGTTTTTGGTGTTCAGCTGTAAGACAGAGGCTTGAAGGCAAATGTCTGATTTGTTTGTTCTGGGGACAAAACATTGAGTTTCAATTACCAAGAAATAAATACCATAGTCTTGTATTACTTAAAGGGATAAATCTCCTAACAACATCAAAGTTCAAGATAAAACCTTTATGATTAGTTCATTCAGTGTTGTAGTTTTTTTGACTTTTCAAAGTTCAGTATGCTGGAATGCTTTAGTTAAAATTCTACTAAAATGTACCAAGTGTATGTGTTTTTAAGTCATTGATTAATATGCATGACTAGATTGACACATGAAATACGTAGGACGTAATTATCTTCTTTTTGAAAGTAACGTCTGTAATCTATAAGACTAGTCGACCCACGGCGTAGCATTTTGCAGGGCCGACCTTAGACAACTGCAACCTATGCGACCGCAGTGGGCCCGCACTTTCATTGGACCCTCGCTAATTCTAGGTGTAAATTATTAAATTAAACCATTTTATAACTTATAACAGATTTCTCGCGGCCTCCTGATTTACCATGAGCTCCTGGAAAATACGAAAATGTCCTGGAAATCTCCGGAAATTAATAAAATCTTTTGAAAACTCATACAAATCTCCTGAAATATATATACAAAAAGTTGTCATTTTGGGGTGTCATTCAATATGGAAAACACCAATCTTACGCGCGATAAAAAAACGGCATTATGCAATACCTGTAATTGTAGAATCTGGTGAAAGAAGCTACTCGTGCCTCAAACTAATGAAGAATTACTTGAGGTCACTGGCGGATCCGGGGGGGGGGGCGGACGAACTTTAGTATAGAATTCACACGATTTGTATACGAATTTATTAATTATGTTAAAAATATATACTAATTATTTATATTTCAACCTATTTTTTAATTATTTCGCACCCCCCCTCTAGTATGTTGGCTGATTTGGTGGGGTCGGGAGGAAGCGATGGTATCAATCCCGCCCCCCCCCCCCTTTCGAGTGGGGGGGGCGGTCAAATTTATTTGTAGAAATCACAGCTTGCTAACAAAATCAATTAAATATCTATATCGTTAAAACTTGTTATTGATATTTTAACCGATCTTTTTATTATGTCGTTCCCTGTTTGCCGATTTGGGGGGGGGGGGGGGAGACGAATACCTCTACTGCCCTTCCCACCTAAACCCTTTGAGTGGGGGGGGGGGGGGGCGGTCCGTTTTGATTTAGAAATCATAGTTTGTGAACAAAATTAGTTGAACTTGAATAAATATATAAATTTATTTTATATTATGTCGCTCCCTTTCTGGTATTTTGGCCGATTCGGTGGTGTGAGGGGGGGTTGATTGCATGTACTGCCCTCCCCACTCTAGCCCTCTGAATGCTGGGGGCGGTCATATTTTTGTGGAGAATCATAGTTTGTGGATAAAATTAGTTGAATATCTATATAATATAAACTACGTATTGATATGTGACCCATTGTATATTATGTCGTACCACACTCTAATCTCAAATTGTATCATTAGTAAATTTAAATGAAAAAGGGTTGTACCAGGTGGGAGGGGCGATACATGCAATCGCATTTCTCCCATTGGACAAATCAATACTTTTTCTTTTTGTATTATAATTAAGAAATTACAAAATTTAAAAAATCTGTCATTAATATAATTTATATATACTATAAATTAAATTCTTATATCGAGTCGCACCACCCCTATTCTTTAATGCCAAATGCAATCTTTAGCAGAAATTATTAATTATTAATCGTTTTCACTCTACCGCCATTCCCATTTCCAGACAGAGTTTTTGTAATTTCACATGAATTTATCATAATTATTTTAAGAAAGACTTTGCATTGGAAAAGTTAGAATTCAAAGGAAATTTTTCAGTATAAGAGTCATCATTGAGATGAGTTCTAAACTCAAATAATGTTTTTATAGTCGTCTTTTCCCAACCTTTACTCAATCTGATATTTTTCTAGCTAAAAATTTTGGAACTATAACTCACAATTTATACTACAGTTTTCTTGAATACTATTTATCGAATAAGTTTTTTTTTCGGCGGCGATCCTAAAAGCAAAAATCTAAATACGTGGGGTATCCTATCTTTTCAAGGAACAAATCGGTTTTATTTGCAATGTATTATGGGCCAATAAATTCATATTAGAATCTTTTTCAAGTACAACATTATTCGAAAGGTCCTTTTTTAATAGTATGAATAATGAGCTTTAGGTCAGGAGAATGCGTTTCTACAGTGAAGAATGCAAGAAAACGCTTTTGGCGTCACGGCTTCGCCCCGAACTCCATTTATGAATAATGAGTTGTAGATGTCAGGAGAATGCGTTTCTGCAATGAAGAATGCAAGAAAACGCTTATGGCGTCGGGGCTTCGCACCGAACTCCATTGATGAATAATGAGCTGTAGATGTCAGGAGAATACGTTTTTGTAGTGAAAAAAGCAAGAGAACCTTATAGCGCTGCCCCAGTTGTTTTGTTTTTCGCCGAAGGTTGAGAAATGCTGCTTTTTTAATTATCATATATATATATATATATATATATATATGTGTTCGTGTGTGTGTGTGTGTGTGTGTGTGTGTGTGTGTGTGTGCTGTACGCACGTTTATGCGTAGGGTTAGGGTTTACTGGGCTTTAGGGTTAGGGTTTGGACAAAAATCGCCCCCCCCCAGTCCAAAGTTCTGGATCCGCTAGTGCTTGAGTTCAACAATTCTCGAAGATAGATTGAAAGATTTGGTAATTCTTGCTATTGAGCGTGATCTATGTAGGAAATTTGTATGATATACTGTATGACTTCGCTACACACAAGGCTCCTAAAGTAATTCTGTACGTAGTAAAGAATGCATAAAATGCAAAGACTCGTTTATTGTCTAATACAAACTCATAATTTACACTTATTATCCGTATCCCTACCCAAACTTGGACCCGCGAAATCCGTTTCGCATAGGGTCCCCACAACGGTTAAGTCCGGCCTGCTAGTTAGTGACGGGTGAATACTACTTGCTCTCCCCCTCCCCCTCTTTTGTCAGAAATAAAAGAGTGATCTTTCCTTTACGTCTTGTTGTCCAAACTGTAGAGCCATGAAGAGAAGTATATAAATAGAGTATTTCAGACTACTGTCCTGATTGGCCTTTAAAAAACAAAACTCATTTCAGCTAAATATAATATGGAGGTTGTGGTCTGTGTTGGATCAGCAGACTCTTTATACTTTACTAGTAAGTATGTAATAGAGATGAAGGAGAATTGCATAGCTATTACATCATTTTCAAGAGCCATTATAGATAAATGCCTTTTAAAAGCTGAATGGATAAAGCAATTTAGTCACGACAAACGCTTTAAATCCATTTTGTGTGTGTGAGGCCATTCAATTCTTTTATCCCATCAGGTAGGTCTAAAATTTGGGTGTAAAAGGTATGTGTAAAAGGTAGGTCTATAAGGTAGGCCTAAAAGGTAGGCCTAAAAGGTAGGTTTATAAGATAGGTTTATAAGGTAGGTCTAAAAGGTAGGTCTAAAAGGTAGGTTTATAAGGTAGGTCTAAAAGGTAGGTTTATTAGGTAGGTCTAAAGGTAGGTCTAAAAGGTAGGTCTATAAGGTAGGTCTAAAAGGTAGGTCTATAAGGTAGGTCTAAAAGGTAGGTCTAAAAGGTAGGTCTTAAAGGTAGGTTTATAAAATAGGTCTAAAAGGTAGGTTTATAAGGTAGGTCTAAAAGGTAGGTTCAGGCCTTCTATAACGATTGGTCTTGGTTATACTACCAATCAGGTGTAAAAGGTTGTTGTAAAAGGTAGGTCTATAAGGTAGGTCTATAATGTATCAATAATTTTATTTAACCTGTGTATACTCCCACTTTCCCTTGTCGCTGCAGCGCGGCTTTTGAAGAATGACCGCTGAAGTATTGGAAGCACAGACATGACCTGAGTACTGATAGATCTGACCATCTGTGGTGAAATACCAGAAATGACCATCGTAGCCTCCAATACAGTTGACAAGGTAAGCCCCTGAGTCGCCCCGGCCACCGAGACACTTATAAACGTCGGCCAAACTTTTGATCTACAAAACAGAGACATTGACATTAAACTAATAAAATATACTGTGTATATATAAAAAATATATATATATTGTAGAGAAACGATGTAAAGAATGCTATGATGAACTAAACATACAACATATCATAGTAACGTTCAAGCCATGACCTGTGAGGTGGCAACGAGCTATTGGTCTAAACTGCCCACTGGTTGTGACGTTACAGGTCTTGGTTATACTACCAATCAGCTACGCATGGACCATTATTTATTTCAGCACTTAGCTTCACATTTGAGGATCTAATCATTGTAATAAGTAAATTTTTGTGGCTAACATTTTTAGTTTTCGCTTCACATTCCTACTCTAAGGTCAACATCGTGATTGTCTGCTCCAAAAACTTTATCTCAGGAATGAAAAATTGTAATCCAATTAAGTTGTGTGTGTGAATTCAACACTTATATGTGTATCAAAGTACGCACAAGGGTAGATCTATATAGGTCACGTTATGCTGATGTAGAAAGACATTAAAAACTTGTCGCTACCAAAATATGTTGGCAATGAATTTGAGTTTTGAAAGAGGTCAGAGGCACAAATAAAATGATAATGTGTTACCATGTTCTGTTTTGGACTGACTTGCCAGGTCATTGAGCTGTTGACTGAATTGGTTAGTTTTAACTGAAATTACAGGTTCTTGAAACTGTCTAGAATTTGACAGACTATGGAAGTATGTACTTACAGGCCCAGCGAACTGTATATTATCTGAGGGGAAAACCAATTCAGGGTAGATGTTTTTTATGTACCACTCAAAACTTTGACATTTCAGATTTTCTCTTAACTTTTTCCTGTCAGACACGTCACCATAGTCCACCTGGAAAAGAAAGAAAAATACGCAAAATTTCAAAGTAGAGTTAGGACTCGCCGACTCGCTATTCAGTTATAGTCTACAAGGCTTTGGATGGCTGGATAAAAAGGTGAGTCAAATCAAGTTTGATAAGCTATACGCCAATTTTAAATGTATTTAAATGAAGAATGTTCAAGTCCTAACACTAGATCAAACTAGATCAAACTAGATCAAACATTTCTTTACGAATATATTCTTTTTTTACCGTCGTATAATTTTTATATTCATAAAAATAATTTTTATAGTCATCCATCCAGACTTCTGCTACACGTATGACATTTTTGAATGTTTGCTGACCACTTCCATGGATTGGCTGACGCGTCCTGTAAACGTGACCAATCACAGAGCAAGGATCCATTTCTAAACTCCCGCCACACATCCATGTCTGCAACACATACATTTTAGTATTAAACATTGAAGACATTGCCTAATCAGCTGCATAAAAAAAGTTATTCATACACACATTCGTAGCCATTCATAGTCTTTAGTTTACTCGAAGATTAAATCATACAAAGATTGGTTGAATGAGAAAATGATTTTTTTTCTTATCAAGTAAAGTTATTAACCATTTGATTTTTAAAAAAAAAATATTTTTTTCCCGCATAAACAATTATTTACTATTGATAAACTTAAAATGCTATTTTACCTTGAAAGACAGTTCAAGATTCTCTCCGCCCCAAAACTCCATTTCCGGGTCATACGTCCCTAATTCATTAAAGAAATCTCGCGAGATAGCAAACAGTCCACCTGGCATCGTCGGAGATCTGCAAGCAAATATCTCAAGTTATGAAAGTGAACGTTACTATAACTAGAATTAACTGGGCTGTAGGACAATACTTAAGTCTCATGTATCTGCCGAATCAGAAAGCCCATTAGTAACGAAACGTGCTGAGATTACACGTGAAAAAAAGGGGGCAGTGAGTTTTAAGGTCACCTTGTCCCCGTACAAGGACAAAATAATTGCCGCACATGAACAAGTTCTCTCTCTTTCTCTCTCTCTCTCTCTCTCTCTAATCCCTGTCCCTATCGCCCTTCATGCAGAGCGCGATCTGGTATGGCAATCTGAGCATTAAAAATAAAAATAAACTTTATAGAATCTTAAATGCTGCTGGTAAAATCATGGGCAAAAAACAAACCCCATTTGTGCAGATGTTTAAGACAAACATCTATAAAAAAGCTAACAAGATCCTCGAAATAAAGAATCACCCTTTGTGTCAGGATTTTGTGATTTTACCATCACAAAAGAGATACAAGACACCGATAGCAAAGACTAACAGACACAAACACTCTTTTGTTCCCCTAGCAATCAAATCATTAAATAAGAACAATCTGATATAAACTTTGTCGCATGTAAATTATGAGTGCTTCTGGTGTGAGTGTACACTTTGGTTTCTTATAGTTGTAATGTATTTTGTTTGGTGTAATGCACAAATTGTAAGACAAATTTCCATACGGACAATAAAGATTATTATTATTATTATTATTATTATTATTATTATTATTATTATAAAGAATGTAGTCAACTGTTTCTTCGTGGCGACACCATGAGTCATAGTTTTCTCGAAATCGTCCGAAGGAAACACCAATGGGACAGTGGCCGACTCGGAACTTGGCTAGGACGGGCATTTTTTTTGTTGTTATGGTCATGTTGAATAAAATAGTACCGGAATTCAGCTAAAAGATTGTTTAAAATCTCAAGAGTAATATGACATCAACTAATAGTAAGACTCCAGGGGAGGGAAGTAGTACTGATATGAGGTGGGTCGAGAAAGCGTCATTTTATTTTTAAGTTTCTCATATCGCTTTGGTTGTCATTTGCGTACATTATGGAATTAAGTTATGACAAGAAGAAATATTCACTTATAGTGCTACTTTTGCGAAAAAAAAAAGTGTGTGTTTTTATTTTGAATGTCTGTAGTTTGAATTCCTTATAATATCAGATATATAAACTTCTAAAGTACGTTTACCAAAGCGATTCTATTCGTCTTTCTCACGTCTGAATGGACTGAAAATTTCCCGCAATACCTTGACCGCGCGTTTCCCCAGCACCTCATCGTCTGCTGGCTCCCTTTGCGTGAACAACACTACAAGACGTATTGTTTAGAACAGTGTTTCCCAAACTGTGTTCCGCGGAACCCTAGTTTTCCGCGAGGCCTGAATTAGTTTTCCACGAACTGCTGGAATAGTTAACTAGTAGGCCATTTCGTGAATTACTCTGTCTAAAAAATAACAAAAGCTTAATTCTCAGAATGCGCGAAGTGTGTCGTTAAAGAAAATCTTTCTAAAACACTCGGATTAGAACAAAGCTTACTTAAAGATGATCAAGTCCATTGCCTACCTGCATGCACTAAGTGCGCCTTGGACATCTTTATACCAAAGCATTCCACCTTTGCCCTTTTTGACCAGCGCTATTTACTAAATGAGGTATACGCCGTAGAAGACAGGATAAAACTATTCGCAACGTAAACAAAAAGTTCCTTTTCTGGCCAAGGTGGCTACGTGTTATAAAGCTAAGCTCTCGGGTGATAAGAAGAAAAGTTCATTTATTTTAATTAAACTCAAAGTTTAAAAATTCCGAAAGTAAGTTTCAGCATTTTAAGGCAGACGTCGGAGTCGGTTTAGAGTTTAGAGGAAAGTAAATCCAGGTCACGACTAACAACAACTAGAAAAAGCTAAGTTTAGCAACCAGTATTATATTTACCTGACGGAGCCGCCGCTGTCATTGCGTCTTTGGAGTTCTCGAGGTGGAATAGAAGCCCAGTTAAACATCAGATTGTAATAGTTAAAAATTCCATAGCTCCAAATGTCTTTGTAGCAGAGTAACTGAAATGTCTTGGCGTCAATGGCAGGTATGTTAGGAAATACCACAGCTTTTTTGTTCTGGCCGATTCGAGTCAGTATAGACTCAGACCAATCTAAATAGAAACTCTTTTTTGTCAATATTAAATAGATCTATAGATGTTGGTCGTAAAAAATCTTATTATAGTGACAAACAAAAAAAACAATTCTTGAGCGTTACTTCATGTGGAAAATAAAAGGATCAAGGGAGCAAGACGTTCTATAAAAGTGAGCAAATCACAGAGCAAGGAACCATTTCTATGCTCTCGGACACAAGTTGAAACAATTAAGAAGACATTGTGCTACATGAAATTGATTGGCTAATAGGCCTATGTCTTTATAACTCCAAAAGGGATATCTTATAACTTAATATCCTATTGTATGCCGGATATCCTTGTTTATGTATATAAAAAAAAACAGAATATATGAAAAAATATTTTAATCCTTTAAGTGGAAATCAAGAAAGGATTGGACAGTATGAATACAAACTATATATCAATCAATAGCAAACTTTATAATTCCATTTCAATAATAGATTCACAAAAATAAACTTAATATTAAGCTTGAGACTCATTGACTGACTGAACTGTTTTTTTTTTGTTTTGTTTTTTTTTTATCCTGGAATAAGCTCATCTGGTCTATGTATAGTTTTTCGAACAGAAAGCTCAAGAATATTCTCCTTTAGGAAAATATTTATCTCCCTTACATAATAACTCTTTTGTGTAGAAACTGGAAGGAATTAGGATGTAAAAATTCCTATTTACACTGCTCTGGCAACATTGCCTAATTAGCTCAATAAAAAACATTCACATTTAAAATCATAGGTACACATAGTCGTAACAAGCTAAGTAATAGTTGTAACATTACCAAAATAAGAATTGTTAAATCTACCTGGGAAACATTCGATATGAGAATCCAGAAATACCATCACAGGTGCTGTGGATGAGGCGAATCCCAACAATCGAGCTCTAATCAGACCTTGTTGCTTGATGTTGCGAACTATTTTGACTTTTGGAAAATTACTGAAATATTTTTCTAGTGGCTTCTTCAGTAAATCTACGTGAGAAAAATAAATAAAACTAGCTTCAAGGATACACTTTATACATTGAATATTTTATTTAACTTTTGTGTATGTAAGTAAAACGTAATAGGTCCACAGAGGTAATATTGTCCTACCCATCATTTTCAAAAGTTAGTAAAGCTTTATAGAATGATTATGAGCTTACAAACACACCTTGCTAAATGGATTCATTCTCAAAACTGGATTACAAAATGGTATCCATTGAATTGGATGGAAACAAATGTCAATTTTAAGTTTGGAACCTATGCTACGTAAATTCAGTTTATTCAAGCTACGAATAAAGCGACAATAAATTTTGTATGTATTTTTTGTTTCAGAAAGTCGTATCTATGATAGGCCTATCATTTCTTACTTCTGCTTGCTACCATACTAATAATAATTTTATTTATAGAGCGCTGTTAACAAACAAAATGTAGGCTCGAGGCGCTGTAATAACAAATTACAAACATAAACACGAGAACTAAAATGACAAACTGATCTAAAAAAAGTTTTAAACAGATAGGTCTTCATGCTCTTCTTGAAAGTAGTGTAGCATTTTGTCTTTCCATATGAAATGAGGGCAACCAGGAATACAATATTGTCTTAACATTTCATAAACTATAAACCATTGCCTGAAATTTCTAGAATGAGTTTCAAACTCGTAGAGATTCAAGTAAAACAGATGTATATCTTCGCTAACACTCAAATCATATTCTCAACAGACAAGGAATGATGTATATACATATTATCCACTTAAACCAGTGATGCCCAAAATCCGGCCCGCGGACCATATCCGGCCCGCGACGTAGTTCAATCCGGCCCTCCGAGAGTCGGCACAAAGCATAGGAACACCCCCCTCCTTTTTCCAAAGAAAAAAGGTTGAAAAATGTATCTAACCTACGTTAAGGTCATCACATTTTCTCTGATGGATTGGTCCATGATCTTTAACGTTTGTGATTTTATGAAATGGACTCTGAATGTAGAATCTAAGAATCTAACAGGAAGAGTGTATTCATTTTACTTTTTTTTTGCGTGGATATTCAGCCAACATATTTTATTTGTAAAGAATTTGTGGATGTTTTAAAAAAACAACATATAAACGGCTTTATAAAACGAATCTGACGACATTCTTGGTTTGAGTCGCGAATAAAAGATTGTTAAATTTTTTAAAGCCTTGATGGTGGGGGTTGATGGGAATATTTACCAAATAGCGACAAGACAATGAGACGGTTGTAAAGCTGGCTACAATGCTGTTCATAGATCTATTTGAAGTAGAGAAATGAAGCCATTTTCTGACAACTTTAAATATCTCATTAATTAGTGTATTAGATCCACGGATTTGTAATAAAATTATTTCAGGTCAATTTCAATTTTTTTGGCTACCTTTTCGTTCATGTGGCTCGTAATATGAGTGTCGGAAATTAAAATGGCCCGCATGTCGATTTAGGTTGGGCATCACTGACTTAAACAGTTGTTTACCCACCTGATGTAGATCCATATTATCCACTTAAACAGTACCCACCTGATGTAGATCCATCATCCACTAAAACTATTTCGCGAAGAATGCGTTCCGGTGTCCTTGAGAGCACGCTGTGCACAGACCTCAGGAGAGTCGTCCAAGCCTCGTTGTGGAAGACGAACACAACGCCTAATTCTTCCCTAGTCCCGTTGTATGACTGGATGTAACGTTTGCATCTAGGAAAACATATGAGAAAAAAAAAGTTGCTGTGAATGTATTCAATGCTTTTGATCTATACATAATGTATTACAGAGAATGTGTTCTTTGTAAAGTGTCTATACACAATGTATTACAGAGAATGTGTTCTTTGTAAAGTGTCTTACAGGAATTGAAAGAAAGCCCAATTATGACTCTTATGACCCAGAGCCAAGAAAGAGATTGGCTATTCACCGATCCCTCTAGAAAGATACACAATAAAGGCATACAACAGGCTTTGAGTAGCACTTTATATTCCTTGCTCAATTACAGCAAACATAAACAAGTTATTTAGTTCAGTAAAACAAGAAATAGAATACCCTGCCTCAGAGGTGGCCTTAGCAGAACGCGGGGCCCTGGGCGAAGGTCATATGCGGGGCCCTGAACCTATATATACCGTACCGCATCACGCTAACAGGCTCTTTCGCCTCTAACGCTGTAGACATTTTTTTTTGCTAGTAAACATAGTACCTTATGTAGGTACTGTACTATTGACCTTTCACTACTGTATTGTAATTGTTCTGCATGAAAGATTTCGTACCTAATGATTCAGAAACATTTTGCTTGAAAAATCAACCAACTAGATAATAATAATTTCTGCTAAGCACGCTGGAGTCGGAAAGTAACGATTAATAGGAGAGCCAGAACACTTGCAATAACCAAATAGTTGCATAGACTGATTCAGTCACGGAACTTTCCTGGCTTGTAGTTTTGCACTAATAATAATAATATCATTTATGATATCTTCTCTGCCGATGCGCGGTCCGAGTGCCGAAGCCAAATTGATGTTCTTTAAGAATCAGGTGTGCAATAGGAGCTACAATTGTCCCTAGACATTCGCAGATCCGACTTTTCCAGAAGGGCTATACAACGGGTTTTCAAAACAAATAATGAAAAAAATATTCCAGCGTTGTTGTTTTTTTTTTTCCACCGATTTTTTCAGTGCTACTCGGTGTATCTGTACACTAGCCAATTGAAAAAAAACAAATCAACAAATTTGTACAAATACTCCTTCTTCCCTAGTGCTATTAGAGCATGGAATGGGTTGCCTGAGCTAGCCAGAAAAACCAGTGACTTGGCAGAATTTAAGTCATTGGTTAATATGCATGACTAAATGCATGACGCGTAGGACGTAATCATCTTCTTTTTTGAAGTAACGTCTGTATTATATAAGAAGATAAATCAACGAATACGTCATCGCCAAACTTTCTGGATGCTGATTGGCCAAAAAAAAAAGCGTATAGCAAACTGGTTCAATGGAGACCAATCGTTATAGTGACCTCAACACTGAGCTGAGACGTCGCAACCTGTGTAGACCAATAGTCCATTGTCCGTCACAGGTCGTGAAGTCAGAAACAGATGGCATGTAAAGCTTATACTGTTCGTATCCAAAAATAGTGTACAATATATGAAATAAAATACCGAGGAAATGTTAATTTCTCTGAATGTATACCCTTCGAAAGTCAAGAACACTTTAGGTCTATATTTCTTTATTAATTTTTTCATTAAAGAATCGATCTTTCAAAAGTTGCATTTATGTTACAACACTATAAATGACCAATATCTTATTCATGTGGAAATAACTATAACACTGCCGCTGCATCAAACGTTGCTAATCACTGTGTTTTTTCCTATTCAAATCCGATTGGATGTCGTTTATGTATGAAATAAATGATGTTAATTGGTCGCTCTCAGCTACTTGTTTTTATTGATGCCAAGGGGAACTGTTAAACAATGATAGCCTCGGAGAATCGACAAGCCATAAGATGCTGTCTTTACCGAAACTGAATTGTATTTGAAACCAAAAATGTCATGTTAATAGCTTGCATGATAATTGGTATCGTAGATAGAGATGCCGGAAAGGCTTCCAAAACATTAACAAGTCCTAGTTAATGAGAACTGATCTGGATCGCGAAGCTGAAGGTGACAAGGAAATCTACGATCGCAGGGCCTGGAAAGGTTGCCCCACTTATCACTTTGTTCAAATAATGAGATGCGAAATGTTTTGTTTTTTTATAATTTGTTAACAAACTCTAGTTTAGAGTGTGTCAGTATTTGCTTTGTTTCTCGTGAGCTCGTGCCCCAAACTTACGCATCAGACATACACGGTGGTAGACTTCTGTGTATTGAGATCTTTTCACCGATGTATTCATTAAAACTGTTCTTCTGCCAGCCCTCATCATATCGAGCTTTGTCTTGTGCTGGGATGTCTTTGACGAGTACTTCAACGCCACCTTCTCCTGAACATACAGAGAAATGTTTATAGCAAACTTCCATATCTTTGTGTTTTTTTAATTTTCAAACACATTCTATTAATCTGTAACAAACTTAACACATTTTTTTAGCAAAATTAGTAGTTAATCAAGTTACTATACCAGAAAAGTTAATCCAGTCGATGATAGTATATGTCAGGACTTAAAACTACTATATAAGCTGTTTGTTTAGCATCCAGTAACAGTCACATTAGTCAAGTAAATCAGTAATGTTAATCCATTAGTCACGTTAATCATTCAAGTTAATCAGTCATGTTAATTCATTAGTTAAGTTAATCAGTCATGTTAATTCATTAGTCAAGTTAATCAGTCATTCAAATCAGCCATGTTAATCCGTTATTCAAGTTAATCAGTCATGTATTAGTCATGATAATACATTAGTCAATTTAAACAGCCTAGTTAATCAGTCATGTTATTCTATTAGTCAAGTTAAACAGTTATATTAATTAATCCATTAGTCAAGTTGATCAGTCATTTTAATCCATTAACCAATCTAATCAACTTGCTTTTATCTATTTAAATGTGACAAATTTTGTGTGTGTGTGTTACTGTAGCCCACAACAAAGTTTCAGTTCCTTTCCTTTAATTACTTTTTAAACTTCGTTTTGCTATGGGAAATATATCCTCAATCTCATCTTATTTATTACAGACGTTACTTCAGAGAAGAAGATCGTTTCGTCCTACGTCCTGAGTAAGATATTGTATTGGGGAAGAGAAAGTTACAATTAGAGATAAACAACAAGCACAATAAAAATAGTCTTTTAAAACACAAAGCTTATCTGGCATAAATATTCCAGTAATGCATAATTAAACTACCTTTTTTTTCTATATAAAAACAATTAATTATTTTAACTGGTTAATTTTTATTATTGATTCGTGTATTGTCATCGACTATGAATAATTAGAGGATATTTCAATTTGATTTGAGATTGGGAGGTGGGGATAAAAAAAAAAAAATAAACAAATTAATAATGGAAATAACGCAACAAATAGCCTACAGTCACATCTCTCAATGAGTAGCATTTATTTCCCTTGTTCGATTCCAAACAAATGATTAATTACCAATAATTAAGTTAATAATAAGTGAAATATTTGATTTATTCATGTTTTGTTAGGTACAAATAATAATTGTGTAACGTTTCAACTCTTTCTGAGAATGGGTGTTGGAGAAATAACGTGTACAAACATTGTACCAGACAGACAGTGAGTTGATATAACCTTTGTAAAAAGGGTAGACTAGATTCAACTCACTATAACTGTAAGCTGCTAGTTTAGAGATTTAAAAACAAGAATGTAAAGTCCAATGGCTTACCTGGTCCGGTTACATTTTTTGAGTCAACAAAAAAAGGCAGCGTAACATTGTCTGCGGTTAGGATAGACAAAAAAAAACACAGTTAAAACCCCAGCTAGAAAAAAAAATACTTGCGATAAAAACATTTGTATGAAAAATTTTCATAACAATCTGGCATAAAAAAGCCTACTCAATGTATGGTAGCAAATACCTTTCTCTCTATATATATATATATCTATACCTTGAGTCTATTTTATTCAAGAAATAAAGGGGAAGGAGTTTGACACGTAAATCTATATTTAGAAAGTCTGATGTCTCATAATCATTCCCCTCTTCTGGCGTGTCTTAGAGGTGCTGTGATAGTTTATGTAACCAAACCCATGATTTCAAAGATTAAGAAGTCTGGTAGAGTGTAGCCTTTCTGTTTGTTCTTTTTCAAGTTATTTTTTATTCTGTATGATATGTAATCAGGAGCTGGTGACCCTTAGGCAGCTTGCAGCACACAGTGCTACCTGCTGGCTGAACCTGCGACACTACTGTATCGAGTATTTGCGGTCCCTTTGGACACATTTTGGCTTTTTTTTTTCTTTATTATGGTTTACATGGTTCGGGTGTTCCTTCACAATTGAAGATTTTTACATTCTAGCTCCAACATCCCACAGGACGGCGGGGGATGGCCGCGGCAGGATTTGAACCTGAGACCATCAAACGACAGTCCAGACCTCATACTACATACACAACCAGGTAGCCGTCAAGGCTTTATAGAAAAGTTGAGTAGTTGACATCGGTTCGACCATAGCTAATGCCCAGATTTATATATATATATATATATATATATATATATATATATATATATATATATATATATATATATATATATATATATATATATATATATATATATATATATACACACACACACGCGCACACTCACACACACATATACATACGTACTGCTGTCATGCCTAGATCTTTTTTTTTATGTAGGCCTGCAATGCCGATTGAAAATCGTTTTTTTTTCTTATTCTAAGAAAGCACTAACAAACCTGAATTGTTGATTTTTTCATTCGGTGTCACTTTTACAAGTTTATCTGTTTTATTCACCTGTCCATTCGAAACATTTTTATTTGGTTGAATTGGACCTTGTAAACCTATATGTCCAATAGATTGTCGCACGACTTCTGCTTCAGCTATCGAGACTATATTCCTAGGCGAAACTTTGATTTCAGAATGCTGTTCTAAATTCTTGAACACAACTTCGTTTTCAGTAGTCCTGTTTATTTCTACAGAAAACCTTTCTTTTACAATGTGTTGCTTGAAGCTGAGCGTCAGTGTTTCCTTATTAGATTTATAAGTGTAGATCATGACAAAGATCAACGTAAGAAATAAGGATGATCCTAATATGCTGCAACATTTTCGAATTTTTACTATTGGCATGAAAACTAATAATTTATAAAGTAATCGTTTCATGTTTCTTTTTGCTTGTACACAATAAAAACACAAACATAAGCAAACTATACAAATAAAAAGCCTAACTAAATTTGATTAAAACAAATCATAACACACTCTTAACACATGATCATGAAGAAAGAGAGAGGAGATCTACACATCTTGTATTGAATATTTTGAAAGTTTCAGTAGCAAGCTGTGCCATGCTATACACATGTAGATATTTTTTTTTAAATCCTCTAATCTGTAACATAAAGCAGTCACAGTCTGTATAGATTTCTACATTTCCTTCATTTAAGTCCATTTCAAAACTGGATCTACCTCAGTGCAATTGTTTCACGGTTTGCGATTTACAAATGATGAAAATAATTCAAATCAAGAGCCGGTCATATTAGAGTACCGGGCCTAGGGAGTAGGCCTACACAGTGGGCGGCGCCGTCAGACTTTAGTTAGATGTTTTCCTTAAAGAAAGAACTTCTAGTTCTTCGCGGACTGGTGCACCGATAACTTTGAACTGGCGAGTGTCTCAACACAAAAGTGAAGGACTTAAAGAGACTATTCCATACAATTCCACAAAACAAAAGTCTCATCAATATGAAAGGCGATCATATCAAAGCGTATGAGTGATAATAAGTCTGCTCAAAAAGTATGGAAGAGCAGTTTAAAGTCATTTAAGTCAGGATATAATAATAATAAAGGATAATCACATAAGTGTAGGTATGGAGAAGGAGGAAGGGCCCTCCAGGTTGAGAACCGCTGCTTTATCATAGGTCTTATAAGTGTTATCTTGTGGATTTCTTAATAAAAATAGTAGGCCTAAAAATACAGACAGTTCATCACTTGTCATCATATCCTGCAAGTTCTCTGACTTTGTTAGTATAGGTCATAGATTTAAGTACATAGGACTTGCATTACATATTTTTATATAGATTTTATTAAGCCTATTACTAAAAAAACGACCTTAACTACATGTCACGTACACTGTATCTATATTTAGCTTGTCGGCAGAATTTTAGCTACCTCTGGAATTTTACATCACGCAGTAGAATTATGTTTTGAAAAAAATATGATTGGTTTAAAATATTAATTATTGTACTTTGAGCGGCATTTATTGGTTGGCCATGCAGCGGAGAGATGTTGGTCACGTGGTAACGCCCAAGCTTTGTAAGCTGAGAGATATTGCCGCCAGTCTTGTGCGGAACGTGTTAGATATAACATGTACGAGAGTCTAGTGTTAGAACTCAAGAAAGAATATATAATTATATTATTGTGTTATTCTATTCAGTTATTCTATTCAAGTACATTTAACCATTGTAATTATTTGTGAATAGCTTTTCTAAGTTTTGAGTTAAAGTATTTGTTTTAGACGAAGAGAAGTTTCTTCATCGAATATATAATAATATACTTAATCGTCTTGTCAACTAGTAACTTCTAGATGATCCTCTTATCAACTGGCAACTTCTAGATGATCCTCTATCAACTGACGATTTCTGAATCCTCGGCAATTACGATCATTGAGTGTGCTTCAACGTGACATCTTGGCATCAAGTTTGATCGTAACATCTAGCACTATTGATGATCGTAACACTACCTAATCGTAATCGTACGTTGATTGCGCGGCCCTGGGTTGTTCTCAATCCCAGTTTGATAGTAATGTAGGCCTATCTTTCTAAAACATAGGCTAAAGAAATAGCCTAATTATCACGAAACACAGCAACAAAACCATTGGGAGGCCATTCACTCACCTGTGACATCGGAACCTGTGGGCTACATTATTGAGAGATATCGGATAAGTGCGGATTTCTACCCTTAGATAAGATGTGTTTTTTTTTAAGGTTTTTTTTTTTACTTTGCTTGTTTATTAGGCCTATAATACACTTAAATTGTCAACTGAATGTTTAAAATAGACTCTCACATAATTACACGCACCGATTTTATGTTCTCTACTTAGTTGCTATAGACACCTACGCATTCCTTTGAAAACATAGAGGAAGGCAAAGCCTGACAAAGGACAAAAAAAAAAACAAAAAAACTTCAAAACTAGGATGGCTGCCTGGTTGTGCTGTATGTGCCCTGGACTGTCGTTCGGTTGTCTCGATGGTGCAGGGCTCATACCCTTCCGAATGGCGTAGCAAGGTACTGTAGGTACCCGTGTGCCCGGGTTCAATATCTTGGTGCCCCCCTCATCCCAATTAGACAAACTTAGTGTGCGAAATAAAAAAAAATCGAGGTCTGGTACATGACATACCGAGATACAAGTCAGGTATATCGGTACATTTACCAAAAAGACTTCCAATTCTAATATGGTATCTTTTTAAATTCTATTATTTAAATCAGCTTTTACAAAAAAAAAGCAATTAATAATTTCCCAGGGCTCATGTGGGCCCAATTAGGACACGAATGATGGGTCCATGCTCAATGAACCCCTTTACCCATGGTTGGTACGCCTCATGCTGTGGGCCCCTAATGGTCGTTGGCCCGGGTTCATTGAACCCCTTCGTGCCATGGATGCTACGCCACTGACCCTGCCCACTGCCATCCAACATCGTCCTGTGGGAGGTTTGGACTAGAAAGTAGATTATCTTCAACTCTGAAGGAACAACATTTGATAAATCAAGACAGTAAGCCCAAGGTTGTACAACTGCTATATTAAAAGTATTATACTTCTCATAAGAAGTGACTTGTCCCAGTAGCTCATCATTGGCGCTAATATAAATTTGGAATTATTAGCAAATTTTTAAAAATTCTTCAGATTATCGGCCTACTTTGTGACAATATTGTCTCTTAATGAGTCCAAGAAGAGTCTATTTCTCTTGCATGTCCACTGTGCGTTATGTTAGCCCCCACCCCTTCACCTATTAGATTACCGCCTTTTAATCTGATTCAGGTGTTTATATAGATCTAGGCCTAATTATTCTTTAACGACGTATTATGATTAATCTTCTTTAGGAACAATGTTGTTTTTCTTGTTTCTCCTTTAGGCCTACTTATTCTGTCTAGTGACACGTACCACTGTAAGTAATTAAAATTATATAGTACTGGGGGGCGAACCTATTGTCTTATCTTATATAATAGGCTACAGACGTTACTTTAAAAAAAAAGATGATTACGTCCTACGTCTCTTTTAAAGGGGAAGGTATTCAGGACGTATGCCAAAGGCAGTCTTTTTTTTTTGTGAGCTAAAAGATGGTCGACGTAATAGAGGCGCCCCATAAACGCTTCAAAGACCAGCTTAGGCGTCAACTTTCCTTGGCTGACATAGAAGAGAGCACCTGGCTGCATGCGATCTCAGAACCAGACAGCTGGAGGTCACTCACAAAGGCCGCGGGATACACATTTGAGACCAAAATAAAATCCGCTGCCGAGGACAGACGCATATGCAATACGGCGAAAAGAAAATCTAAATCGACCACCTGCGGATAATGGTTATGCTTACCCTGAGTGTGGCAAAATATGTAGGTCACAGCTGGGGCTCCGTTGCCAGGCCAGGGGAAATACTGCATTCCTCACTAATCTTCGGACTCGAAGACAAGCCTTATTATTCAGGACTTACGATAATAATTTTTATTCCTCCCACATCAAAACTCTATTGAAAAAATTATTATTACATCTTTTTTTTTAAATTCTTTTCTTTTTAGCTCTATTCTTCATTATAAATCGTAACAAACATTTCTTTTTTTTTTTTTTTTTTTAAGTTATATTCACGTTCACAAAAATATTTGTTCTACAGCTTATCTTAAATAGTGTTCCATAATTTTAATTTCTCAGTTGTATTATGTCTAAACTTTCACTTGCCTATATAAAGCAATAAGAGCCCGATTTGTTTAAAATCTCCTGGCAACATGTAAATAAAGACATTTTATCCAATAACAAAAGAGGCATCGATTAACTTCCATGATGCTCTAGATCTAAATTATGTGACTCATTATTAGATTATAACTAAAATAGTTAAGACAGTGTGCTTAAAAAGTTATGGCGATCTTCACACGTTAAACTCTCTGATTCGTTCATTGATGGGACTTGAAAACGTGGGGCTTAATCAAGGATATTTTTTGTTGGCTCTTAACAAGATATGGAGCCCGACAAACCATACATTCGAGGAGAAGATGGAATACCTGTTTTAGTTGACCACTCTTCTTTTCCATCATCCCCAGTAAATAAAAAGTCTATGAATTTTAAAGAAACAAAGACTGACCAGCCTGTAGATTCCGTTAGAAAAGTATCAAAGACAACCGGTGAAATTTTGAAGGCAGTTTTTACCATTGATGGTGAAGGATACGATGTTATTTTCAATGAAAAAATTGGGCGAATATCATGGTCGACTATGAACGCAACCGGTATTCAAGATAACTCTATTAATTATAGACCTTAAAATATTTTAAATATATGGTTCTCAATCTGTTGGGCAGAGACACTTTATGCTGACGTGGGGGCATGAAGGTGTTAATTTATAAAGTCTCTCACATCTTGCATTGTAAATTTACATTATACTTAGAATACGTAATCACTTATATTGTTAATTTTTCTAGCTGTGTGTGCAATTTAGACTGCCATCACACAGAGTTCAAACCTAGCCTGTTTCCATTCTATGTGCTCCTGCTGAAGGTCTGGGCTGGGATGTAATAGTCTTCATTTCTGAAGTCACCCATTAATATGTATGACTAGATTGACACATGAATATGCATAGGACGAAATTTTCTTCTCTTTTGAAGTATTATGCCAGAAGAATGCATTTCTGCAACTTACAATACATAGTTGGTTGAGAAGTTGATTGGCTTTGAGGGAATGATGGATGTTTTTTTTGTCTGGAAAAATGAGGGGGGTCTTTCACAGGTTGAAAAACATGGCTATAAATGATAAACCTAAACAATTGGCACTCAATCTGGTAAAAACGCATTGTTTAGTAAAATGTTGAAACATAAAATATATTCCTAATTTACATTTATTTTACATGAGAGATATATTGTTTTAATTTAACAAAAAGGTTTATTATTTTTTTCCAATTATAAAAATAATTATTTATATTTCTTAGACTATATCAATATATTTTATTTATATGATCTTAATGTTTTCAAAATATTTAGGACGCAGGAGAATATCTTCAAAAGGCTTTTCAAGTTTTATTCAGAAACGAAGACTGTCTATAACGGAAGATACAAACATTGATGGCTTAGACATTTCATCTCTATTTGGTGTTCATTTAAAAAGACGTCAGAAATCTAGCAGTGGCAAAGAAGATGAAGGACAATGTTTAGGCATTGTGCTGAGCATGATTGAGAAGAAAAATGTGAATATGTTAAGAGAGAAAACAGCATTTCTAGAACATCCCAGTGAAGAGTTATGTTCTCCTTGGGTGGAAAAAATTAAAGATTGTATTAAAAGTAATTATTTATTTGATACATATCTTTTTTTCCTACTTTCATAAGTTTATGATTTTGTCAAATATCACAATTGTAAATAGTAAGATTTCTTTTTTTGTTTCTCAAAAGGAAATTTTAATTACTGGTATATTAATAAGTTGGTAAAGGATCATGTTTCAAAATACATTTTAATTACAATAAATATATTTTCTTTTAGAAATTCACCATCGGCCTGCTGTCATAAAACTATTTCTGCAACCCTTTGCTGGAAATAAAACTGGTCGAAGTCTTTATAAAAATACTATTTCTCCATTGTTTCAAAGTGCAGGTGTAAGCGTGGATTTAACTGGTAAGATAGACCTTTTATTATAGTATAATTATTCACATTTAATTACTCATACATAACATCAGCTGTGTGGAGAGGGGGGAACTGTGATTATAGCTTTGATCTCATTCTCTGAGATTATTTGTAGTGATCCATAAACTCACATGTACTAAGGTGCATAAAATTTTTAGAATTAGCTTAGTAGTGTTTTTTATTATTAAAAGACAGAAAATTCTTGTTGCTTTGTTGTTAAAATTTATTTATAAATTAATTATAAATGGCAGATTTTAATTATTTAATGTTTTTTCTTTAACTTCCAGAGATAAAACATAATGAATTTGTAAAACAAGAAATGGTACATTTAAACCTTCAAGATTATGACTGGTAATATATATAACCCTCCAAATATTAATATTTCTCTCTCATTATTCAAGTCCAATGTCAAATTACTTCCAATTTAATAAAATTTCATTTTCTTTTATTTCAAAGTATTGTCTGTATGGGTGGAGATGGTACGGTTAATCACTTGGTGAATGCTTTACTCACTCGTGCTCAGAAAGAAAAAGATATTGAAATGAAACACAATATCACTCCAGTTAAATGCCCCATCCCACTAGGGATCATACCTACAGGGAAAACAAATGACATTGCTCAGTCAGTGATGGGAGTTGCTGATGCTGTGACAGCTGCATTACATATTATTCATGGTAATGAACCTTTTATACATTCTTTCTTTTTATGACAAGAAATGGGTACCTTTTTCACATGATTAATACCTGTGTTAAGCTTATTACTTGAAGTGAATGTTGATGCATGACATTTGGAAAGATTTAAAATGACATTAGCTGTAAGGTTTGGTTTTAAAAAAGAAAAAGGTAGGAAATGTTTAGGGACATTAAAAGAATAAAACCAGATTGTGGGTATGGATAGAAATCTTGCTATCAAGAAGAAAGGTTGATGGATTTATGTAAAGGTTGGAAGATCTGCCAGTAATTGTATTTAACACAAAAGGCATGGATCAATAAACTTGCTGCCTAATCATTTAGAATGACCCTTTGAACTGTCATCACAATGGTCCTAAGCTCAAACCTTCCTTCCATTCCCTGCCATCTTGCAGGAGATTTAGGCTAGGATATAATAATCATCTTTTTTTAATGAAGGTCTGAAGCTTTTAAAATAAACAGGTTTTGTAGAAATTGAGTAAAAAAGTGTAAGGGAACAAAATGAGTGCTAGGATGGGAAAGGGTTTGAATAACACATATATCTATCAAGTTTTTTTTTCCATCAGGCAATTTCCAAGATGTGGATATTTGTTCTGTATACACACCTGAGAGATTTCACCAATGGGCTTTCAATTGCCAGTATGGCTTCACTGGCCAGGTTTTGACATTCATGAAAAAATATAAAACATTGGGCTCTAAAAGAATAGATGCAGCTGTTATTAAAGCCCTTACCAAATCTAAAATGAGGTAAATTCTTGCAAACAAAAATGTGTATATCACTCAGTATATGGTTTAATTTTATTGCTTCATTTATAAACATAGCACACTTAAAACTTAGCTTAGCATATGACACTGTTGAACACTCAAAGAATATATACATATAGATGTAAGATAATGTTATATGCGTTCATTGTCAAGCTCAGATAGATTTATGTTAGATGGCAATTTTAGCTTAGTCAATGTAGCAACGACAAAGTTAGTTAGGGAATCATTTGAAGGGCATTTAGACTCAAGCAGTATTCTTATTCGTAGGTGAGGGAAGGAGCCAAAAAAAGATATAAAAAGAGAATAAAGATACGGAAACAAAAGAAACAAAAGTGCATTTCAAAAATGTGGGACAAAAAAAATATTTGTTCTGTCCTTTCTTAACTTAGAAAGAATAAAATGAATAATGATAAATAAATTTGATTAAATAGATCTGTAATTATAAATACTTAAATAAAACATTAAATTCATCACATAATTTAAATATAGAAACATGCAAACAATGGATAATTCCTAAGTTCTGTATGTTGTGTTCCATATATCTAGAGTATAAACATGGTGAATCATGAGTTAACTTAAATTTGGCTGATCAAAACAAATTTATGGGCATTATTAAAGCAGTTTTTGTTTCCAATTAAAAAAAAATCAATTGCTGGTGAAATGTTTGGACAATAATTTCCTTTTTAACATTTATGGGTAACGTATTTCATTTTTTTTTTAAATATAGAAATAATTTTCATTTTCAGAGCTTATGAGTGTGACATTGAGTATATTCCTGCTGAGTCTTCTTATCCTAAAAATACAGTTTGCAGAACAGGGTAGGACTTGTGTTTTAGTGAGAAATAATAGTTTTCCAGAGAATTGTATTTTCTTAGAGATCCATAAATTTTGTTTTTATGATTAGTGAAAAATAATACAGCATTATTACCATTACATTTGTCAAAATAAAATGCGTCTGGGCACACTAATACTTTGAAAGAAACAAACATTCTGAGATACCATAAATAAGAATTTTAAGTATTATAGCCACAATAAACAATTTACGGAATAAATGTATGAACAAAAAGAATTTTAATAAGTAGACTAAACTTAATTTTGTAGACTCACGTCACCAATTATAAAGATTTGTTGTAATAAATACCACCGTCATCACAAAAAAAAAAAGCTTAAATTAGGTTGGAAAATACTTTTTATATTCAAGGGTTGAATATGTCATATACATGTATCAGATCCATGCACCTCATGAGATGTACAAATTATCTAATGAAGCCAAAATTTACAATGCAATAAAACAATCTTCAACATTAAATTTCTGCTGCTATGATTTATAATTTTTTTTGTAGATGTGACATCTGTTGGAATGATGAATGCAAACTAGAGTATACAGAGGAGACAACTATAGATCTAGTACAGGAATTGGATCCCTTGAGTCAGTCTTTCTCAAGTGATGCGAGTTCTATTATAGGTATTTTTATTTAATTAACCAAACTTTATAACACTAACACATGACATGTGTTACCAAAGAAATAAAAAAACTCAGACAACTCTAAAAGTATAATAATTAATCAACAATTTTCACTAATAGATCTTCCACAGAACAACCCATGGCGATCATTGAAAGGGAAATACCTAAATGTTGGTCTCTTTACACTTCCTGGAATTTCAGATTATGCACCTCAAGGATTCAGCAGATACACACATCTTAATAATGGTGTGATTGATTTAGTACTAATCAAAGATGTGGAAAAAAAAGAGTTTGTTAGACATTTGCGCAGATTTGGAAATACAAAAGATCCAGTAGGCCATTTACATGCAAATTTAATTTACAAAATTAACATAATATTTTTGTTCTACAAAACTATAACAATCAATATTATGTTTTTCTTAAAATTAGTTAATTCATCTAGGGATTTCTTGTATTTTTAGTTTGATTTTCCCTTTGTTGAAATGTACCGAGTGAAAGAGCTTCGATTCCGTCCACGATATCCCACAGGCTGGAACTACAACGATCATGACTTCAATGAAATCAAATATCAAGTAAGTTAATTGGTGCACTAAATGTATGCAAAATATATCTTCATCATTTGTCCTCTGCATTCCTAATAGATTATCTAGGCCTCAAGAAACATGTCACTCTCCACTGTCTATCACTAATTATTTTATTTCCTTCGACCTTACTCTTTTCCAATTAGTTATGTTTTTTTTGTTCTCCATTTTTCAAATTTAACACGGGAGTTAAACTTTCCTATTTAGAATTTTTTTTTTAGAGAAATGTGAATATATATAAAATAAAATTTCCTTTAAAAATTATTTTTTTGTCTTTCTAGTTAGAGAGTGATTACTTATTTATTTGATATATTCATAACTATTTCTTTCAAATATATACCACTTCACATAGTTAAAATATATCAGCAGTCTCAATAATTTCATGATTTGTTTATTTGCCTAGATGTCCAGAGAAGCATCCCAACTACAAGTCAAGAAATCTGTAGAAGTTATAAATGACTTGGATCATATTAAAAACCATGACAACAATCCTAGCATAGATACACTTGACTTATCTGATGAAGAAGATGAACAAGAAGAAGAGAAATCTGAAAATCAAAATGTAATTTTTGCATTAAAACTAAGAACTAAAACACAATTCCTTGTGATTATATCTTGTCAAAACCCAAAATGAAATGCCCATTTCTATCTGTACATTTGTTTCAGCCACCAGAACGCCTTGTGGGACCCATGTATAGAAAGACTTTCTCAGAGATAGAAAGGGAAAAACACAAATGGCATGTTAGAAAGAAAGAAGAAAAACTTAAAGCCAAAGAACAGGCAAAAATGGTTTCTGTCTGGAGTATTGACAATCAAATAGTCAACAAGCTTGAATTAGACTTCAAGTAAGTTGCATTTTAAGTCAACATGTCAAACACATTTAAAACATTTTCTGCTTACAAAGAATGGACTTATGATGTATCGTACTTCCACAGAGTTCATCATGGTCTCTTGAGTGTTTCTGGACTTGGAGTTTCACCACATACAGAGTTCAGCGAGGTTAGACTAGGCTGTTTGTCTGGCATGTAGTTCAGTGACATTCTCAGGATGATGTTGTCTGTGCAACTACAAACATTTGTGTGATGATGGTACCCACTGAATGATATTGAAGACTGAAAATATTGAGTTCAGGCATTTTCTTGGCCCAATTATGTTTAACTTTATTTACTAGTCAAAGTCTCTGAAGAGTTCACTCAATGGAAGTTGATGATGATTTATCTTTTAAATAGCAACAACAGACTCAAAATAAAATAATAAACGAGTTTATATTAACTTAGGCTATTAGCTGTAGCTTCTGAATGAAACCTATGGAAAGTTGTTATCATTCCTTAAAAATAATTATCAGCACATAACGACACATTTAAAGTTTACTTCTAGCCTTCTAGCATTTAATTTTGAAATAAAGTAGATAGATTGGGTAACTATATTTAATATTAAAATTCAATTAAAAACAACATCTGACCCCCCCGAAGGCAGTTTTTTTTATGCAAAAGCTAGAAATCAACTTCCATTTCTAATAATCGGTGGTAGGCTTTTTTTTCTCAAGTGTTCAAATATTTTATTAAAAATTGAGATTTATAAAGGGACATAATGTTTTAAGATGATCATGTTAAATGTTATTAGACTTCATATCCATTAAACTAATTTTTATATGACAGTACTCTAATATATTAATGTAAATCATTTTAGTATTGTTAAAGAATCTATTTTTTTTTTATTTAATACTGTCTGGCTCACAATAGTTGTAATGCCTTTAAAAATGTTGATTACCAGAACATATTTTTTAGCCTTCTGACCATGGAAATGTTCAATCAAGTATTTACATACTCTTTATGATAGCATTTCATTTTCCATAGCATAAAAACGTCTGACAAATGTATTAGTCTGGCGAAAACGTTTTCTTCACTTAGAGCACATTGTGTAATTATTTTGTGAAACAAATCACCATATTTATACACTGAATGATTTTCATTTTGAGCAAAGTTGTTTCTTTTAATAAATCATAATTGGAACGATTGTATTTCCTTCATGAAGAACTATATTTTTTATAAATTATTATTTATATACAGCATTATATGTTCACAATGATAAACTTTCAAAGTCACTGTTCTGTTGTATAACTTGCTTGATTTTTCTAACTAGCAATAAATAGACTTTCTGTATTTTGTGTACATTCATTTACAATCCAAACATCTTTTAAAATATTTTAAAATGTTGACATGTATATTTATGTAGTCACAGTAGTCACTAAGACAGAGATGTTTACTAAATGGAAAGTAGCAGAGTGTCTTTTTTTTCTATGTAGATTTATAGAAAATGTTCCTGTCACAAATAAATAACGACCAAGTTTTTTATTTTTAAAAAGTCTTGTATACTATGTATATTTTCACAGAAAGTAAGTTATCTTTTACAACTAAATAGCCAGTAAGGTTGGAAAATCAATTTAAATAGCTGAAAGCCCTTCCAGTTAAGCTACAAATACCAAAATTGTTCAATAAATAAACTAGACACTCTACTTTTTGTTAAAGAGTGATAAGGCCATTTTGACAATTAATTCAGTCACTAAATTGAAACAATTTTTTTTTTTTAATATTGTGGATTCCTGAGATATTCCTAAGAAGATTTACCCCTGCTCTGTTAAACATGAAAGTATAGACTAGTAAGAATGAAAACTTAATAATTAGTAAGTGAATTATAATATTTACATATCATAATGCCATAGGTTTTAACATGCATGAGTTCAAATTCAGGTTGTTATCCCCACCCCCCTTTTTTTTAAGAATGCTTTTAAAAAGCAGTTACAGTAAAATTCAGTCAGATATCCATTTCTTTCTATCTCGCCCATTTTCCCAAATATTCTTTACCCTAAGAACTCAAGTCATAAGAGGAGTTGAGGCTATGCTTGGTTATCCTGCAATATCCTCAACATAAGTAAAACATTATTGCTGTGTTTGGAAAGTTTGTTACTACCAATGGATATGGACAAGTATTTCAAGCATATGCCTTATGTATTCATATTTAAAAAATAATTCAAATTATATCTGGGGTTGAGGTGTGTAGGTTAAAAATTTTAAAGCATATACTGCAATACAAGTTTAAAAAGCACTGTAATGTGCACACAAGTCCATGTGCACCACCTTGTTTATTTGTATACACAAAACAACAGCTAATACTCAATAAAATGACCAGTGAACATTAAATAAGCTCCAGCTCTTTTTATTATCCAAGATCAGGCTTTTACGCTTACATGTTATGTGCTAGAAATTAGTGATTCGCTAGACTTTATAGTATATTTACAGACACAGTTGCATGGTATTGCTGTTATTAATTTCTTACACTACAGATTATATAATAAAAAAAGAAAAAAAAGATTAGAGCTTAAACAGTTTGCAATGCAGCTGCAATTCCATTATAAATGAGTATATTTTGTCAACTGAAAGTTATAATGAATCAAAAGGCATTTTATTATGGCAACTATTTTGCTTTATCCACCCACTATCTATTTACAACATAATGATACAACTAACTGATGACACTTCTAAGTAATTGGTGCAAGCATGAATGCCACTCAACAAACATAAAGTATTTATTGTATAAGCCTTCTGAGAATACACCAATCCCAAATTTGAGAAAGTGAGATTTCTATTTTACTGTTGGGATCATTGGTTAAGTATCGATTCCGTTTAGAAGTTTAATGGCAAGGCAAGCTCAAAATGACCTTGCTGAGTGGTACCCATGAGTATAAATTAAATCTATGGCAGTAAGAATGCCCAAATAAATAGAGCAGAATTAAAATGCAAAAATGTAAAAATATGTAATGATTAAGTAATAAGTCAATTTGAAACGATGTAAATACATGAGGACACCCATTTTTTTCTCTCTCATCACTCTTTCATTCCAAAGCAATAGATGAAAAGTGCACAAAGAAATATTGGGTGTAAGAAAATAAGTTTGGAACTCTATCACATATGGTACATCCATCCTCTTTTGAATCTATCACAAGCATTGCTACACATGTGATGACTTTGTGATCACTGATGATGAACAATGTTGGTGTAAATGTTTCCTGTCTTCTTATCCATGTGTGTCACAGTAGACTCCACACTTTTTTCATGCTTCTTCTTGGCAGCTCTGTAGAGCTTTTCTAAGAATTCATTCACACCTGAGAACAAGAGAAATTAAAATGACTATTGCACTGAAAATCCACCCAAGGAATAATACATATAGAAATAAATTTCATGCCCACCTAAATAGGTAGAGAATATTGTGATATAAAATTTGAAATCATGTATGACATTAACTTTGAAAAATACTAGATCTATATACTCCACAAACATGCACACTCTAATCATCTCTAATCTTGACAACATCTATTTTCAAATAAGGAGATTTTCACAAAGGTAGATAAATTGTACTTCATGCACCATAAATGTTAAAATGACAAAATACTTATTTCTAGATACAGAGTTGAGTTTGACAAGTCAGTTTGGCCTATAAATCTCAAATTATGAGGCATGATTTAGCTCTAAATCTCATCCAACTTGTCAGTTTTGTGCCAAACTTTCTTTCTTAATGAGCAGAAGTGCTAATGTTATGATAATTATTACTGGTGCCGGAATATAAAAACGTCAATGTTTTAATCTTATTCTGATTTTTGTACACTTTCATTTTAAATAGGGCTTTATCATTTACCAAACAGTGAAACAAATCAATTTTTATGGACATTTCCATTTGTACTTAAATCAACTGATCTACAAGTTAGAAAATCACAAAATTACAAGAAAAACTAGAAAACAAAAACAAAACAAAAACTGTTTTTAAAAATGGTTACTATTTTGCATGTTCTTTCATAAATTGATAAATACTCAAGGCTTTAGATTTACCTGTACTGGCCATCCAATTGTAGCACATGGGTGGAAAGTTAGTCTGTGGATCGTCAAAGTATGTCTGAACATAAAGGAAACCATTCTGTAAAAAAAAAAAAAAAAAAGCTAACATATCTAAAGGCAACCTCAACATTAATGTTTTAAAATCCAATATCTTAAATGGACAAATCTTTTTTTTTTTTTACTAATTGGTATTTCACTTAAAATAAGAAGGTCATGATATTTCCATAACATATGCAAGTAAATGTAAGTATGATGATCAAGTAAGCAGTTGGTGTCATCAATCTAACAATGGAATGGAATGCATGAGACAAAGTGTACAAAAGAAAATAAAAAAATCTGATGTAAGCACTTTAAATTACTAAGTCAAACCTCATCAAAAGTAGTGAAAGGCTTGATGACAATCTGTGAACAGTATGTGGAGACTCTAACGCAGGCGTCTGTTTGTGGACAAGATGGATGTTCAGTCGATCTGGCTGTGATCACCATAGTACCAGCATTTGTGTCAACCTAAGATACAACATGCCATAAACTAATACATTACAAGGGTATCATTGCTGTATTTTAAATTATTTTGAATGTTAACAATTTCATACACCTCAACAAATTTCCAACAGAAAATATGATAATTGTCTTGTGAATTAGTTGCACACTAATGGGCATCACAGTAAACATGTTCTTCCACCTTCTTTAATGATTCATCAATAGCGCTATGTTAAGAAATCCTCAAATATAACCAGCACAAGAAAACGTGGAAAGAAATATGACCCAACAATCAGTTTCTGGAAAATGTTAATAAATATGATAAAAACTTTTATGTAATTTGTTTCTTTTAATTAACCAAAAAGGATGCTAAGTAATTAAAATATATAAACCTATACAATTTAAGTTCCAAGTAAAAAACGAGACATGTGTCACCACTGAAGAAAAAATTCTTGTGTACAATTCATTTGAATTTATAGGCATCATGATATTGTTGACTTTCGACATTATAGTTTTTACATATCTACTTTTATACTCATCTTTTTTCTTTTTTAATTTGTAGTTTTCTGACTGGTATGTTTGTTTATACATATAAACAAAACATTGTTGTAAGAATGAGTTCTCTGATGTCTTGTCAGATGAAGGGTAAATATTTATTTGAGCACTGATATTCATTGATGTTTAAAGCTAATACAAAATACTTTTTAACTACTCAAAAAACTTTGTTCAACATGAAATTCACTGCACTGTTCTGTAAATGTCAAATTGAGCAAAGATTTTCTTTAAAAAAAAAAAGAAAAAGAAAATAAACATAGGAAAGGAAGTAGTATAAACTATCTAAACTTATACTGTTTTGCAAGATTATACTATTGCAATGTGTAATAATAATAACAATCATCTTTATTATCTGGGAGGAAATTTGTTTTACAATTGTGCATTACAAAAAACAAAAATATATATATAATTTGAGCTAACAATTTATACGATAGCATACAAAATATACCTTCATACCCCATTTTCTCTTAAGCATCACATGCAAAGTTTACAACAGTAGGTTAAATTTTGTTCAACAATTTAATTGCCAAAGAAATAAAAAAATTCTTGTGCCTATTTGTTTTTGTGATTGGTGTCTTAAATATAATAATTTTAAAAATGTGTGATTCTACAAAGTCTTAAATGTGATTAACTAAAGAAAAACAAATGAAATGCCAGTAATATATGTTGTTTTTTTTACTATTAACTAGATTTTTTTCTTATAAAATATAGTACAACCAAAACATAATTGTTACATTTAATGTTTAAGCAATTACTCCATTTTTTCCCTTCAAAATTTTTCATTGAAAGCTACATTTCTTAAAAAAATTAAGACATGCCCTCACTTTGAGCAATGATAATAAGTTTTGATGTACACATTTTAAATGATTTACTAATAACACAAATTACCTTACAGCGCCGAACATAAACATAATCTCTTGGATACATAGGATACTGTGAACAAAAAAATGTTTCAATTATAAAGCACTACATAAGTTGAAAAAAAAAAAAAAAAAAAAAAAAACAGTACTTAAGAATTTCAATTAATTATTAAAAAAAAAAAAAAACTCACAGGGAATTTGTAAATCCAATGAATCACTTCCGATTCAGTTTTATTGTCTCTATCAACAATACTAACTTCTATTGTGTTCTTGTCCCAGTCTTTCCAGTATTCTACATCGACCTAAATACACATAAAAAGAAACTTTACATCACCAGCTGCTCAAACATTCCTAATGTCTGATTCCTATATATATGTTCCTTAGCTATCAGATCATTTCATCTTTCAGTCTTTGTCTTAACAATGAGCTCTACATGAGGAGCTCAGCATTGCTTAGTTACTTAACAAGATCTGGCTATACAATGAGCTACAGACAATGATACTTTAAATTTTATGTATTCAAATGAACTATAACCAACGTACAAAGAATTATTGTGGTAGTTAATAAAACATAAAGGTATTTTAAATAAATTACCTGAGTATTGTAAAAAGCTCTAGCAGGTATATCATTGTATTTACCAAACACTGAAGAAAAAAAAAAGAAAAAAAAGCATATCATATTATATACTCAAATGTACCTCATTAAATACATAACTCACTATCAATACAGTTACACCTAGGTTAGCTATTTATGTAAAAACTATTCGGATGTGGCCTAAGACCTGTGAGCCTTAGTTTGGTATTACTGATCTACTGGATTGGATTTAGATCTATGAGAAACTTAGAGAATGTTCCCTTCACATTTTTTAAATTTTGATATGAAAATTTAGTTTGACATATTCATATCAAATATATAATAAGGTGTCAACAGATTCACCCATTTTGTTCAAATATTTCATTCAAATAGAGACAAATTTAATTTTTTTTTTAATTTTTAGAGCCCTCCAGTTGTGGGAGGGACATTAATCATAATATATGTTCTAAGGTCTCCACAATAATCTTAGAAGGAACATTTTCATCCTAACTGTCCTAAGTCTTGTCAACATTGGTCAAACAATTTTGATTTTTATTAGGGCAGTTAGGGACTTAGATACATACATCTTACAATTTGCTTTATATACATATATATTAGATGAAGGGTGAATTTTAAAAAAATGTGATAAATAGATCTTAAAAATTTGACAAAAGAAACAAAAAAAAAAGATTATTTTTTTAGACAACTTTTAAATATTTTATTATTTACCTCGATATTGATAGAGATTTGAATCAGGAATAGCCCTGCGCCAGATTTTAAAGTCGATTCTGTCTACCACTGTAACCCATTCATGGTCCTCATGAGTAGCATGTGAAACATTGGTTACCTGATTGGGTTTATTTTTCAAGGCTATTAAATTATTCACTTCCTGAACTTCTTCACAGCATCTAAAGGAAGAAAAAAATAATTTTCTTTCTTCTTTAAAATGTAAATTAAGACTATCTATTTAGATTGACATTATGCATAGACAGTTATGAATTGGCTCTCTTGATAGTTGCCTGTGTTGTAATTCGTGAATAACTCAAGCGCAATGATCAAACTATTTTATTCAAGTGGTGGTACACAGTTTAGAACAAATGTTAAAGCTAATAATATCTATTTAAAAAATGTTGCCAGTTGTTCATAGATGAAAAGAAAAGTCATTATTCTCAAATTGTAGTTAATATGGTCAAAATCATAATCAAGGAAACATGAATCTAAGGCATCTAAGCATACTAGTATAATTGAAGATCCGTACAACAAGATATACTGCATTATTGTTACGTCTTCATATTAGATGAAACTCTTTAGACAGGGAAAACGACAAATCACCGTTTATAAATACTTTAATCTTTATTAACACTGAAAACACTTTCTTGTTCATATTCCTCCATTTTGGTTTCTTCCTATTTTCAACACGCATTCGCACCATTTCACATTTACACTAAGATGCGCACGTTTTCACATTTACACTAAGATGCGCACGTAACACCCCCCCTGTTTGACAAGTTTGATGTACATCGAACGTCCAAAATACAAATCACCACATATCTTATCAGCCTATTCCAAGTTAAAAAAAAATAATCTAAATTCTCTGTAACATAGGGAACCATAATGTAATACAAACCAAAATCATACACAATGACATATTAATAATAGTACACTTCTAACATTAGATTAACATATAACATTTATATTCCCCAGTTGTGACACATATATATCTATACATATCTCTATGGAATCATGCAGATTTCGTTTATACCACTCCCCGCCTATAATTCAATCCAAATCTATATCCGCTCACAAATCATTGTTGTGTACACCCACAATTGAACAATTCTCTATTGAATATCTACTACACTCCGTGCCAGAATTTACCAATGTACACAATAAAATAGCTTAATTCTTAACAGAATGTCAATAGTCAGTTTCCCTATGATAAGAACAATGAACAGCAGAGCTGAAAAAAAAAAATGTTGCAAGGATTGGTGGACAAGAGATGATTTTGTTATGACAAGTATAAACAATTCATGACACAGTCACTTTGACTGAATAGTTCATTATGAAGACATCAAAGCACATAGACAGATCAATACACAGTTCAATGAGTCCAACACAATGTCTTGGAGAAGAGTCCCAGTACCAGTCTAATGGTAGTCATGAGATAACAATGAAATAACTCACTTAGGTCACCCCACACACACACACACAATGCACACATTCACATGCCCAAGTTTCCTCACGCACAATCGCATTCAAGCATTGTATTTTCTATATATTCAAGCATTGTATTTTCTATAAGTTAAGGTGTAGCTCATTCCCCGTGTGTCTCTACAGGATAGGAACTATTCTCACAAACCTCCACTAGTGTGAGACCGAGTTCAATTCTAACACTTCTTGTTTCCCTAACAGTGAGTTGACAGACACAATCACTCGCTCTGAACACTTAAGCATCCAGTTGATAATACTGATGCTCTGTGGGATGGTGATAGACTGATACTTGTGTTGGTGATGTACCGAGACACTCAAGTCATCAATCCAACCGTGTAACAGCACCATAGATGTGCAGCTTGCTACAAGACTGCATTTGGGGAGGACTACATTGCATAAGACACTATCTTAGCATCCCGCACATAGGGGATTATAAACTCCAACAGACTGAAACAAAGGGATGTTACTCCAGCAGACTGAAATAAAGGGGGGGATTGTAAATGTCTGCTCTTTAACACATACAGATATATATATTTAGAAATATATATCATTATACAAACATTTGTCTAGAAAACCCAGTTGAACCTCGTGTCGACAAAATGTCCCATTATGGAGTAATTAGACAACAAAAACACTGGTCAAATCCTACTAGTCCAGTCACATGACGTCACACAAACACAAGCCATCCAATCAGAAAGCACATTTCCTCTGCAGGTCATCTGTAGCAAAGTTGGGGGCCAGATATCACAGGCAAAACGCAGGGGCTGTCAATTTATTCAGTCTCTGGCCTTGCACTAGATTTGTCAACAAACTCGGAGATGATGTCACGGAATCGTCCCCATGATCGTTCTGGAATGGTGATTGCCGTCCGGAAATTATTTCTGACCTCCGAGACGCGAAGATAAACACCTCTCCTGTTAGAGCCTACATCAAAATAGAACATTTTGTTTTCTACTCTCATAGAACGACTTTCTGGTAGCTCATTCTGTGGTTCTTGATCATCTGTGCCAAACTCCTCCAACAGTTCAGTAAGTGCATCTCTAAACTCTATCATACCCTGAGCAGGTATGGCTATTTGTGAACGGGGACCTCCACGGGGGATGGTCTGAGACACCCGAAGAAATCTGCCACGTTGGTTTTCTTTCAAATCCAAGTAGTAGCGCCGATTATCTTTAACGATCATCTCACTTTTCAGCCTGCCATCTTCTGGTGGTGTTTCTGAATTTGTAGGCCCTAACGATGCGTAGTGCTCTGAGAAATCAGACAAAAAGTCCCTAAACTCAGCCGCAGATGACATGGCCAGTAGAAGACGACTTTTCTTTCCTCCAGCACCAACCTCTGCCACCTTGATGAAGCGACCACGCTTGTTTTGTTTCACATCTAAATAAAATCTTTTGGACTGGATGTGTAGTGTGCGTGTGGCCAACTCCTGCTCCGCAGACCCACCAGGATCTGAAGCTTCTTGGGCCTGCGGCTGTTGTTGCTCATCGCCACTCTCTCGATCCGACATGGTGCAACCCTCCAAAGCTAATCCACTGCCTCCTTTCTGGGCCAACTGACGCGTCTCTGGGTCATTTTTTTGTTCTGTAATAAACCTTTCCTTGTTGAATACTACATTATTAAGTTCTAATGTTTCTGCGTTTTCTAATAATCCTTCTTCTTTTTCGTTCTTATCTGGTAACTGAAATAATTTTTCCAGATCTCCTGCATCCAGGTCCTTACATTTGGATCGAGTTATACTCATTCCGAAACACTTCTTCCAATTTCCCATATCCTTTTCATTGCAATTCTTTATACCTGGAATATTTCCAATAATCAAATCAATATGAGCATGGTCTATTACACATGCATCCACAATTCCAGTAAAATATGGTGTATCAATTTTAATTCTAGCAACTGGTAATTGTACCGTCTTCCCATCAAACATCACACAATTCTTGGTTTTGCCGGTATAGTCTTGTTCTTCTACTAATTTCTTATTAACACCCACTATTGTACTGCCTGAATCTCGTTTCGTCCTTGCTATTTTGTTTCTCATGAAGGTCTCAAAATACTCAAGGCTTCCGGCACATGTTAACATTGACAGGCTTTGATCTCTTCGATCTCTTACTCCGCCGAATCGTCCCTGTACATTTCTTTGGTATCGACCTCGGTTACTATAAAACTGGCCTTGTCTACTACCAATTTGGTTCCTTCCTTGCCCTCTAAACCTATTTTGTTCATCATATCTAAATCGTCTGCCGTTGTTGATGTAGTTGTCTCGTGTATCTCTTGTTCTGTTAAATGCAACTATTTCTTCTATGTCACTGCCTCTGGATAGTTTCTTATCGGGATGTGCCACCTTATAGGCCCTTATCAGTCTTACTATGTCTTCTATGGATTTTGGTTTCCTCTCCAACAAAAATATTTTTAATTCCTCCTGACACTCATAAATTGCTTTGTCAATCATTAGAAATGTCTTTAGACCATCAAATGTCTTTTCTATTTTAGCGGTTTCAGTCCAATTTTCAAAACTACTGGTCATTCTGTCCAAGAATGTCTGTGGGTCATCATTTGTTTCGATCGCACAGTTAACAAATTGTTCACGGTAGTACGCCTCTGTTTTTCCGTACGTTCGCAGTAATTGTTCTTTCACCACGCTATAGTTGCTCTGGTTCATGCATATCTTTGATGGAACCTCTGCTACAAATGACTTTGATAATAAGAATGACCATTTGTCTTCGGGGTATTCCAGTTCTCTCATTTCAATTTCAAATTTCTTCAAAAAAATGTCTATGTCCATTTTAGCTTCTTCAAATATCGCACCTTTATATTTTGCTAGTTTATTCCCTGTAGTGTCACTCTTTCTTTTATCTCTTTCTTTTTCTTGGTTTGTTTTTAACTTTTTCTCTGCTGTCTCTTTTTCAAACGCTAATCTTTCTCTTTCAATGGCAACTAATTCATTTTTCTTTTCCCTTTCAATTGCTACTATCTCCTTATCCTTTTCTCTTTTGTCCTCCTTATCTAATCTCTCCTTTTCTTTTTCTCTTTCCATCGCTAATCTCTCCTTTTCTTTTTCTCTTTTGTCCTCCTTATCTAATCTCTCCTTTTCTTTTTCTCTTTCCATCGCTAATCTCTCCTTTTCTTTTTCTCTTTCCATCGCTAATCTCTCCCTCTCCATTAACCTTTCTTGTACGTATTTTCTTAGTTCTGCCCCTTCCAGCTCCAACAACCTTCCCTCTTCCTTCAACGCTGCTACCTCAGCCTTGTCCGCCATATTCTATTTCTAATAATATCGACTCGAATGTTCTCCTGTCTCTAGATCTAGACTTTACTATCTCTACTGTCTGTTGACAGGAGATCCACTGTGTATAGAGGGATATGTGGGTTTTACCTTTTACGTTGGGCGCCACTTGTTACGTCTTCATATTAGATGAAACTCTTTAGACAGGGAAAACGACAAATCACCGTTTATAAATACTTTAATCTTTATTAACACTGAAAACACTTTCTTGTTCATATTCCTCCATTTTGGTTTCTTCCTATTTTCAACACGCATTCGCACCATTTCACATTTACACTAAGATGCGCACGTTTTCACATTTACACTAAGATGCGGTCTAAGATCTAAGGCATCTAAGCATACTAGTATAATTGAAGATCCGTACAACAAGATATACTGCATTATTATATTTAAATATCTATATACATACATAAAAGACTGCAGGACTGTAGATCTATATATATTATTATATATATACATGATACAGGGGGTAATTATACTTACTTTTTAATCTCATCGTCTGTAACTCGTTCTTTTTCCCATTGGAAAACTGCTGCAGACAACATGGCCAACAATGGTTTACTTTTAATGCCAACATTTTTCTTTATTTTCTGCATTAGTACTTGTTCTCCATACAGACGTTGATATAAAACAATAATCTGAAAAGCTCTTCTGAGCCTCAATGCTGCAACCCGGTTACATTGTTGCGTTAAAAGAAAACTAACAAGATTTAGCTTAATACCAATATTATTTATCAAAAGTCTCATCTTCTCTTGAGCATTTTGTCCTAAAAGAAATTTCGCTGAGCCATCGGTAAATCCACTGAATGATGACTTTACACATCTTTGAATGATGGTTGACAGCATTTGGCTAGCTGTCACTTTACTAAAAAAGCTACCCAAGGCCATGGGAAAACAAAACTGTAACTGTAGCAGTGCCAGTAGACTGAGTTGTCTCAGTTGAGTTGATACTAATACTTAGAAATACTACTTCTAGATCTAGTTAAATCTAGTAATGTATAGAAGATAATTAGATTTACTATGATTTAGTCTTGAAACTTACTTACTTAGTCGACTTAGACTGCATTAAAATTTTAAATGATTTTAAAGTCATTAGACTGATTAGATCTAGATTCTATTCTTAACTCTAGATCTAGATCTGCCTAAATTAGGCTAAATATTAAAATAACTATATTACTTAGTGAAACTTATTCTAAATCATAGATCTGTAACAATTTAATATTACTCCATAGACTCAATATTATTAGTCTGTACTGTTAAGTTAATAGTTATTAATACTTAATACTGTGTTAAGTGTGTTGACACTGAGCGTGTTCTCTGAGTAATGACACTGTGACTGTCAGACACTGAGACAGTATTGAAATTGTCTCTACTGACTCTATTGATCTACTCTCAGTCTGTAACTGTAGTTGTAGTGTAGATAGATCCAGATCTAAACATGTAATAAGCTTTTATCATAATAAATCATGTGTATATTAGATCTAGTCTTGTCTAGATATCTATCTATCTATATCTAGAGTCTAGAATCTATATTTAAAATGCATTTTATCAGGTCAACTGTTGAAATAGGTTACGGAAGACAGCATGGATAATAAAATTGCAGTTGACCTTCAACCTTGCTCTTCCGCTAACAAAGTACACTCTTATTAGAAATTCGCTAATTTACAACTGTAGACTAGAATGAAAAAAGTATAACACTATAAAAATTAAAATAATTTAAAAAAAAACTCATCTGATCTTATCCAATAGATTAAGAGTACAGATGCTACTTTAAAAAAAATAAAATAATAATTACGTCTTGCGCATTTCATGTGTCAATCTAGTCATGCATGCTAATCAACTCCACTGTCGTAAGTTTCCCCGGGTGATTTTATTTTAATAATAAAAAAAACAAAAAACGTTAAACTTGGCTCATCATAAATCATAGATCACTAAATACAAAAGCAGCCTTTTTGGAGGAGGTTTGGACTAGGAAGTAGAGCAGTAGACTATATTCGACTTTGAAGAAACATCCGAAACATGTTAAGCAAACAAATATGAAATAAATCTACAAGACTTTAAGCAATAGCCAGCGAAAGCAAACTACCTAATGTCGAGAGGTTGTAAGTGGGTTTGCCCCCATTTAGCAAAAAGGGGAGGGGGGGGGGGGGTAAACTCACCTTCTCCCTACAATAAAAAAAAAAAAAACTAATTATATTTAAATTAGTTAATGTCACCCCCCTATTTAAAAAAGGAGAAAAATCTGATCCAGGAAACTACAGACCAGTATCACTTACCAGCATCACATGTAAAATCCTAGAACACATAATATGTAGCAACATCATAAACCACTTAGACAAACATAATGTCCTCACCCCATACCAACATGGCTTTAGGAAATATAGATCATGTGAAACACAACTAATAGGACTTATTGATGATTTTTCTAAAGATTTAGATAATAGTGAACAAATAGATTTTTCCAAGGCTTTTGACAAAGTTCACCACCATAGTTTGCTTAAAAAATTAAAATATTTCGGCATTAATGGTCCACTGCATCAGTGGATTAAAGATTTTCTGATAGGGAGAGAACAAACTGTAATAATAAATGGCTCTAAATCAACACCAATAACAGTAAACTCAGGTGTACCTCAATGAACAGTCTTGGGTCCACTACTATTTTTAATTTACATAAATGATTTACCAAGATTCAGTGACAGGACAATGCTAAAGGAGTTATCCATCCACCACGTCGCTTAGCAGCATCGCTACGCAAGAAAGTTGAAGAAAAACTTAAAGAAATGCAAGCTGATGGATTTATTACTCCAGTACATGAACCTACTGAATGGGTTAGCTCCATGGTTGTTTCCGTTCAGGTATGACAAAGTTAGAATATGTATTGATCCAAAAGATCTCAATAAAGCAATCAGACGGGAACATCACCCGATGAAAATATTGAAGATGTGATCACTAACAGTCCTGGTTCGAAGATATTCTCAATTCTCGATGCCAAGTCAGGTTTTATGCAAATAAAACTTGAACGTGAATCTTCTTTTATCACAACTTTCAACACACCTCTAGGAAGATTTAGATGGTTACGATTACCTTTTGGTATCAAATCAGCGCCAGAAATTTACCAAAGAATTATGGATGAAATGCTTCAAGGTATTGAAGGAGCATATGTCATCATAGACGACATTCTAGTAGCTGGTAGAGATGTTGAACATCAGGATCACATTTTGAAACAAGTCATGCAAAGAGCAACGGAGTACAATCTAAAGCTGAACTATGACAAGTGGAAGTACGCAAAAGTAAGGCAAAACAGAGTACCTTATATGGGCCATATCTTGTCAGAGAAAGGTTTAGAACCAGATCCAACAAAGATAAAGATGGAATCAGAAGATTTCTAGGTTTAATTCAGTACCTAACAAAATTTATTCCTAATCTAAATCAAGCAGATGCTCCAATATGAAAGCTTCTAAAAGATTATATAGAATTTCAATGGAATCATGAACAAAACAAGAGTTTTGAAGAATTGAAACATCTTTGTACAAAACCTCTAGCTTTGGCATATTATGATGTCAACAAGAACGTAGAGATAGAATGTGATGCAAGTAAAGATGGACTGGGAGCAGTATTACTTCAGGATGGTCGTATAATTGCATACGCATCAAGAGCTCTCACGAATACAGAAACAAGATATGCTCAGATTGAGAAGGAAATGCTTTCAATTGTGTATAGTACAAGCAAACTTCACTGCTACATATTTGGTAGATAAGTAACAGTTTATAATGATCACAAACCTCTGGAGCAAATCTTCAAGAAACCGTTATTGTAAGCACCAATGAGAATACAGAAGATGCTAATAAGACTATAGTGGTATGATCTGAAAGTCTGTTACAGAAAGGGCAAGAAAATTTCATTAAAAACCATCTTAAAAGCATTATAGAAAATCATATACCAACTAAATATACATCAAACAAAATAAATAAATGCTGGTTTAATAATAGACTAAAGAAGCTTTGTAAACAGAAGGAAAACCTATATAGAAAATTTAAAGAACCAAGGCAGAAAGAGTTTACAAAAAGTATATAAAAATTAAACACCTAACCCAAAAAGTAAGCAGACAGCTGCAGAGTGAATACATAAACAATGTAATATCTAAAGATAACAACAAAAACCTATGGTCATACATAAAGTCTAAGAAAATGGAAACAACAGGCATAGCGCCATTAAAAGATGAACATAACATAATACATAATGATAATGAAACTAAAGCAAACATCCTAAACAAATACTTTGCATCAGCATTCTCAGCCCCAGGAGACAAAGACATATTACTGAATTTGAACCAAGTAGACAACATAGAAGATATAGTAGTACAAGAAAATGGAATTCAAAAACTATTAGCCAACATAAAACCAAATAAAGCGTCTGGACCTGATGGTATTCCAGCTAGATTACTCAAAGAACTTAGCAATGAGCTAGCCCCAGTGTTCAAAATACTCTTTCAGGCTTCGCTTAACCAGGGCAGAGTACCAAAGGACTGGAAAGAAGCTAATGTCACCCTCCCCCCCTATTCAAAAAAGGAAGAAAATCTGACCCAGGAAACTACAGACCAGTATCACTTACCAGCATTACATGTAAAATCCTAGAACACATAATATGTAGCAACATCATAAACCACTTAGACAAACATAATGTCCTCACACCATACCAACATGGCTTTAGGAAATATAGATCATGTGAAACACAACTAATAGGACTAATTGATGATTTTTCTAAAGGTTTAGATAATAGTGAACAAATAGATGCTATCTTACTAGATTTTTCTAAGGCTTTTGACAAAATTTACCACCATAGTTTGCTTAAAAAATTAAAATATTTCGGCATTAATGGACCACTGCATCAGTGGATTAAAGATTTTCTGATAGGGAGAGAAAAAACTGTAATAATAAATGGCTCTAAATCAACACCGATAACAGTAAACTCAGGTGTACCTCAAGGAACAGTCTTGGGTCCACTACTATTTTTAATTTACATAAATAATTTACCAAATTGCATTAGTTCAGGAACAAAAGTCAGATTATTTGCAGACGATTGCATAATATATAGAACAATAAAAACAACACAAGACACAGATATTTTACAAAGAGAATTAGATGAATTACAGAAATGGGAATCAAATTGGAGCATGTCTTTCCACCCAGAAAAATGTCAGTTGTTAAGACTAACAAAAAAAAAACTAAAACAAATTAATTCCACTTATCTTATTCATGGCAAACCAGTGTCACGTATTACGAATTGAATTCTAATTTTTAAAATGGCTTGCCTAGGGGAACGTGGCAATAGAAAAGCAGTTGTGTCACTTATCTTAAGTCTGAATTTAATCAAAGACTTACAATGAATAACAAAAAAAAAATGACACAAGAAATCGGAAGGTAAACTATCAACTTAATGTTTAATCAAATATAAAGTTACAAGAAAGAAAAATAAACATTTACTCAATACAGAATTGATGTGTTGACCAAAACCCTTTTACAAAAATGGCATGTAAAAATATTACAATACAAGAGTTTGAAAATATAATTACAAATACAAGCAAGGCCTTGAATAAAAAAACTTACACGATCAAGTGGTATACCACGCACGGGTAGCGCAATGTCTCCGCTATTCTGTCCCACGGCTGTCTCCGTATGTCTGTCCGTCAACGTTACGCGAGCGGTCTTTATATAATCTACCACGCGTCGATATCCAGTATATTCTAGAACAGAAAGTCATCAACACCCAGATCTAGAACGCTCTTCAAAGAGACAGAAGAAAAGAAAAAAAAACACCCTCCTTTCAACCAGAGGTACACACATAGGTCAAGGACCGGTCACTGTCTGTGTGGCTTGACGAATAAAAAAAACTTATTACACAAGGGGCAGACAACCTCCCCGTCTCTCGACCGCAACAGGTCAAAGAAGAAAAAAAACAATGCCTAGATACGTAACACCTCCCTCCTAAAAATAAAAAGTTTACATTTCCACGAAATGGAAATCTTTTTAAAATAATTACGAAAATGATATTTACATTACAGAATGTATTTATCATGATATATATATATAAAAAATATACATCAAAATACTTTTTACAATCTAGATAAGGCATCGGCGATAACATTTTCGCTGCCTTTTATGTGTTTAAGATCTAGGTTGCACTCTTGTAAAAACAAACCCCACCTGAGAAGTCGTTGGCTCTTGCCAGACATTCTGTGGACAAATGTAAGGGGACCGTGGTCAGTAAATACAACCAGTGGCCATCCAGACCCACTGATATAAAAATCAAAGTGTTGTATAGAAAGAATCAACCCAAGACATTCTTTTTCCACAGTAGAATAATTTCTTTGATGTCTATTAAATTTCTTGGAAAAGAAACAAATAGGATGCTCTACTTGGAAATAATCTTCTTGGTAAAGGACTGACCCAACACCTGTCACTGGCGTCAATAGCTAACCTAAAAGGTTTTCCGAAGTCAGGAGCCATCAAAATGGGGGAGCTAGATAATATCTGCTTAATTTGGTTAAAGGCTTTCTGACATTCATCCGTCCAAGTAAATCGGACGTTCTTTCTCAGGAGGTTTGTTAAAGGACTGGCAATGACAGAAAAATTTTCGCAAAATTTTCTATTATATCCAGACATTCCCAAAAATCTTCGGAGTTGTTTCCGATCAGCAGGAATAGGGAAAGCTTGGATAGCTTCTACTTTGGCCATTACAGGTTTCACCTGGCCTTGTCCTACAATATGGCCTAAGTATTGGAGGGAAGCCTGGCAAAAATCACTCTTACTCAGGTTTACAGTAATTTTTGCATGTAACAGTTTAGTAAAAAGACAATGCAGTTGTTTACAATGGCTAGAAAAATCTTGGCTAAAAATTACTACATCGTCTATGTATGCGTGGCAATTCTCCATGTCAGCAAGCAGGGCATTTATCATTCTCTGGAAAGTGGCAGGAGCATTCTTCATGCCAAATGGCATCACTTTGTATTGGTACAGACCATCAGGGGTGACAAAGGCGGAGATTTCCTTTGCCCTATCAGTCAGGGGAACCTGCCAATAACCTGAAAGTAGGTCTATTTTGGTGATGTACTTAGCGTCACCAGTACGATCTATGAGATCGTCTATCCTAGGGATAGGAAACGAATCGGTCTTTGTTACAGCATTTACCTTACGGTAGTCTGTACAAAAACGATAAGTCTTGTCCTGTTTAGGTATCAAGACACATGGGGAGCTCCAGCTACTGGAACTTGGTTCAATGAGGTCATTTTCAAGCATATACTTGATTTCTGACCTAAGTATGGCAAGTTTTTCAGGGTTGACCCTGTAAGGATGCTGCTTGACTGGAGTAGCCTCGCCAACATCTACATCATGCATTATAACATTAGTCTGTTTTGGTACATCAGAAAAAATGTCATTAAATTCATTAATGAGCTTCATGATAACTGGCCTTTCTGTCGAAGACAGATGAGACAGTTTTACATCCAAATTCTGTAATACAAAAGAATTAGGTATTTTGTATTGTCCAAATTTCTCCTTTACAATATCATCATCCATAGGAGAAACATGGCTATTTGAACAACTTTTGACTGTATTTAAAACACAATTACTCTTCTCTGAGTGATCTGGCCTAGATACATAAGGCTTCAGCATGTTTATATGACATAGCTGAGTCTTTTTCCTACGGTCAGGAGTTTTGATTGTGTAATTGAGGTCACTCCTTTTGGTCTCAATTTCATAGGGACCAAAATATCTGGCTTGCAAGGGTTGACCTGGTATGGGCAAAAATACAAGCACCTTATCCCCGGGAGAAAATTCTCTAACACGGGCCTTTCTATCATACCAGCGTTTCATGCTGGATTGGGTGTTTTGTAAATTATTTTTGGCCAGAACACAAGCATCATAAAGTCTAGTTTTAAACTTAATTACATAGTCTAAAAGTCCTTCAGTGGCTGTTGGTGACAACAAAGTCTCTTTTATACATTTCAAGGGACCGCGCACCGAATGGCCAAAGACTAAGTCAAAAGGGCTGAATCCCAACGATTCTTGGACGGATTCACGGGTTGCAAACAGCAGCATGTGGATTCCTTCGTCCCAGTCTTTTTCGTGCTCAAAGCAATAGGTTCGGATCATGTTCTTGAGAGTCTGATGGAATCGCTCAAGAGCGCCTTGCGACTCGGCATGATACGCACTTGACATGCAGTGTTTGATGCCCAACTGAGTCATGACTTGCTTGAAAAGATTGGCCGTGAAATTCGTTCCTTGGTCTGATTGGATGGACTTTGGTAGACCAAATAGAGTAAAGAACTTGATTAAGGCCTTTACAATGTTTGATGCTTTTATGTTCCTTAGAGGAATAGCCTCAGGAAAACGAGTTGAAGCACACATAATGGTCAACAGGTATTGGTTGCCAGCTTTTGTCCTTGGGAGAGGACCAACACAGTCAATAAGTACTCTGCTGAAAGGTTCTTCAAAGGCTGGAATCGGCTTCAGAGGAGCAACAGGGATCTTTTGATTTGGCTTGCCAACCATCTGACAGGCATGACAGGATCGGCAGTACTGGATGACATCTTTCTTCAAACGTGGCCAGAAGAAGTGTGACATAATCTTGTGGTATGTCTTGTATATGCCGAGATGACCTGACATTGGTGTGTCATGAGCCAGATTCATGATGTACGCTCGGTATCTTTCTGGTAACACTATTTGATGGCATATTCTCCATTCTTCTTCGTTGGATGCGTCTGGAGGTTTCCATTTCCTGAAGAGCATATCGTCTTGGATGTAGTAGCACGTTGATGCTAGCTCTGCCTCTTGTGATGTCATTGCGGTTTCTCGGAGTTTGGCGAGCTCTGGATCCTTCTTTTGGTCATCAATCAACTGTTTTCGAGTTGATGCCGGCTTTTCAGAATTTGGCGTTGGTTCTTCTTCAAGAGAAGCAAAGAATGTGGTGCTCAAGTCCACATCATCTTGGTTACTGTTGGCCTTGACGACGTTCTCTTGTTGAGATGCTTTCAACCTCATTGCCCTTGTTACTGCACACGCTGGATATAACTCTAGGTCTTCCTCGGGTGTGGCAGATAAGTCGGGTGTTTGAGTGACGATGGGTTCGGCTATCACCTTTCCACCTGCTAAGTCATTGCCTAACAGCAACGAGATGCCTTCCAATGGTAATGTTGGTCGGACACCTACAACAACCGGTCCAGTAATAAGATTTGACTTTATGTCGATTAGATGTAGAGGCACATCTATACATCCAAGCTCTACGCCTCGTAACAGGATGCTCTTCCCAGTCGATGATGATTTTGACAAGGGCAAGATACCCTCTAAAAGTAGCGATTGTGAGGCACCTGTGTCTCTCAAAATGGTGATAGGTCGTAGACTTGTAGAATCACCGGGTAGTGATACAAATCCTTCCGAAATGAAAGGCTTAAAATCCTCTAATAAAACATCAATTTTGGTTGATGCAGACTGGACTTGGGTCGAACTCTCGCTGGAGTCATTGACATCTCTAGGAGACGCAGTGGAGAAACTCTTTCTTGAGTCAGTAGAACATCTTTTGGATGTATTTGGAGAACTCTTGATGGAGTCATTGGAACATCGGGGTGATGTCTTATGGGAACTCTGGATAGAGTCATGGGAACATCGGGATGATGTATTATGGGAACTCTGGATAGAGTCATTGGAACATCGGGGTGATGTCTTATGGGAACTCTGGATAGAGTCATTGGAACATCGGGGTGATGTCTTATGGGAACTCTGGATAGAGTCGTTGGAACATCGGGGTGATGTATTATGGGAACTCTGGATAGAGTCATTGGAACATCGATGTGATGTATTTGAAAAACTCTTATTTGAGTCATTGGAACATCGGCTTGATGTATTTGAAAAACTCTTGTTTGAGTCATTGGAACATCGGCTTGATGTATTTGAAAAACTCTTGTTTGAGTCATTGGAACATCGGCTTGATGTATTTGAAAAACTCTTGTTTGAGTCATTGGAACATCGGCTTGATGTATTTGAAAAACTCTTGTTTGAGTCATTGGAACATCGGCTTGATGTATTTGAAGAACTCACTGTTGAGTCATTTGAACACCGTGGAGACATTTTCGGAGAGTCTTGTACAGTCAATACATTTGAAACAGGTGGTGTCGAGGTATTCTTGATATGACTTGAGGATGAGGGAGTAAACCTCGACGACCACTGTACTGTGCAAGCGCTGACTTTTGAAGGAGCTTTTTCGTTTCTCTTCTTCAGTTTCCAGCAATCGTCAATTTTATGGCCTTCTCGTTTGCAGTAGGAACAAGTAGCTTTACTTGTAGTAGGTTTTCTGTCGTTTGTACTGCTGTTCTTGATGGAGTTGCTAGCAGTGGACTCAGGCTGTTTGACTTGTTTTGGCTTGACATCCGTCGTATACTTGGCAAATTGATGTGATATTATATAATCGTCTGCCAACACTGCAGCCTTGTGCACATTTTCCTCGCCACGATCAGCTATATGCGTACGGACGTCCAGCCGCACACAACTCTTGAACTCTTCCATCAGCATTAGGTTCTTGAATTTGGCAAAGTCGGTGCCGATTTCCTTGGAAGTGAGCCATTTCTCAAAGCGTCGCTCCTTTTCCCGCAGGAATTCTACATGGGTTTGGCCATCCGATTTGCGACAATCCCTGAACTGCTTTCGGTAAGCTTCCGGAACAAGTTCATATGCCTTAAGAATTAAGGCCTTAACAACATTATAATCTTTTTGTTGTTCAATGGTCAAAGAACAAAATACCTCTGCAGCTCTACCAGTCAAAACTGTTTGCAGCAAAGTGGGCCACAAAGTTTCAGGTACATTAAAATTTTTCACACAAAGTTCAAATTGTGGAAAATAATTGTCAATTGTGGCTTCATTAAAGCGTGGAATTATTTTCAAAAATTTTGTTGCTTCAGCAGTATGACTGGCAGGGGAAGAATCTGGTCTTACATTAGCAGCTAACTCTAATTTTTTTAACTCTATTTGTAATTTCATTTCCATTTCTTTCTGCTCTCTCTGCTCTCTAGCCATTTCCTTCTGGGCTTCTATTTCCATTTGTTTTAATTTTATCTGAAGTTCTAAATCTGATTTACCCTCATCGGGTCTAAGAGTTTCTAAAAGGTCTTCAGAAAATACTTCCTCATCTACATAATGGATTACAATGTTATCTCTTATTTCTTGTTTAAGGGCATTTGATTTTATTTTTAACCCTAAATGTTTTGAAATAAGGACCAGTTCCTTCCTAGTAAAAGCATCAAGTTCTTTCACAGAGGGATTTGCAAGAAAAACCTGAATATCCATGACTAACTAGCAACTATTACAAGCAAAAAAATATGTATACAATGTAAATATACAGTACAAAATCAGTACAACAAAAAAACCTTAAGAGAGTTTGGTCAATACTATTGATACTTTACTTCCGACTCTTTGAACCAAAAAAAATTTTGTTAAAGTCAACTTCGCCTTTACAAAATTACTCAAGTAAGACGAAAATAGGTTCAGAAAAATATCCGGGACGAAAGCCCTCAAACTTCTTTTGTCACGTATTACGAATTGAATTCTAATTTTTAAAATGGCTTGCCTAGGGGAACGTGGCAATAGAAAAGCAGTTGTGTCACTTATCTTAAGTCTGAATTTAATCAAAGACTTACAATGAATAACAAAAAAAAAATGACACAAGAAATCGGAAGGTAAACTATCAACTTAATGTTTAATCAAATATAAAGTTACAAGAAAGAAAAATAAACATTTACTCAATACAGAATTGATGTGTTGACCAAAACCCTTTTACAAAAATGGCATGTAAAAATATTACAATACAAGAGTTTGAAAATATAATTACAAATACAAGCAAGGCCTTGAATAAAAAAACTTACACGATCAAGTGGTATACCACGCACGGGTAGCGCAATGTCTCCGCTATTCTGTCCCACGGCTGTCTCCGTATGTCTGTCCGTCAACGTTACGCGAGCGGTCTTTATATAATCTACCACGCGTCGATATCCAGTATATTCTAGAACAGAAAGTCATCAACACCCAGATCTAGAACGCTCTTCAAAGAGACAGAAGAAAAGAAAAAAAAAACACCCTCCTTTCAACCAGAGGTACACACATAGGTCAAGGACCGGTCACTGTCTGTGTGGCTTGACGAATAAAAAAAAACTTATTACACAAGGGGCAGACAACCTCCCCGTCTCTCGACCGCAACAGGTCAAAGAAGAAAAAAAAACAATGCCTAGATACGTAACACCAGTAACAGACTAAAAACACAAAATACCTACGCGTTATAATAAATGAAAAACTGTCATGGAATCCACATATTGATGAAACTATAAAAAAATCAAACAAAGCATTAAGATTTATTAAAAGAAATTTCTATAAATCAAATAAGAACATAAAATTAAAATGTTATTTAACCTTGGTTAGGCCAATAATAGAATATGCATCCTCCGTTTGGGACCCCTCAACTCAAGAAAAAATTAAGAAACTGGAACAAACACAAAATAGAGCAGTGAGATTCATAACAAACGAATATTCACATTTGACTAGAGTAACACCTTTAGTAAAATCACTAAATTTAGAAAGCCTTCAGGACAGAAGACTCAAAAGTAAAGTAGCAATTATACATAAAACACTAAACCATAATCTTCAAATACAAAAACAAAATTAAATAAAATACTCTGAAAGAAACAAAGATAAAGGCACATTCCTCGTCCCATATGCTAGGACAAATTTATACAAATACTCCTTCTTCCCTAGTGCTATTAGAGCATGGAATGGGTTGCCTGAGCTAGCCAGGATAACCAGTGACTTGGCAGAATTTAAGTCATTGGTTAATATGCATGACTAAATGCATGACGCGTAGGACGTAATCATCTTCTTTTTTGAAGTAACGTCTGTATTATATAAGATAAGAAGATAAATGTTTATCTCCGATACACTTTCTCGTGCACATCTACCAAATACTGATATACAGACATGTGAATTTACAGATGATTCAATGCATATGATCTCTGTAAGTGATTCGAAATACAGTGAAATTCAAGACTGTACTTGCAAAGAACTTTTAATGCTTTGGGGAGTAATTATGACTGGTTGGCCAGATACAAGAAGCAAGACTCCAATTGAAGTCATACCATATTGGGTTCAAGAGACCAGTTATCAATTTCTGATGGTATTATATACAAAGTATAAATAATGTATAGTATAAATAATGTATAGTATAAAGAATGTATAGTATAAATAAATGGATAGTATAAATAGTGTATAGTAAAAATAAAAGTAGTAATGTAGTAAAAAAAAACAAAAAAAACAATAACAATGTTTATTATCAAATTTTATGCCACAAAAGTTTTTGTTCATAACATTTAGAAATAAATAATACGAGTAAATTTTGTTATGTCTCCTAACAAAATATACTATATATACAACTTTGTGTGTATTATGAATATGTCAATTCACCAATATCATTTATGGGGTTTGTGTATTTCACATCATTTTCTTATTACTTTCGCTTGTTTTTTTGTTTGTTTAAGAAGTGGAACATTTCTATTTTCAAAAATATTTCTTAAGTAATTATCATAGACATATTTATATATTCTATGCCTATGGTAATTTCTATAATTTACAGGTAAAAAGAAAGTGAACATATAACCAGAAAAAATGATACAATTTTTCGTTTACACAAAAATTGTTTATTTAATTTATTTAATATATGGTATCTCCTGCTACATATTTAAAATATGCTCGGTGTAGGTCCAGTCTTCAATTGTGCGTCTTTATCTCCATCAAGAGAAATTGTATCCCCCAAATCACCATTTTTTAAATAAAGTTATATTTTCGAAGTTTCGTTGCTTTTACGGACGTTAAAATAATCAAAATACTTTAAAAAAATGTCTTTTGGAAATAAAAATCAATGGGTGTAGTTTAGTGCGCTTGGAAGAATTCACATATAATTTGGGGGAGGGGAAGTATGTTATTACCATGGTCTCAGGTATAATTTTATTATTTTGGTGTTCATTGTTTACTTTTTGTTTCATTTGGTGCCACCATATTCACTTCGCCTATGGCCTCCAGTTACATAGGGCCGGCACTGATTGTAACTAGTGAACCAGAACAAAAGAACCAACAAGTGTTCGAACCGCTAATAACAAGACGCCAGATATCGCATACAGCATGGAATATGCATCCTCTGTTTGGGACCCTTCATCTCAAGAAAACATTAAAAAACTGGAACATACACAAAATAGAGCAGTGAGATTCATAACAAACGAATATTCACATTTGACTAGAATAACATCATTAGTAAAATCACTAAATTTAGGAAGCCTTCAGGACAGAAGACTCAAAAGTAAAGTAGCAATTATACATAAAACACTGAACCATAATCTTCAGTTACAAAAACAAAATTTAATAAAATACTCTGAAAGACACAAAGATAAAGGCAAATTCCTCATTCCATATGTTAGGAAAAATTTGTACAAATGCTCCTTCTTCCCTAGCGCTATTAGAGCATGGAATCGGTTGCCTGAGCTAGCCAGGAAAACCAGTGACTTAGCAAATTTATGTCATTGGTTAATATGCATGACGTAATCATCTTCTTTTTTTTTAAAGGACGTCTGTATTATATAAGTTAAGAAGCTCTCAGAGAAAGTCTCAAAATACTATTATGATACAAGGAATGGAGTTAAGAATGAGCCTCCGATACAAGACGGAACGGAGTCAGATTGCAACTTAAATCTAAATAAAAACTAGGAACTATAGTTTCATAAGACACAAAGCTATGATCATATTTAATCAAAGGTAAAAAACAGGTCTACAGAAATAAACAGGAAATACATCAGAGTGTTTGCTGAGAAAGCAATTAACAGCTTTGACAACAAGACTTTCTAGATGACTTATCAAAACAGCCAGAAGTCTAGAGAGTCCAAGATGTTGTAGGGCCGCAACCACAAACACCTCTGGACCACACTTGGGGGGCTTACCATAGGTAACACGCTCAGGCAGAGTGGTGAACAAGCCCAAGATAATACAATTGTTTAGTGTCTATTTCCTTTTGTTGATGTGGCACGCGACACAAGTGTCGGAAATTAAAATGGTCCGCAGGACTAATAAAGTTGGGCATCACTGGACTATGGTAACACCATTAGTAGCATAAATAAACTTGAAGATACAATGTAAAGTAGCAATAATATATAAAACACTGAAGTATAATTTACAAATACAAAAAAAAAAGACAGCCTAATAAAACACTCAGAAACGCACAAAGTTAATGGCACATTTCTTATTCTATATGCTAGAAGTAATTCATACAAATACTTCTTCTAACCTAGTACCATTAAAGCAAGGAACGGGTTGCCTGAATCAGCCAGGAAAACTAACGTCTTAGCAGTGTAGGTGAAATTAGGAACATGTACATTGTACAACTAGAGATACACAGGATACTCACTGGAACATCTGTAATTTATAATATAAGGGAGATAACGTTAAAATTTTACCCAACGACATAGGAAAATATATAGGTCTGTGCTTTTATCATTGAACAGGGGGCTTAACCAAGAAAAGTATCGTTTTTTTGTTTTCATGCTTCGATTACTCGACTAGATCTAAGATCTAGGTTACACTCCAGAGAGGTATTTGAATGGGTAACTCCACAGGAAAAATAGGATCCTTCTACAACACTGTCAACAGTAAGTAGATCTAAAATCTAAGAAGTTTGTTGAACAGATGTAGATTCGAGATCCTATCTACTTTATCTAGACCAGATTATATTCTACTAGATATATATAAATCTAGAATTACTACTCATCTACTACCAAATAGAATACAATACAAGTTGATAATCTAGATCACTACTTTCTGCTTGTAACTTTACTTGACTTATTAAATTCTTAAACTAAATTTAAAATTACCAAGACTAGTAAGACTAGCGCTAGGTGACCTAGAGTCTAGATATAGATGTAGATTTAGTAATAGCTATGACTGATATGAGATTCATACTATTCTAGGTAAGTTAGTATATTCTAGTGAGTTCTATATCTAGATAGATTTAGTCAATTTAAACTTGACTCTGAGATTCTACTTGGACTTGGATCTAGGGCTAGGGTCTAGAATAGAACTTATATACTTTATATAGTCTCTTAGGTCTCTACGACTCTAGATTCTAGATGTAGACTCTATGATAACTCTATCTAGATCTAGATTAGGTACAACTCTATCTCTAGAACTAGGATCTAGTCTAGTCTTAAGTAGAATATCTAGATTCTAGCTAAAGACTAAAGTTTCTAAAGTAGCAATCTACTTAATCACATTTACAGCTATCTATATTGGCTAGACATATAGACAGATAAAGATTTAGATCTATATAGTAGGTCATTTTAGGTCTAGGCCGATTAGGCATCTAGGCTATAACTAGATATATAGATTCTAGATATCTATACTAGATCTAAATCTAGATTCTAGATATCTATACTAGATCTAAATCTAGACATTCATATTGTCATATTGTAATTATTGTCATTGGGCTTGGGTATTGTATTAATAATTAATCTAGATTTAATTAATATTATTAATAAATGTATAGAATGTAGATCTAGAATCTAGAAATTTCTATACTGTATTATTTAATAGAGATATATATTTATTAGGCCTATGTATCTAGATTCTAAATCTATATTATAATAGACTGACTGACATGGCACTGACATGTGTGTGTCACTTGACATGCACTAGTGTATAGTATGTTCTGTGGATTTAATAATGAAGTTCTGTAGATTAAGTAGATCTAGATATAGTACTTGTAGTCATCTAGATGTAGATCTACATTCTAGGTCATTAATTATCTAGATTGATCTAAAACTATATATCTAGATCTAGATTCTTTTGAGTCACTATCACATGTAGATTAGAAAACTAGATCTACATTCAGATCATCTAAATGTTAGCCTAGCATGCTAAGATACAACATTTACATGTCTAAAAATTATTAGTTGATATTTTAATTAAAAAACATATCTTGTCTAGTATTGTAATTTTGAACAATTAAAAAAAAAATCTTAAGTCAGAGCAGATTAGCAACAGGAAAAGAAATCTAAGAATTGTTTGTAAATATGGAATCAGGGGTGTACTTTGCATTTCCAATCAACCACCACTTACCCTCTGCTGTTAACCAAAAACAGTCTTGATAATAGTATTCATTTTATGCAGAGGCCTGTGAAGGGGAAGGCATATTGAAAGACATATTTTGTTATATAAAAAAAGGACATATTCAATCTTATTGGGACAGAGACATTTTTTTTTTATAGCTGAGATAAAGACAATATCTAGTTCAGAGTTCAAATGAATGTTTACCCACCTACATCTAAATAAATCAATAACCATTCTCCTAGGGTAAAACCCCAGGAAGGTCCTTTTCTTCATTTTGGAGGCATACTAAACAATAGGGTGTTGGCAAGAGTTTTAAAAAAAAAGGAGTTTCAATGTTGCGATGAATCTGTGTGCCAGAAATAATGTTTCTGTAAACTTTAATACATCTCATACTGGTACATGAAAATAAGAGACAGAGATTTTCTTTAAAGTAGACCATGCTGCATTGATTTATTAAATAGAAGGATAAGTATATGTTTGGGATTAGTCTGCACTTTGAAAAATACTCATCCAATACTTTAAAAAGTTGCGTTGTGCTGGCCACATGACACGCTTGTTAACCATAGACTACAGAAAGAACAGATAACTATTACATCATCTGCCTTATAGATTTCAAGGTCTGAATAGGGAATTTTTATTTATTTTTTTATTATAAAAGTACTCAAGCTGCTTACAAACACAAAATAATCATTTCATGTCTGAAAAGTTGGTAATGTGATTAGTTATAATCTTTTAAAATCTACATTCTATTTCTTTCTGCCTTTCTTGGCAAAAGCCTTTTTAATTTTCTGTATTTTATTATGTAAAAAAGGATTGTTTTGGAAAAGGTCCTTGTTATCCATTTAAAAACAGCAGAAAAAATGTTTAGTTTAAATTACTGACCCTTATCATTTCAAATACTTTATAATTAAGAAAAATATTTTGAGAATTGGCTAGATTTAGGCTGGGTTTGTTTTTTAAAGCATCATTCCACAAGTTGGTTTTATATCAAATTAAACATTTTTGTCCTTTGATTAAGGAAAACCTATTTAAAATTCCTAATGTTTTTGTTATGAATTAATTTTTAGGCTTATTTTTTTACATGTGATGTTAGAGGTCTTCAAACTATGGTCCAGACCAGTCATATTATATCATAGACAAGTGACACATTTTCTAAGTAGTTAAAGTCATTAAAAGCTGAAATCCATTGGTGTATTTAAAAATGTGTACTAAAACATTTCTTAAGAAAATCATTTTTGTTTAAATTAACTTTTCACACACTTGGTCATGATTTAAAATTGTGTCTCAAAGTAGAAGAAAAACTCTTCACTTCTAGTAAGAAGCAGTTATTTGCTAATCAAAAGTCTTACCAAAAGGTCTACAGATTAATCGATTCATGATCGTAGGAATTTCTGAAGTCAAAATATATTCACAATAAATGTCGTGCCAGAATATTAACAATTAATGTTAAGCCGTAACAAACTGACCCATGTCTTTATTATAAGAAAAATTCGACTAAGCTGCTTTACCGTAACACACACAAGCCCATGTATTAAATTAATTACTTCTCTGTATTTTCATATTATTCTAGATTCGTTTTTTTTTTCTCAACTAATCGTAATATAAAATACTATCAGAAATGTGTACTTTCTCCTCATGGTTAGCAATGTATGAGCAATTCTTCTCCTCCACACTTAACGAACACATTAATCTATATGCTATAACCAAGACAAGGTGGTCCACTTTTTAAACTTTAGGGCCAATATCACAGACAGGCGCTTGGGATTTTGATTACAAAAATATGGATTAACTTGAGGAAAAAAATTGTGTACATCGGACTAATTGATTCCATTAATTAATTAATTAACTAATTAATTTAAAAAAAAAGCTATCGTGCGGGTATCGTTCCTACAAAATATTGCGATACAGTAATGCGCGAGTGTTAAGTTCGAATACTATAGATCCTTTTTGTATAATTAACACACAGAAATCGGCTTGGCTAAATATAAGTAGATCTGTATTGATCTTCAAGTAGGTTTTATGTTCACTTTTCAAAAGATTAAGGCAATTGTGTTCTTCCATTGTTGGAATATCTCCGATTCTGATAACTTTGCACAGTTTTCTGATAAGAATTATGCTTAGAAGCATAAAGCTGTTCTGTATAGATTGCTCTGCTTTAGGACCCCCTCTCTCTTTCAGCGTGTTTCATGTTTGTTCTCTGACCTTAGAAGTTCTGCTACTTTCTCCATGATCACAATGTATGCTTGGACGATATTTTTCATATTCGAGAATCTGCAGATTTATTTGTGTGGATGTCATAAACTGTTTTCTGTTTCATGTTTGAGCCCTCCTAACATAATCTATACGATACACGGCTCATTGAAACACTAAACAGAAGTCGTTTCTTAAAGCTAGTACAAATCAGAAGTGTTGTTGAAAAAAAAGTCACCAACTTGCACGAAAGAAATAATACTCTAACCTTTAGTTACCATCTGCTCTTGGTACGTTGATTTATTTCTGTCATCGATAATAAATAAACAGTCAGGATTGTAAGGGGAATGTAATACCTGTCATGAAAACGAGTTTCAAAGAATGAAATTATGGCAATCATTATGGCTCATTTATTCCTACTAAAACCGAAAGAGAACACTTTCTGATGTGTATTATGATTTTGGTCATATATTCATAGTTCGGATGTATGAAATGTAATTGATTTTCTGTAGAAAACACATAAAGCAAAATTCAATAAAGCTCTTAATTCGCTGTATAAATTCAAATAGCATTTTATTTTCTTAATTCTTTACTCATGTTACAAAAATGAAAAAAAAAAAAAACACCGTATCATGGCTTTACTCTAAAGCCAACTCAGCAATTATCTGTTTGTATATAAATATTTCTTATATATCCCTAGGCAATAATTATATAGTTCTCTCACTCATTTCCTTGTTTCTAAACTTGACTGTTTGTCTCTCTTTCTTTCCCGCTGTGGAGTACATTGCACTATTTCAGCACGATGGTACTTGTACTTGTTTATCTGGGTCTCCGCTATAAATTGATTCCATGATCACATCACTCCGTTGTAGACAGTCTTATTTATGAGATTCCATCTCCCGTCTTGGTGAATCTTATAAATGTATAAAACAATGCAACACAGAGACGTTTTTATTTTGTTTGTTTTTAAAGTAAACACTCTGATTCCGAAACCTAAATCATTGAACTTTTTTTCTTTTAAAGCTTTCCGTTTCATCTCTCTTCCTTCCCTCCCCTTTCCTCCTCAATAGTTTAACCAGAAACTAGCCCATAACTCAGACACTGAAACTGAAACCTGAGTGGCCATTCTAAGTTTATAAAGAAAAAAAAAACGATGGCGTGGGTATAAGTCTCTTCCACTGTCTCTTGTGTGTGATCGTGATTCAATGCGTGTTTTGAAACCACCCAAAATAAAACTCTGTTTGACTGCTTCAGCTACCCCCTTTGTAAATTTTAGTCTGAATCCAAGGAATTTTTTTTTTCATCCAGTATTCTATGCAATGAATCAACATACGTGCACACTTTCAATGCATTAACCCTAACCCTAAACAAAAACTACATGTTGTTATCAATAAGCACAAGGAAATCCATTGTATTCATTTGCAAGACTGTTATAACCCATCTCCCCCCTCAAATTAACAGTTTATTTAGTCTTGTTTGTCAAGAGCGGTCCTTCTTGACGAGACTTAAAGAATTCTGTTTGCCGCCTGTGCGTTCGTCTATTTGTGAGCCCCAAACAAAAAAGTAGGGGAAAGCGGCTGGCATTCTTAAAACCCAAAGCAAGGTTATTTCAGACGTCAGATGCATTAGGCGGGTCTCCCTGACATGGCCATTGTCCGCCAGTGTTAGAGCACCTTGCCCACGAATACATTTGTAATTGTCGTCTTAAGCTGCTTCTCTGGCTCGTCGTGTTCTCAGCTGTTTCCTAAACAGTCTCCATTGACAACACTCCCTTGGCCAAAGACACTCTCCAACCCCCGCTAAACTTTTTTTTTATACCAGCGCGTCTTGTTCTTGGGCCTTAGTGCCGGCCCATTACACGGGATGTCTAAATATTTGACCATTAAACGTTTAGCACAGGAAGCAGGGCGATTCCAGCCGCCTGGGACTGTTTGTCATCTGAGTTTTTGTTTTGTTTTGTTTTTGTTGTTGTATTACTTAAAAGAATCCGCCATGGTACAAGTGGAAAATAAGACCAAAGAGCGAAGTACCTTATCCATCACCTCCCCGCATGTTAAAAAAACAGTAGGAAACAGTAAATAACTCAATTCTGTTAGAACTGCAAACAGAAAAAGGGGAGAAGCATGGTTTCTGATCCCAGTGGGCCAGGAACTAGAAGAATGCATGTGTGCCTACATTTCGTGATTGATCATTTGTTTTACAAATGGTCTGGACGTCTAAAGTAGGTCTAATAGTTCCTGACCTGCACTGGAAGGCAAACTGGTCCACTGGCTCGTACCGTCACATTTCGGCCCTAGGTCCACTTTGCTAAGATTTTTGTTTTTAAAGGCCCGAGATTGTAGTTATGACGAACTCTCGGTGACCGCACGGACAAGTTCGATAATCCGCCGGTTGATATTATCATCGTATTTACAGTCCAAACAAGAGTCGCTGATCCGAGAGGAATGATACACTTCAATCTAAGCAAGGTTGATGTCAATGAGATTGGACTTCCGACAATGAATGTGACTTTTGTTCCGTTTCAACAACGTCTTGGTCAGAAGTGATGACATAACCCAGCATTCTGCTCTGTTTTACAATAATCATTCTGACAACGAGTTGTCTACCCCCTACATCACCCCTTCCCTTTACACCAGAGGCCATTAATTCTTGAAAGAAATAGAAGTTGGAAGTGAACACGATAGGGGGTGCATTGACTTGGTGGTAGACCAATGCCGCATGTCGATCAATAGTCAATCTATTTTTCTTTCTCTTGTCTCTACACTGACTGGAATTACAAACTGCATCCACTTGTTCATTGAGACTTTTTTCTTCAATTGTAAAGACCCTTGTGGACAATAAACAGACGAAATTGGATCTTGCGAAGCAAAGAAATTTGGCATCAAGACAGAGAACAAGTCACTACAATAGCTGTGTGTGAGTTGTTATCAAGGACGTTTTTATTCTCGTTCGAAATGGGCTTGATCTTTCTATTCCAAAGAATTAAACAAAAACTACAAGCTGATTAAAGTATTTTTTTAACCAACATTAAAATGTATAGTTTTGTTGGCAATAAGTTGATGATTTTTTGTTTATTAGTTTCACAGCCGGTTACCTCAGACTATTTTCACTCGTCCTGAAATGTCATATCGGACTCAGTGATCACATTGTGTTGTCCACCCTTCCCCTTCTTTTGCTGAAGCGCTTGAAAGTTATCATGACAAATTACACAAAGGGTCAGAGGCCATGTGGTGAAAAGACTATGGTATTAAATCTTTGTATACCGCACTCAAGTTTCTTTCAGTCCCAGCAATCCTTCGTTATCATCTCATTGTGCTTGTGAGCATGTTTAGTAGTTTTCAGCTTTGACATTTTGACCTCCCCCCCTCTTTTTTTTGTAATGGCGTGACATTTTAGTGCTAACTATTTTAAAAACATTAGATTTGACATTGATTTTGCTCTTTATGTTATTAATGACGCGTGAGAGTTAAATTTAAAGTTAAAGATAAAACATTAGGAATCACTTTTTGATACCACCTGATGATTCCATGTCACTTCACTTATCGATACCACCTGATGATTCCATGTCACCTCACCTATCGATACCACCTGATGATTCCATGTCAACTCACTTATCGATACCACCTGATGATTCCATGTCACCTCACTTATCGATACCATCTGATGATTCCATGTCACCTCACCTATCGATACCACCTGATGATTCCATGTCAACTCACTTATTGATACCACCTGATGATTCCATGTCACCTCACATATCGATACCACCTGATGATTCCATGTCACCTCACCTATCGATACCAACTGATGATTTCTATGTCACCTAACTCGACACCACCTGATGGTTCCATTGCATTAGTAGCACAATGTTGTTAAGATTAACCAATGAAACAATTTTACAATATTTATTTTTGTCAGTTTCTTTGTTCTTTAAATCTTCACAACTCAGGTATTTAACTTGCAGAATTCAGGAATCTAATTTTTTTAACCAACTTATTTCATTTTAAACTGTATGACCATGCATTGTCTTGGAGCGGTAATAAATAAACATACTAAGAATACACATATATATCGATATATGTATATATACAAAAACCCACCAAGGGGAAAAAATACATGACCGGCAATATTGTCAGTAGCTGCTGACAGGTTAAAATAAAATGCGCTCACACACTGATAGACCTAAACACACACACACACGTACTACTATTTTGGATGAAGCGCCGGTGCTCCGTGTTTTGTCATTACACTACTGTCTCTAATCCTTTCAGAAATTTACCCTGCATTTACGACCTAACTGGGGGAGATAAAAGCTACCAGAAAAAAAAAATCTCGCTGGCTTTTAATGGTGTTAGTTATTTTCTAAATGTATATTCTCTATACTTTCTTTTTTTTTCCTCTTCTTTTTGTTCTAACACAGTTCCATTAAAAAAAAAGTGTTTCCGGACTAAGTTTCTAGCCAGACAGAATACATGTGCAGGTATAAAAAAAAAACGCCCAATTCATAGATTGTCATCAGCCTCTCTAGGGACATTATCGGAATCTATTTTAGCATCGAAGCCTTGCAAGCATTTCTTGCAAATTTATTACAGATCCCACTATATTGGATTAGTTGCTCGACGGACTGTAGTCTGTTTTCTTCCCTTGTGTAGCTCTCTTCATTTCCTTTTTGTTCCCTTCCTTTCTTCGTAAAACATTTGTTCAAGAGAAATAGTGTTTCGAAAGGTTTTACGTTCTATTTGAGAACTGTGTATGATGCATCGCACTTCCAGTTGACTTATTGATGTCCCTGTTTACAAATTGTTGTAAGTTGATTCCTGTGTAACTGAAAACGAAAGTTCGAGGAAGCTGGAGAGGCTATACCAAGTTAGTCAAGATCCCAGAAAGCAAACTAGTGAATGACTATATCGATTACAAGGACAAACAGACACATAAACTCCTTTGTTCCTCTGGGAATCAAATATAAACATTTCACGTGTAACTTTTAAGTGAATCTGGCGTGAATGTATATTTTGTTTTCTATAGTTGTAATGTTTTGTTTGGTGTAATGCTCACATCGTGAGACAACTTTCCTAATGGCACTGCCAGGGTCGAGCTTCTTTAGAGAGAAACAAAATTCATTGTAGTCCACTGAGAAATTTTCTGGTGATGTGGCAGGTCTGACAGGCAACAAGAATCTTCTTAGGGATGTTAAAGGTGTCTGTGAGTTCAGTTGTCATTATCCCCTCAGTTATTATTATTATTATTATAATGCAGGTTGCCAACATAGAAATCATGTTGTTTGACAGGAACACGCTTTATAGCGGACTTGTTGTGGTCACCTAATAGACGTAAACAAAACAATAATAAGGCGCTTGGATGAAATTCGAGATTTCCGACGTGAAAACATCTGATGTTATCGCTTTGGCATTTTTTAACAGAGTCGATCATGATGGAGACGGCTTTTGCGAGAACCGTTGAAAAGACAACTCCATGGTTGAGAAACGCTGGCATTAAGTGATCAAATAGGTCGTTGTGGAATACATTTTCGATCCCTTTTTCACTTCTGAAGCAGACACATATATACATTTTAAAAAAGCAACCTTTTGACTAAGTGACACTATTACTTGCTGACAGTTACCTGGGCAGGGCACGTATTTCGTATGGGGGACTAATGTATGCCAAGATCAGGCTTTTTTTTGTGAGCTAAAAGGTGGTCGACGTAACAGAGATGCCCCACGGAAACGCTTGAAAGACCAGTTTAGGCGCCTTAGCTGACTTAGAAGAGAGCACTTGGTTGCATGCGGCTTCAGAACGAGACAGCTGGAGGTCACTTACAAAGGCCGCGGGATACACGTTTGAGACCAAATGAAAATCTGCTGCCGACGGCAAACGCAGACGGCGAAAAGAAAATCGTATCGACCGTCGGCGGATAATGGTTATGCTTGCCCTGGATGTGGCAAAGTATGTAGGTCACAGATTGGGCTGCGTAGCCACTGGAAATACTTCATTGCTCACTAATCTTCGGACTCGAAGACAAACCTTATTGTTATTATGAAAGAGCACTTAAGTTATGCTAAGTTGGATTGTTCCTAGCTATAATATAAAGAGGATAGAGGATTTGATGTTCTTCTGAACTGTATTATTAGTATTCAATAAAAACAACATTAATAAGATCTGGCCTAACAGTTAAACAAAAACTAAACTTCGCTCTAGTAATACGTACCATGTCGAGGGGTGTGTTACCATGATACAAGTATTTTCGTGTTAGAAAGCTTTGTGGTATCTTGTAGGAAAGAAATGTGATTACAGGGGTTGGTGTCTACACATTCACGTAGTCTTATCTCCTTACCAAGTCTAGTTTGAGAACACCTTGATACAAGATGGTTTTTAGTACAATTTTGGTTTGTTTCGGATATACCATTCGTTTTTTTTTTTTAAATTGTAAAACCGTTGCTCTCTATGTAACCCCTGCTGTAAATGTTAGCTAACAAAACAAACAATAATAAATAGGTTTTCTGATCTGTGAGGTACATCTTCTTTTTATTCAATAAAGTCAGCCAGTAGGAAGACTACGATGAACTACAGTTTCACATGCAGCTCTGTTTTTAGCTTGTATTTCGCATACATTTGGATTTCTCTTGTTGTAACATATCTTTGCTCTCAAACCTCCTTAGCCCAGGATGTAATTATACTGCCTGCTCACCCTGTTCATGACCCCATCCCCCACACATACACAAATCCATAAAAAAAATCTCCCCCATCCCCGCCTCCACCAGAACTGCCATATTATATTTTTGTGTAGGTCTCGTTACAGACGGCACCAATCAGCGCATGAATAACGAAGACGCCCCCCCCCCCCCCCCCACCCGGCCTTTCCCCGGTCATTTTCTTTTCTTCCTTTCCATCTGAAATCTGATACGCTCAATTTCCCTTGGCTCTGTCCTGCATGATCTCATGTTGCAGAATCTGGTGACGCCACTTGTGCTGCTCTTGTATCTACAACTGTCAACTAAGAAACAAAAGTTTGTACTTTATTTTTCATTGTTTTGATTTCTTTGTATGTGAGTGTGTGTGCATAGTGAACTGCTATACATTTCTAGTTCAATTCATAAAAAAAAAAAAAGAAAACAAAACAAAAGGGGACGGTGAACGCTGGAGACTTAAAAGCTTTGAATGATTGTTCAATAATCTTGGAATAGTGTTACTTATTGCTATCAGTGACTACATATGATGTCCCTGTCAGACGGACTTTGGAAGACGGTTATATATTTTTTTTTGTAGCGACTATGTGGTGTTAAACATATGCTGCCCAACTGACTATCTGCTGTACGAATCTCAATAAGAATATAAGCTCGTACATTAACTAGATATTTTTTGCGTTTCTTTTGCGGGTATAGGCAGCACGAAAATACTTATTAGGTAGTTCTGTCCCTGTCTCACACGTCAGGTCTTGCAAAGTGGACTACACTAGAGAACACCGAGCGATGTTGTGGTATGGTTAGAGTCAATATAGTGGGTCCGAGGGGTGTCTTGGTATATCTACTAAGCTTATATCGACTGATTCTGTCTGGCTGTCTGGTTAACAGTTTCAACAGGTTTTTTTTCTCCCACACCGAGTCTCGCATCAAGTTGAAACTTTCCACAGTTATTTGTTGGCGAAGGCAATACACAAATTAATTTAAAAGTAAACCTATTAGTCAATTAATTTCTGGTAATTAGTTTTTTCGTTTGATACCGACAAGGGAAATTAATTCTTCGGTATTCAGAGACATGGTTAAATATTTGGGGTTTTGTCCCCATAGATAATTGTCCACGTTATTTCTTCCACATCTTTTATCGGATCAAGTTGAAACTTAAAACAATTGTTTATTATACCTAACAAAACATTAATCAACTAAAAATAAGCCAATGAGTCAATTAATTATTGGTAATTATTTATTTTGTTTCATATCGAAAAAGGGCAATTACTTCTACATAAATGAGATATATAGTTGTAATTGTGGAGTTCTTCCCCTAAGATAATGTTTGTTTTTATTTTTGTAAAGTATTTTTTATATTTTGCTTATTCAGAAATCTGATGGCCCAATATCCAATTCTGATATTGGTGAAAAACCAACTGAACTCTTTAGTAGAAGATAAGATGAGATAAGATCATTTGTATTGTCCCAATCAAATGGAGATTCAGTTTGACTACGACTGACCACCTCAGCGTAACTACTCCCACAAAACGAGAGAACCTATACTGTACTTCTTGTAATGATACACAATGGAGTTTACATTCAATACTAAATGCACATGACAGCTAAAATAAAAAGTCACGGAGGAAAACACCGACAAGCAAAGTTTGGTTCCATGTAGCTAGATTTGATTTATAGTAATGGATTGTTTTTATAGTCCATTTTAAATGGATCATTGCTCAACCGTCTGAAATAAATCTGAGGCTTATACCCATTTTCTTAGTGTTTTCTTTTTAATAGCACCGCCATCTGACGCCTACTCCCCCATCCCCTTTCTGAGGTCTCCATGTCTCCACGTCCAGTCATTCTGTTTTTTTCCCCCAATGCAGCCATTCCTCTCCCACCTCTCCCAAACCATTGACTACTACGTCCAGTGTCTGGCAGTGTTCATAGTCAACAGTTTTGACATATCGACCAGACCAGGCCCTGACAGTAAAACGTAATCTAGCCATAGTGATGTTGTGATGGTTTTCATTAGCGTTTTATGTGGCAGTTGAATAGAGCCAGAGACTCAGCCATGTGACAGGGTGTGACATATTGATGGCTTGAATAACACCGACCTCGTAGTGAGGTCATGAATCCGTGTAGGATCTTGATGATCTTCATGCTATTGGCACGATGATTTCATAACTTTCTAATGAAACGTCTTCTCATAGGAAAAACGTTTTATTTTAAAAAACAGTAATGGTTCTTAAATTATATACTTCAATAGCTTCCACAAAGGTCTTTTAAAAGCTTCCACAAGGGTCTTCTTGTGACTATAACAAAGGTCTTCTAATAGCTTCCATAAAGGTCTTCTAATTGTTTCCAAAAAGGTGCTCTAATAGCTTTCCACTAACGGCTTCAATTAGCTTTAACAAAGACTTTCTTCTAATACTTCCACAAAGATCCACCAAGGTCTTCTAATGGTTTTCACAAAGATCTTCTAAGAAACATATTTAATGCTTTCTAAAAAAAGGTATTCTAAAATGCTATTTTCCTTACAGCATAGCAATTAAAATAATTGTTTTAGTTTAACAATTTGGTCTTCCCGAAGGCCCATTACCAACAAATAACTAGCTATTATCTAAAGACGACCAGCAATTCTTGCACAAGACAGTCAACTTGTGCAATTCACAGTGAACAAAAATATTTTCGCCTTCACAAATCAATTATAATTTTTATATTCATATTTCTATTTGTTTTTTTTTTTTAGGAAGTATATATATATTGTTTCTACTATTTAGTACAATTGAACAATAATAAACAAAAAATAATAAATCCAATAGTTCGTTGTATGGACAATTTTCCTTATTTATGTGTTCTATTAATTAGCCGTATCTTTAATAGCCGCGTGGATTGGAGACCACTCTTCAGCTATGACACGTTAAACAACTGTTGTGCTAATAAATTGTCTGTAGTTCTTATTATTTGAACACACTAGTCGTGGATAACATTGGATTTCCTCGCACTGTAATAGAACACCGAGTGCTAAAAAAGAACAACACACATTTTCTTCAAAAAATCTTTATTTTTATGATAATATTATAATTTGCTCCTTGTATTCTCGAGTCTATAAAAAACATTGATTAAGATTGAAATGGCATGGGAAAGTTCAAGTGAACCTTCATTTTTTTTTTCCACAAAGCATATATCAACTCAGTCTGTCTGTCTGGTACAAATTTTGAACACGTTATTTCTGCAACTTCTCATTCTCGGATCAAATTGAAACTCTGCACAAGAATTCATTGTCCCTAACGAAACACGTATATCAATTTTTAAAAAATTAACAAATTCAGTTAATTAAATAAACAATGATGCGGTTTATTATTATTGAACCAGAAAAGAAATGTCTACATTCCATGTCAACTAGCACTGCTTCTGTCTGCTCTATCACTCCCGTCTTTTTGATCAGCCCATTTCCACAGAGATACACTCTGACATTCCCCTAAACTAGCAGACGTTGACAGGCTTAAAAGCTGTGCCCCTCAAGGTGAGAGAAGAAATCTCCTAATTGATTACACATTCTCGTGATTGACACTCCTTCTGAGGCTCGTCCTTCGTTGTTGGACAGTAGCTTTAAAAGCATAGACACAGCAGTGATGTATATTTACCGGTATTACTTCTTTGTGTGTGTGTGTGTGAAGATTCAAAGTGCTTAGATAAGCCGCGTTGAAAGAATTTTTTAAAAAAGAAATGTAAAAATTAAGTTTAAAAAAAAAACACTAAATTTAGAAACATGTAATAAAATGTCATCCAATACATCCAATGAAACACTTCATCTATCTCCACTTGTACTCAACTTCACTGCTGAGCTGTCACAGTGCATTCTTCCCCTTCAACGTGGCAGGTACTTCAACTAGTCACAGCTTTAACCCAAGCATGAGTACCAAGTGTGGGACGCTCACAGAGAATAACTGATAATCTGTACTAGGTACCCACTGCAGTTGAATCCTACAGTTGACTACTAAGTTGCTGTCAGTCTATTTCTTTGAGTAGTGTGTACTAAAATATTAACACATTGTTGTACGACTTCTAGACTGGATTTTTTCGTGTACTTAATGAATGGTTCCTTTTATGCAAAATTGCAAATACAAAAAAAAGTCATTCGTCCCTGACTACAAATGGCTTGCTCACAATTTTATTGCAAAATAATAATATTGGGTTAAATCATTATTGAAGTGGGACCCAGCCATTATTTCACCTTTCCTGACCACTCGGTTGCCATGCTTTCACGAGTCCGACCTGGATTCGTACTTGAGCGCACGCGTTTGAACTAGAGACCGCTCAAAAGGGAAACGTCATGCACTCCTGGGCTTGGTTGTTTTTTTTTTGAATGACTGATTGAACAGAACTAGGTCACGGTACTCACCACTTGAAGCCCGCACCGACCTACGAATGCAACAGGAGTCGGGGCATGTTGGGTAGAAATCAGAACCTGGCGAGTTTCTTTTGTTTGTGTACGTAATGTGAGCGACTCAGGCATGCGGCATGCATTATGGGGGGCTCAAGGATAGTCTAACTGTAGGCGTTGAGATGACCTTTGGAGAACTGGGTACAGTAGGAAATTCGGAATGTTAAGGTGGAGTTTGGTAGATTCACTTAAAGAAACGCTCACATTCGATAGTTAAAAGACTCAAAAAAACAAAGATTTACTGCTGCAGTAGGCTAAGTTAGGCTAAGTTTTTCTCATCGGATAGTTTTGGCTAAGTTTCTCTCTATTGATGGTATGGCTGTTTATCTCATCCGATTATTTGGGTAATTTTTTTCTCAACCAATAGTTTAGCTTTTTTTTTTTCGACCAATAGTTTGGCTTTTTTTTTTTCCTCATCCAATAGTTTTAGTACTTTTTATTTCTCAAGCGATAGTTTGTCTCAGTTTTTTTCAGCTGACAATTTGTGTGTTTCTCAACCCATTGTTTGGTTTAATTTCTCTAGACAGATAGTTTGGATAAGTTTTTCTCACCCGATGGTTTTCCTTTGTTCTATTTAAATTAGTCTGAAAAACCGAAGTTTTACCAACTGAAAACTCTGCTAGAGACAAAATCTGTAATATCGTCCAATGAACGCAATTGCTGAGAGTCGTGGAAATAAAAAAAAAAAAGAAAAAGAAAACAACAACAAAGAATGAATGATTGTAATGATGGTAACTACTAGAAATAAAATGACTAATTCCATTAACATAAGGGTAGATGACTTTACTAGCTGCGACCTAATACATGCCTTGGGGGGGGGGGGCATAGAGAATGATGCACTAACTCTAACCATTCTGACTTCTCTATTATTTAACTGTAAACGGTTCAAGCCTTTTGTGTTCTTTGGTATATACTTCTATAGTTAAACGGCTTGGCTATCAAAGACAATGGGCTTAAATGAACAAGTAAGCGGAGGGAGGCCTGTCCATCCTTCAAGTCATTCATCATTTCCTGTCACTGCTAGCCCAAGTGACACCGATACAAGCCTTCTTTACTTTTTATCGCACCGATTAAACATAGGTATTCTTCTGAGTGTGTGTACATCTGTTCATTGATAGCTATTCCTAGGAATGTTGAACTTGCACTGTAGAATAGCTCTTTAGTCTACTGCAAGTCTTAACTGTCTGAAATACTTTTCTGCTGTCATTTACTGACATTATTCTACTAAACGAAAGGATTTTTTTCCCCTTTTGGACACATTCTGGATAGCAAATAGAAATCATTGCTTTGGTTTTTATTGATTTAATATAAAGGCTAGCTTGTTTATTTATTATTTATTCCTGTTTTCCTTCTCTCATATCATTGTACAGAAAAAAGAATGTCCCCGTCAAAGTATAGATAGGCACATTCTTCTTTATGTCACTTTTTTTTCCTTCAAAGATATTAGAATGTGTGTGTGTGCAGTTCTGTGTCTAATGTTGAATGAGCAATGAACATTGAAAAAAAAAGGCATTTCATTTGATAAAATGCATTTCTGACCAAGCTTTGAGTGATTGCCGGTCGCCCTGCCACAATTCTAGTTGTTATGGGGAAAATGCCCATGCCCGTGGCTTTCACAAAAAAAAGTTCCGTTCTGTTCATAGACACTGGGTTGGTTGTATGCCTGCAACTTAGGAAACCAAAAGTTTCTTCATTTATTGATGTCTTCTATCATTTCTACATTTTTCAGCCTGTTGGAGTTTGTATATGTTTGGATGATATATATATATATATATAATATATATATATATATATATATATATATATATATATATATATATATATATATATATATATATATATATATATATATTCTGCAATCTTTAAGTCTTACATGCTAATCCTGAGAATCACGCTGTTCTCCTTGGAGTCGAAAGTATGCCGGACAAGTGTGTATGTGTGAGAGGTGTGTGTAGATGTGTAAGTGTATGGTGTGTCTCCTTAAAAATGTCAGCTGAAATTGGCTGTTGGAAAAATAAAGAGCGCAATCATGACCTGGAGTGCAGAAAGGTCAACGTCAGAAGACTTGACAGCTAGTAGAGGCTGTGTGTCTTTGCAGAAGAACACAAGGGTTAGATAATGGAATCTCTAGATGGATTCAATGCGTTGTGTAGCTAATTAATGAGCCTATTTGTCAGGGACTGTCCACAGCGACTACCGGACCAAACATTGGACTTGAAAAACCGCCTTGTTCTTCTCGGACTTGACGCTCATTGTGTTGAAACGTCCATGTCTTTATCGTCTGCATCCATAAAGACTAGACTGGCGGCTTTAATTTTTACATGTAGGAATGGGAACTTTTCGTGGCCTCTGTCTCCAGTCGTGGTCAAACTGTAGAGACTCAGAAGCCTTTTAAATCTACATTTTCATATTGGTTGTCGAGTGGATTCTTGATATTTTTAGCCCCTGTCCAGAGCATAGTGACACACTTACGTGGAAAGCACTTTAGAGCTGTCCTTGTTGAAAGTATGGGAGATTATGGGGGGGAAAGGGGGGTGGGGGTCAGGAGTAAGTTAATTGCATAGCTTTGACCATCTCGTTGCTCCAGTTTCCTCTCTGGTCTGGCCTGTTGCGACACCTCTCCCCTTCCGTCTTTCTCTCTCTACAAATCACTTGAGAACAAGTTTTGTTTTTGTTTTGTTTTGGTGTAGTTCCCAATTTCCTGTGGTGTAGTATTACTTTGTCAAACAGAAGCTTTCTAGACAAATTAGGAACGTCGATCTAAATGTTGATTCAGTATTCATACAGTAGAACTAACTTGTTTCCTGGCTCTAAACACTGATAATGAATTCTACTTTGGGTCCTAACCCACTAACATCTCACTCTTTCTGATGTATAGTATTTAGGACAACAAATCAATGTCTACTCAATATTGTTGGAAGTAGAAGGTTAGCATGTAAAGGATTCTACTTTGATTCTACTTTAAAGTATATTGAGAACATTAACCCCCCCCCCCCCCCCAACATTCATATTTTTAATGAGCTATTTAAACAAGAAAACGTAAAACAACAACTATTTTTAAAAAGACAATACACCCTTTATACAACTTATTGAGCGATCAAGTGCTTAAACATTATTTCTGGTAATCTAGATAGCAGATTGAGTATGCAATCGGTACACAAGAAAATTATTTCTAACTCGAAAGAACTCGAAGTCTGTGACTATCATTTGTTGATAGTGTTCTAACTGTATCTGTGGGAATCCCACCCACACATCAAACAACCAGTGACTGATACTTAAAACAGACATTGTTTCTTCTTTTTTTTTTTTTTTCAATCACCCATAATTAATTAGCATTGATTGTGTGATTATTTATCAATGGACAAGACGAGAAAACCACGCTAATACAATGTAACAGAAAGTTCAATTATTAACTTAGCTTTTATCTTCAAATAACATTATCATTTGCAGAAAACTTGAGTTAATAATACTCTTTGACAATAAGAAAAATCCTGTAATCGGCTGAGGAGAAATTTGAGAAATCAAATTAGCGGCATTTGTATTTCTTCTCGTTTTTTTTTTTTTTTTCGTAATCAAACGAGCACGTGCAATTCTAAGAGCTCCCTTTTTTTTTAAAGCTCATTTATTCTGAACACTATTCGATTGAAGAACAAGGGGAACACAATCAATGCTACTTACACTCTTGTTATAGAGAGTTGAAAACATTGGCTGTAGACTCCGTGGTATGCACAGTTTGCGATACACATAATGTTTAGGTGAACCGAAATCGCACATACAAGCTTAGTTATTGTCTTGTAGATCTATTCTCTTGTAGGTCTATTGTCTTTTAGGTCTATACTACAAGGAAGAGAGAGGGAGAGATGGAGAGAGAGAGAGAGTGACATGCATGATTTAACTCAGTTTGTGGTAGTGCTTCGCTGCAATTATTTTTGATTACTTAAAAACTAAACAATGTACACAATTTGTACTATTCTCGATAAGGGCAAAAACAAAACAAATCAACAACATAAAATATCTAATTCGTGAAAATACTAAGTAAAACGTTTCGGCAAGCTAAAGTTTCTGGGTTCAAATCCAAGTATTACTTGTGATTAAAAATGGAAATTGTTTTTGATGTTTGATTGTTTCAAGGGATGTCTTGTACCGGAGTATCGAGAAATAAAAAGTTATGTTAAAAAAAAGTCCTACTCTCTATTTTATTTGATATGACTTACAATAATTTCAAAGCCTACCACACGAAAAATGGCTGGCTCCTCTACCTCCAAAGCTAGGGTCACCTAAACCTGCGATATATGTGTACGGGAGTGTCTCCAAAATAGGGCTCCACAGTCATATGAAAAAGTGTTCTACAAGATGAACCATAGTCGTTACGACTGAATGAGGTCAACTTAACAATAGATTGACGTGGTATAAATCCTGTATAACCTATAGTTTTTTAGCCAAACGAAAAAGGTAATAATAGGCAGCAAAAATACTAACCATGACACATGTTACTTTACAACCTAGTCCTATAAACGAGTACTTTGTCGTCTGTTAGCTTGTTGACTGGAGCGCATATGTATTGCTGTTCTCCACGTGTGATTTATCTCCTTCACCTGGCTGATGTGTCACATCATAAGTACCGCCGGTACATGTTTTCCTTGTCCACACAGTCAACAACTCCTTACCATTCTCTGCGAGCACATCTATTGTTGGGTTCAGGAGCCCAAACAGACAGCAGCGACCCTAACTAGAAAACAATCGACTAGGTTCCACAGCGTGTTAGTTCTACGTCCTTGTTGGGGTTGTTAACAGTTCTGTTCATGTCTTCATGCCTTGTGTGGAGGGAGAGTGGCCCTTGAGGGACTGCAGGCACGACATGGCCTAAATTGTGCCGATGTGCCAAAAATCAAAAAATCAAATCATGTCTTAATGCTTTGTCGGATTCCCTTCATTATGTGGTCAGTGTGGGTATTCCATTATATATTTCATACAAGTATTTAGTCAGTAGTCTATGAGACGGTTTTAACACAATTGAGATCGGTAGCTTTGTTAAAGTTTGATTTTGCTAGTCTTAATTCTTTTTTTTGTTTTTTTTGTTTTGCGACTAAAGACAAGCATCGCTTTGATTCTCTTACTGTAATTTATCTAATTTGTAACCGAGTCTAATTGTTTATGAACTGGGCTTTGTCCGGGAGGTGGGGTTGACTACAAAGATCTGATTAGTGAAATTGTGACCCTGTAATATTTACATAAGATTTTTACTAATTATTAAATTTTTACTACCTTTAGTATTTTAACTGTGAATAGACCTTGTTTTTAATGATTTAACTGTATGGAATTTAGCTCTTGTAAAGGAGAGTAATCCTCGAAGGATTACGGGCACGACATGTGCCAAAAAACTCAAAACTCATTAACATATCTTTTTTTAATTGTTGTCGAATGTTTTTTTATTAGATATTTTTTTTGACATCTAGATAAATTTAGATTTCTATAAACACGAGAAATACAAAAGTTAGTTTTCACACGTGAATTAACAATAGAAAAATTGTACTCTTAATTTTAACTGGAACTGTTTTCTTTTTTTTTTTCACCCTGTTTTAGTGTTTTCCGCTGGCTCCACATAAGTATCAACATTTGACGTCATATCTGATGCTGCATTTAGAACTGAGTTCCATTCATTCCCTCAGCTTCTACTCACCCCTATGGTCTACCCTGTCCGTTTTATTTTTAGCGTACATATCACATGGGGTGGCGGGGGAGCTTTATGGGTATTTACTAGAGAGTACAATCCGAGGAAAGCATCTAGAATAGCTTCCCCTTTCTCTGGTTCTTACAAGACCTTGCTCTGTCCACCCCAATGCCCTCCCCCCCTCAGTAATGAGTATCTGGTTTTGTTTATATTCGTAGGATGTAAGTACACTTCCCATTTCTCTTCCGAGGACGTGCCCCAGTGTTTCCGGCATCTAATCACCCCACTGTTTACCTCATTGTAGCGTTTGTTGACAAACATTCTTCCCGCTACACCCAAAATATTGACTTGCCTCGGATATCACCTTTAATGTCTGCCCCCTTGGTTTGACAAGTAGTCGTACACGCATTGACTCGCAGGCAATCATTGGGTTCCTCGGATGATTAAAGTAAATAGAAGAAATACACGAACATACATGTTGAACCATTTGGAAGCGGGAACAGTTAGGCTGACAATACATGCATCTACTTTCTGGATATCTGAAATAGCATTTTATCAGGGCGAAATATTTCATTGTGGCTTTCGCTTTTACCCAGGCAGTGTGCATATACCATATTATATATGACAGGTTTATTTCCTTAGGCAGAAAATATTCGGTGTGATTATACATGAAATCGATTAAGTAAACCACAAGTCTGGACGATGGTTCCTTTAAAGTTGTGGCACAATGAACATGCTTTGAAAAGGACGCTCTATTCGGAAGAAACTGAGGCTTTAGGTTTTTCTTCTTTCTCTTCCGTGCGCATTGATTCAACACTCTTTTTGTTTCCTCTTGGTGTACATTTCAAACAAAATCATTGTTCTAGAGATGCACATTTATATAGTTCACTAGAAACTCTTTTTGTTTCCTCTTGGTGTACATTTCAAACAAAATCATTGTTCTAGAGATGCACATTTATATAGTTCACTAGAAACTCTTTTTGTTTCCTATTGGTGTACATTTCAAACAAAATCATTGTTCTAGACATGCACATTTATAGTTCACTAGCAACTCTTTTTGTTTCAAAAGATGAACGTTTATTTTGTTTCTTTGCTTTTTCGCACCAAGTTTCATCAAAAGGTCCATTTCATCATTTTGTGTTTTTGTTTTCAACGTCTTGAAGATCAAGTGCATTCCATTACGTCTCAGGGCTGTCAACCCTACAGAAAGCGAGACACTCGATCTATAGAGGATAATAACTTGCAATCTCCGATGAAACTACTTAAGACGTCGCTCTCTTTTTAGCAGGGAGTTAGGATTGTCCAAACATAAACGGACACTTTTTTGGGGTTAATTCAGCAATACTCTTTTTTTTTTCTTTCATGAGTAGCCCTCTAATTGAAAATAAAGTTGGACGTTTTAAAACAAATGCACAATTTTCTAAAGTTTGTTCACCTAAGAATGGCCTGAAAACGTAACATGCCATGGCAATCAAACTCCCACTTCTTGGACTTCAACTGGACACGGCACACAAATGTAAACAATTGGGCGTGGTAATCACATTGTGAAATGAAAGTCACTTTTTTTTTTTAAATTCAAATTTTTATTTTTGTTTTCCAAATAGCCTAACAGATTGACTTGATTCAAGAACATGTAGACCGTTGATATCAATCATTTCATACGATATTTGTTTCTATTATTAGTCAGTTTTGTTATACATAGTAAAAATAGAGTGAAAGTTGACGTTTTGATTCCGGGAACATTTCATCCGACATTTACATAGTTCTGTTCAGCACTTTAAGTGTGTGTTGTTAATAATGGATGAGTCACATTAATGTGGTAACGATCCCCAAGTTGATAGAAAGTTAAACGATTCTTATATTTTTTCATGAATGTTTGAATTTAACGGCGGATTTAATTCCCCTAGATACTTTATTTTTTTAAAGGGATTATCTTTTCCCATGGCCTGGTCAATCAAAGCTGCTTCCATTTTTTTTAAATATTTAGACTTAAGAGCATTGTTTATTGAAGGCGGTTTTACTTTAGGATTGGGGAGGATATAGAATGAATGAATTTTGAGATCCAGTTTGATGTGACTTATAAATATTTGTCATTGATTAGTTAACTTATGCTTATCCAGAGTAAATATAACACGCATCACCCTTAAACACGTCTCTTACAAATACACTTGAATTGATTACACTCATTAAGTACAACAAAACATGTGCAAAGAAGTTTCTTATGTAAGGCTATATTAATTCTTCGTTGTCATTCGTTTTTAGAAGAGTTAACAGTCGGATGAAAACAACAGCATTAAGAAATTTAGAACATGTGAGGATCTATGCTTGTCAGTGAGACGCACTTGCTATTTTAATCATGTTTTATCATTCAGTGCTTCACACTTTTTTTGTTAAATCCACTTAAATGTTTTCCTCTGTGGTGTCTATCCGTAGGCTTTTTGTACATTTAGCATTCCAGGCTATCCAGCTGTTGTTGCTCGGTCGATGCTTTGTGGTTCCAAATAGTTAGTACAACTAGACCGATGTAGGGGTATTAATTGTTAATGTTTAATTTGAATTAAATTCGAGCAGATTTCTTTTTAAACAAACTTGAATAGAGCTTTTGTGTATACATAAACTTAGATTCGAGTTACAAGTAGATGCATGTAGAGGCCAATGCAGTGCTAACTAAAACAGGATATAACTCACTACAAATACACGCCCCTTCTGTCTCACGTCTCTGGCTAATGTTTGGATCAGCTTTCCCAGTCCTTTTATTTTGTGAACGACCGGCTCCGTATTATCAATATTTGAAGTCCAGGTCATTAAAATGTTTCTGTTACTAAAGCATAGTTAATTGGTAAGATAACATAACCCGTTATTTCCAAATTTTTATTTCCATGCTTGGAAAAGTTAGAGTTTAAAATCGCTTGCTGTTCTAGTCACTGGTTACTTTCCTACATTACACCTTGTACCAATCGTAACAAACTTCTCGTTTTAGTCTTCTTAGTGGTTGAACGATTCATTTGCTCAATGCATATAGTTTCATCTTTACACCATCACTCCAATCGCATTACATCCAATGTCATCTATTTGGTCAGCTTTTGTTCCCTCTAGAAGTGGACTGATGAAGTAACCAAGTTTGATGCTGTACGAAGTATTTAATGAAGGGAGAGCACTCTGAAGAAACTTGGCGGCGACGGGAACTACTCTACTAGGAATTGAGCTCTTCACAGGACCGTATGAAATCAACGAGCCGTATGAATATTTAATTCTGGTAGTTCAGTTTCACTCTTCTGTGGTTCAATCAGGAGTCGAGTGTAAATGAAGGATATAGGAGGAAGTGACATGGGGGTTGGGGTGGACGGGGGAGACAGCTTTATTGGTAAGCTTATTCCAACGGGAATGCCAAACTCTATTGCTTACTATTTTTGTGGATTTTTTATTTTTAAAAAGGTTTTCATAGAAAGGAAAACATTTAGATTTGGCTAGATTTCGTCTTATCAGGATAAGTGTAACGATTTGTAGAGCAGATGGATTCGTCCGATGGAGGGGCTATCTTAAGTATTCTTAAGTTGTATAAAGGCTGAATACACACCATTATGTCTACAATTCTTTAATATAATCGCTACACTTCCTAGATCTACCTACATTTTGTAAGGCGTTTTAGTGTCACGTGATCAAACGTACAAATGGTCGCAAATAACAAAGTTGTTTTGTTGCACAGTTTTTCTCCAAAAGACTCCAGTTTTGGGGGCTAAAGGATAACTCACTTAAAATGCTATAAATAACTCAATTTCGCAATTAGTTTCTGGATATTTCTAGACCTATTCTTAGATCAAAGGGGAAAAAGAAAATGTAGAAGTTATTTTTTGGTTTACAAAGCTACAAATCTGTCTGCCAGGTAAAAAGTTTGTACACGTTATTTCTCCCACACCCTATCTCGGATCAAGCTAAACTTGCACAATTATTTCTTTTACCTGACATCACAAGAATCAGTAAAAAAACAACAGCAAACAATAATTTTATTAATTATTGGTAATAAATTATTTTGTTTGGTATTTCGAACAAGGGAAAGGCATTGTACTGGTGTTATAAGCGGAATTAGTCCCCCTTATAGGTCGCCGCTCTAAATCGAAACAAACAAAAAAAAAGACTAAACTCTTCTATACTATCTTATCTAGTCAGAAGTACTTCCCTAGCAGAGTTGTTAGCGTGTTGGCACGAAGAGGCGTCAGCTACGAGTTCGAATTCAGGTCGTCGTCCTCCCCCCCCCCTTTTTTTTTTTTGTAAATGATTTTAAAAACCAATTACGGTACTGTGAAATCCACCCAAATATCCCTTTCTACTCCCCCCCCCCCCCTTATTTCCACAACTGGTCCAGGTAAGTGATAGGATCATAGTGTATTGAGAAAGCTAAAAGCATGAAATTGCGCTAAACAAAAACAATTGGTAAAAATATTATTGATCGCACAGATTAATTTTTGTTGGTTTAGATTACTTTAGATCTATTACAAATTTAATTACTCGACTGATCCAAACTAATTGATACAATTTCACTTCATATAAGCTTTGTTGTTTTTTTTTAAGGATTTTTTTATCTAGTTCCACTGAGTGTTTGTTATTTCGATTTATTATTTTGGGCCTATATTACTGAAATTTAGTTATGTTAAACTTTTTAATTTTCTAAAATGTTTACATTATATTATTGATGAAAGTTTATGTTTACTAAGATGTAAAATACTTTGTTGGTGCCAGAGATACAAACCGAATAACAAGAGTAAGTCTGTCGTCTAGCTCTCTGCATTTTAAGAACTGAGCATCGGTGAGCATTTCTACAAGATAACCATTTTGAGTCACATGTCTTCTTGCTAGACAGGTTGAAAACAGCAACCACATCGATTTATCCATCAATTTTTGCTTCAAACTTTGACTTCCTAGACATTTGTTCTCAGGTTCAAATCCATTTCTGTCAGAAAACTGAAGCTAACAAAAAATGTGTTCCAGCGACAGAAATGTGTGGACAAATGTCAATAGTTAGTATGAACGTTTAAAAACAATGTACCAGTACTTACAAATATACTCATTACGTATGAGATCTGTGTGATCTTGTTGCATTACATTCTTATTAAAAGGAACTACAATAATGAGGGTGTCAGCAATAAAGGCTCTACATTTAAACTCATGTAAAAGTAGTAAATACATTATCGATGACTCTGCTACGTATAGTTCCAAACCTTTCAGCATGTCTTCTTCTGTCCTACTGTTTAATAGCTAGGTCTACATTATGTGATCACTATTCGAATAACAACTTCATTGATATCTTAATATATTGATAACATTTGGTGCCTTTTTTATTAAAAAAAAAAGCGTTCTTTTAAATAGTCTTTTAAGGAAAAACAAGCGAATTATGCTCAAAGTGCATCTAGTTGCTTACCGTTTGATTTAAGAACGACAGGCCAGTATAGATCGATGGGTTTAATGATTTCTTCTCGGCCATCTTCTAGGTCTGAGGCTTGTTTAAGTGGGCTGAACGAGTGGACGTCATCCCAGAGGAGCCGTTCATCTAGTTTCAGGAGCTCAGGTTGCATGAGTAACTTTATTGAATAGAACAAACACACACACACACACACACACACACACACACACACATCAAAATCGCGTGAACACACACACTCACACAAACTATACTAACTTCTTCTCTACCCATACCTTTCATCGGGTACCTGATAGTATTACTTTTCTATATTATTATTTTTGTTTAAAAAAAATATATTCTAAATAATAGGCCAATTGAATTTGTTAATTGTTTATTTGTATGTTCCTGTGTACAAAGTTGTGGATTTTCATTTCAAGTTCATCATATACCAAAAAAAAAAAATGAATTGGATCCTTAATCTGTCAACGAATCTTTTAAAAACTAAAACTGGACATATACTTCCAGATCACTAAGCTCCACACAAGACGTTTGTCGAATGTGGTAATTTCTTTAAGACTTATAATAGCTGCTGTTTAACTTTAACTTATCTACTTAGTTAAACTTTTTTGTAGAAAGCGATTCGGTGATCAGAAATAAAGAAAAGACATTTGATTAAAACGCACAACAGAAACATTAAAGGTCAACAACACACGAGCCAGTAGTGCTAAGTTTTATTAACAAAACACAACATTTCAAATTGATGAAGACTGGCTAACAATATGCAATTCAATGTAGACGATTTACAGTTTTATTAGCACAATAATGAACGAAATGTCTATTTGCTGACCTCTGTTAGAGTGATTTATGCTTTTAATCTAGTCGCTTATTGCGGCCCATGTGATGCTGCATCAGAGAGGTAAAGAGAACGGGGGGGGGGGGCTTCATTCTTCCCATTGGGTCCTTCATACGTTGTGGATCTTGCCAGCTTGGACCAGGCTATATAATACGCCCGTCTCCATGTTTTTTTTGTTTTCCCTCTTGATCTAGATATTAAAAACTTGTATTTATAACCTGTTTATACAAAGTTCATTTGTGACGACTGAGGTTTACAGTGGACTGCTAAACGAGACCTAAATGTAGATCGATATTGAAACGCAAGACATCAAATCTCCGAGTTGAGCTGCAAACGTTTAGTGTCGGTTGAAAGGTTTCCTTACATCAAGTTTTTGTTTGGTGTCTGCTTGATGGATTGGAGTGCTGTCAATGTTACATCTGCTTCCATGGGGCTATGTAATGCGTACGTATAGGGTGGAGATAGGGTCAGAAGTCACGTGGATAAGAGGAAAGGCCCATTAAAAGATCACGCAGTGCACAATAAAAACAAAACAAAATGCCACTTAGTTTGTTCTTGATAGTTATCTAAGTTGCTTCAGTTTGTAATCGAATTAATTTTTGGACGTTCCCATTTTCTTAGCTTAGATAAGAGTGACTAGAGGCCAATTTTATCTTCAATTTATTGCCAAGATTTGACCACTGTTGTATTGGGCTAATTTTAGCCACATGCTATCGTGGCCCCATAATGAGATGTATCGGATGCTTCGGGAATATTTTCCTACGAGTGACTTGAGCATTGAACAGTTTCTCGTTATCTCCATTGTTTTTGTTTTTATTCCATTCTATTTTCTGAATGAAATCTGTCATCTCGGCCTGATGTTGGTGGCGTGGGTGTTTCTCTATGCAACATCACCTGAACTAATTGGCTGTCTCTGGTTAGAGCTACGCTGTCTTGAGCGCTCTATTGGCCAATAATCTCTTTCATCGTGTCCGCGCGATATATAATAGGAGAGATATCTGTCACGTCCCTAGTGACACCTCATTGTTTACAAAATGAGGACATCGTACCTATCTCAAACCAGGTCAGCGTACCCACGCTTAAATGCCAGAAAAACACAGATTAAAACTTAGTTCAAGACTACAGCAGGGAAACAAAATTAACATAGCTTAAATTACAAATGAGTTCCTAGTGACACCTCGTTGTTCACAGAATGGGACATTGTACCTATCTCAAATCGGGTCAGCGCGCTCGCGCTTTAATGCCAGAAGGACGCCGATTAAAACTTGGTTCAAGGCTACAGCAGGGAGACATAATTGGCGTAGGTTAAATTACAGAAACAATTAAGGGGAAAATTAAATGTAAACGAGTCAAGGATGGGTATTGAGATGTCACGGTTCTTGATTCTAAAGAAAGATATAAAAGGCGGAGTGTTAGCTTGAGACGGGAGAGAGAGCTAGAAAGCTAGGCTTAGAAGTCGCTAAGTTTTAAAGTAAATATTTACTCATTTTATTGAACGTTTTCACTGAATCCTGTATCTGTTTTATATATCTTTGTACGTACATTTATTGTTTCAAGTTCAAGTTTTAAACAATTAAAACTCAAGAAACATATCAACACTTTGTTACTTCATTGATTATTAAAGTGTTTGAACTATAATCAAGGCACCTCCGAACCCACATATGTCACAAGTTCATAGCATCAAGAACTCCAAGTCAAATAAACACAATAAACACGTGACAATATCAACAGCCTGAGCGATGTGAGTGCTTCTTTCAGCCTCGAGTCTGAACTTATAAAACATGATGCCGGTATTCATCGTGGCAGCGAATAGTGATTATTGGTAGGTGCGTATTTAATATGTTACTTAGACTGTTATTATTTGATAATGATTTTTTTAGCGTCCCCCGAAATAGACCCTATTAGTTTTGTGTGGCCTGTCTATCTTCCATCCCGTTTAGATCTCAGAAACTAGAAGAGAAAATGGAAAATCGGATATCATGATATTTTAGATCATTCAAAGTTCTGATGCAACGGCTACTTTTTTCTTTTCCGAAAGTGAACCATCTAATTTTTAAAATTATCTATGCAAGCAGATTTTTCAAAAAAAAATAAAAAAAAATACACCACTTTACATTGAAAAAATTTAGGGGAGTTAAGTTTTTTAAAAAGGTCACAGCCTTCTTTATTAATAACTCAAGCTTCATTCATAGAGTTGCGCATTGGTTCAAAAAATTTGCATCTAAGGTCACAATGGAAAAAGTATCAATGGGTCATTGTAAAATATATTTTCTATTTATTAACTAACTCAATGAATAGAATACTGATTCAAATGTTTTTTAGAAAAATAATTTTGATACGAACTTCGTTTTAGTTATAAGTCTGAAAAATAACGAACTACTTTTATAGCGCGCAGTTTTGACATATCCTCATTGTAGGGGCCTACTAGATCTAGACTTATATCTATTTATAGATCTAGACTTAGATCTAGTTCCATATCTAGACCTAGACTTAGATCTAGGTCTAGTTTGTATGACAAATGACAACGGAGATCATATTTTTTATTTGCGAGGGTAAAGTTTTGTCAAGTCATTTTACACAACTGTAGCTACTTCACTACCTAAAGTAATCTAGGTCAAGAATTATTTGTTTCATGTTGCCAATTTATATATTTTGTAAGAAAAATAAATCTTTTTTAGTTTCTCTTTATTACATGTAACATGATATTAATTTTGAATGTATGGATAAGGTTAATAATTATTATTTTAAAAAATATATAAGTTTACGATAAATGAATATATGGAGATGCTGTGGCTGAGGGGTAAAGCACTTGGAATCGGAAGTCCTTTGTTCGAATCCTGGTCTCGGTGGACCACTTCTGTGGCCGATTTTGAGTTTGTGTTTCCACACTTTCCACACAAACTGTCTTTGTAACCTTGTTATTTCTTTATAGCTGTGATGCCGTGTTGTCTGTTAATGGAAAACTTCCTCCTAATACTTAATTAGCAATAGTTAAAGCATTAAGACCTTATGTTTTGTTATGAGCTTGAAAACACTACAATCTATTTTTATTTCAGGGATCCTCTCTTTGTAGCCCAGTTCGTTCTACTGACTTCCTTTGATAGCACTACTAGTCTTTTTATAATAAGTATATGTTTTAAAACTATTGATGTTCTGGTGATTTTTTTAAAAAGAGTAGTCAGTTTATATTTAGTGAAGCATTTCTTTTTCTTCCGTGCTTTGAAATTGTGTGACTGCAACGGTCCGTTAAGAAATGTATCTCAACTCTATTTGCACAATCAGTGGACTGAAAATGACGAGAGAGACGTTTTCTCGCTTGGTTGTTTATTTTATTCCTCACTGGTTGACATTTAGCAGCATTAGATTGGGAGGTTGTTATTAACATAAATATTTACTGTGCTAGACTTCCAGGTTAGAATAGGGGCGCGGTGAATGTTATCCTTGTGTAAACTGAGATTAATGTGTGCGGTTTGATGGGGGGGGGGGGGATACCTTGAAAATATGTGTGTGTGTGTGTCAAAGAGATAGCGTGGAGATACGGTACAACATGGTTACATGTTAAATAATACATTTTTAGGTGCCGAAACTAATAAAAAGAAAACATTAATATCGCACACACTTTTTGTGTTCTTGCTAAGGCGCCCTGGCAAACAAAACAAAACAAAACTCTGGACGTTAAATGAAGTATGCTCTCAATACGTTCCGGCATGTTGGCAGTAAACACTTTTTAATTTCACCTTTAGAGTCAACTCTCTTATTTGTCAGAACTAAGCATCAGTGGATTGGGGAGCGAGAAATAAAGTTGTGCATGTAACTAGGTCAAGGTCTCCACATTAGGTGTACTTTGTACAAGCTGTATGGAGTTTTCATTTGGATTGAACTGCTCCTCATCAACTTTCTAACTCATTCAAGGCGACTTTCATATTTTTTTGTCTTTTTTTTTTGTTTATGCCAAAAATCTGCCTAGAAAAAAAAATCAATTTGAGAAGATTGACACTAATTATAATGTGTTCTATTTACCCTTTTCGTCACTTATACTGGTTTAATGGTAAAACCGTGGCCAATAGATGTGATAGATAGATTTCACATGTAACTGTGATCCTTAAAGGATTACGGGCACGACATGGTCTAAATTGTCCCGATGTGCCTAAACTCAAAAACTATGAAATCTATCTAAAAGGTCACAAAAAGTTAAAGATAAGGATTTCTATGACTATGGATTTCTTGTAGTTAAAAACAAAATGAAACTTTGAGAACCATTACACTTTGTATAAGACAATCACGAGTTAATTAAAAGTAGGAAAACATAAAAAATACTTAAAAAAAACAAACAAATAACAAAGCTCGTATGGAGTGTAATTGTATAAACTAGTTTGGATCAGTCATGTAATTAAATTTGTAATAGAGCTAGAGTCTAGACCAAACAATAAAAAAATGTGTGCGATTAGAAATATTTTTACCAATAGTTTTTATTTGCTCTATTTCATGCTTTTAGCTTTCTCATTACACTATGATCCTATCACTTATCTGGACCAGTTGGGAAAACAAAGGGGGAGGGGTGGGAAGATGAGGAAAACTATATCTAAGTGAATTTTACCGTGATCGCTTTTTAAAAGCATTTATAAAAAGGAAATGGATTTGAACTCAAGCCGACATACTTACCACTCTGTTAGTGAGGTGTTTATGAAAATAGATTATTAAAGTTATCTGTTGATTGTTTCAAACTTACTTTAAAGATGCGACCTATAAAAGGTGTACAATCTTTGTACGAGACAGTGAGTTATATAAACCTTGTAAAAAAAAACAAAAAACAAACTATTCCAGTGATGAAAGTTTGCAAATTTATTTTCTTGACTCCACAGGTCTGCCTCCAACCTCGCCCCGTCCACAGTTTGAATATTGTCGGTAGACTGTTTACTCGTGATATGCAGAGTTAACGTCCCTGTTGTTTACCCTCATCTCATTTGTCATCCGTTGCGATCCCTCTTATCTTGGGTTGGTCGCTTTTCTAATACACTATGAAGTAACTGATTGAGTGAACAATTCTTGTAGTCTCTCTCTCTAGATAAGCTTATCTTATTTGTACAATTGTGATCTAATATCTCAGGTTATGGAATAAGTTCATTCTGAACAAGAAAATATGTGTCGTGTACTGTACATGTAGTGTCTATAAACTTTCTTTGGTCTGGGTTTATTGTAATTTTATATTAACTGAACATGTATTTGTTAATTAGGCTTTAAATATTTGCAGACCTTACGGAAACGGTTTTACATTATACCACTCTTTATAAAATTTAGACCATCTAGGCGAAAAAATTTCCTTTTACATTGTTCCCCCCCCCCCCCCCCCGCTTAGTGTGCATAAGGGTCTGGGAGAGTTCTGCAAGCCTGGGCCTTGTTATTAAATTTTCTCACTTAAGAAAAAAACAAACAAACCGAAATTCTGTTTTCAATCCAATGATGTAATTCTATATGTACGTGTCAGAGTTTTACTCCTGACCTACTTGTCTGATACTAGCCATTAGCTGCCATACTTTAATCGAACCCAAAAGTCTAGCCTTAGATCTACTATGCCAGATATACTCGTAAAATTATTTCCTTGTTGCTTATGCTAAACTAACCGTTCGATATTTAAAATTGGACATTTTATGCAAGTTCAAAGGTCTTAGTGTTGCATCGGCGAACACAGTTTCGGTAAACATTCTCGGCCAGAATAGCAATACAAATGATTTTAGTAGTCGTCCGATACTTTTTCTTGTTCTGATACTGTAGAGTTTATTTCCTAAGATTTTCTAGACACATTTAAAACGATCTAGCACAATGTGTTGACTGTAAGTTAATGTACATTTTGAAAAGAGGATTTGTTAGGTTGTTTCTTACGTACACTCTCAGAGCTCTATGCTGATGTCGTGCTGGAAAGTCCTAGAGTCTACTTTGTTCTGGGAAACGGTTTCGATGGAGTTAATCCTCATTTGAATTTCTACATAAAGGAACCTGTTTTTTTTCTTTGCTATTGTTCAGCTTCCCATCTTCAACTGGCCTTAAGTCTCTAGCTGGTAGATCTACTCTGATTTAAGGTTTCAACTACACTAATGACATTTTTGTTTTGTTCTCAAAGCATGCTACGAAGAATCTTTTGAATGGTTTGTTTTGTTTGTGCTGGGAAATGTGTTGTTATTATGAGTAGTGAACAGTTAAATGGGTTGTTTTGTTACTGGTAGGAAATGTTTGGACGCCAGGAGTAATGAATAGTCAAATAAGAACTTTAAAATCACATACAGCTCAGACGTTCTAAAGGCTGTGATCGCTGCTTTTCACATAATTGACATTAACACCAACATTAAATCGGAATATGTAATAGTATTTCTAGTGTAACGATCCTTTTTACAATAAAAATTTTCTAGAAATTTAACTGTTGTATCTCGCTGAGAGAGGAATTATTAGATCGTTGGTCACACGGAGAAAACTCTAATTTGACTTATCATTTTTCAAGCCAAAAAAAAAAAAATGAAATGAATTTAAATTTGGGTAGAGATCTAGATATAGGATTCTAGGTCTAGATCCAACATCGGTTTTGAAAAGACTAACGCGTTCTTGAAAGGACTATCGCTTTCTTGAATTTCCAAATTCAAGGCTTTATTGATTCAAGGATGTAATGATGCGTGGGACGTAATTATCTTCTTTTTTGAAGTAACGTCTGTAATAGATAAGATAAGAGTTTAATATATTAATGTTCTGGAAAATTTTGCGCATCGTCTAGATCTAAATGCTTGGCATATTATAAAGTGTACCAGATCTATACATTCGCTTCACCTGGATTCTTCTCTCGGGAGAAGGGGGCGGGTAATTAAATGTTCCATTGTTTCTAATTCTAACATTAATTAATTTTTAAGAGAAAAACAATCGCACTATTAGTTGCTTAAAGGAGGGATTGTCTTTTGTAAAAAGTATTTTTTAAAAATGTTTTTCTTGTTTTGGTTCTAAGTCAGGCATGCATTACTACTAATAACTTGAAAATACATTGATATCCTGTTTATAACCTAACTTACAGTACTGAACTGAAACCAAAGGATCAAAGTTAACTTTCATTTTTAAAAAATACCATTAACAAGATGAGTAACGTAGAGTTAATTTGCAGTCATTTAATTAACTCCTTACAAATCCCAACTGGGAGAAACCAGATGGATTCGAAAATACTGTACTTTTGAAGTTGCTTATAAAGTAGACTTCTGCCACTCTTTTGTTTGTCAAACAGAAAATACACCACACATAATGCGCTGCCTAAATGATTGTATTATAGAAAAAAAAAATGAAGAAATGCTGTCTACTTTTTGTTTCATTAATTAATGTCACGAGTTGAGTCTGTGACCTATTTCGACCAGTTTCTAGAAGCTCGAGGTCAAGCCAGTGCTGTCCAGTGTAAACAAGTTAATTTTAGGCATCCAATCAAAGAAAGAGTTTAAGGGAAAAAATAGCATACGTCAGCTTCTAGAAGGTCAAAGTTATTAAAATAATTAGGGGAGAAGTTTCCATGATTCTGGAATGTACGATTAAGAAAGGTATAAATGAAAGGAAAGTCAGATAGACGGGGTCCTCGATGGTTTGGTAGAGTTATAAGTTTTGTGATATTAGCGGGTCCATTAATTACAGTTTTATTAGTTGAAGTAATATTTGTTGAAGTGATATGAGTTGAAGTTACCTAAATTGAAGTGACAGTAGTTGAAGTATTGTATGTGAAGTTTTGTGTTGATTTGAATCAAGAAGTTATTTATATAAGAAAGTTGGAGAAGTTTTATTAAAGAAGTTTTGGAGAAAATACAGAGAGATGTTTCTTTCTTCATTTCATTTGAATTATTAAGTTATTAATATAACCCCCGGCAAGTGTGATCATCACAATTAGAATGAATTACAAACATTTTTCATCAGCTCCTAAATAATAGTGCTTCCCGGAATGAAACATTTAGAAACCTGATGAACCACTAAGTAGTTTCGATTATCTGACTCTTAGCATTTGTAGATATAAAAATTGTTCTGTGTTGTCTTTGTAAAAACTACCAACCCAGAACGCTTTCCCCAGTCCCATGACACACTCACGAAGAAGCCTATTGGTTTTGTATCAATGAAATCATATTCAACGTTATGTTAAAGCAGAACAAAAAAAAAGTAGTTGGAATATTACGCTTGTGACTAATGGTTAGTGATATTATTTGTTATACAATATAAACTCTTTGAATGACATAAATATCGTTGGTAAAGGTGAGTGGGAAGGTATTTCGTTTGATTCGAAAAATACACAGACCTCCCCCCCCCCACCCCCAACGCCTTTGATTTACCTGTTCCCTGTATTTTCTTGGCTTACATAAAGTTTTTAAAAAAAGGCTACTCCGATCGCCATCAAACAGGCATATGTCACTCTGACCTAATAGCTGTCAGTATTACAACAGTCATCCACTGTGTCAGCTGCCCGCCACGTAGCTTGTCACCTTATAGCAGGTTTTCTTTGGTTTGTTTTCTTATCCACGTTCCTTAGATCGTGTGGATAGAGAGAGATGGAGAGACGGCCTTGGAGAACGTACAAACGGGGATTGTGTGGACCAGGATCTGAAACTGAAAGAAACGTTCTAGTTGAAACATTAACTCCTTCTCAACGGGCAACACGAGCCTGTTGGGTAGACTAGAGAAGCTACGAAGGAAGTAAAAACAATAGAGACATATCATTTCAAAATTATGATTAGATGCATGTTCTAGTTTGCAAGTTAGAAGACAAGTCAGAAACTCAAGTAAAAAATGGAATCAACTAACATTTCGGACATCGAATTATGGCTGTATAGCTTAAGTTGGTAGAGCATCGCGCTAATTACGCGTATGTCTAGGTTGGCTCCCTATACTGGCCAATTTTTAGCTTACAATATTATTTGAACACAAACTAAGTCTGAATTTATTTCTTACATTTTTTATTGTTCAAATACTACCTTTAAATCTGTTGTCATTGTCCTTCCATTATATATCAAATATGTAGAGCATTAAATGTTCAGTAAAAGTCAAGTTCCCCTTGGTGTAAAGGTCATCTGTTTATGTGGCCAACGGTTAACGAGGGTGTCATATGACAACTCAACAACCAACCGCCTCCACTTGTCCCCAACTAATGTCAGGTATTCTTAGAGCTGGTTGGACACAGAGGCGCCTTTAAGATCCTTAGTCTTCACCAGGATTCGAACCCGGGACCCCTCGGTTCAGAAGTCATTGCTTTACCGCTCAGCCATCATACCTCCGCACTAAATGTTAGTATCTACAAACTGACGAGCTACACTGTTACTCTAGAGTCCACGGTGAAATGAGCTGTATTGAAGTGACAAGTTCTGTCCCCACCAAGTCCACGTTGTCTTCTCCGGGGAGCAACTAGGGGGGTTGCAAGGTCAGCGTCAGAAAGGCGCTGTGAGCGAATAACTGTCATAAAGTAGCCCGGGAATAATTGGATTATGACGTGAAATATTTACGGAACAATTTTTGGTCAAGTAGCGAGCAATATTGCTGACCGAAGAAGTAAAAACAAAATACGAACAGCGTACGGGAGGGTGAGGGCTCTTTGTTATTCCTTGGAGGCTTTCCCTCGATGTATGCGAGAAACAACTTTTTTCCATTTACAGCACTGGTGTTTCAAGATCATTCTTCCATCTTCTATGTTGAGCGTTAATTGAGGAGGGCTCTCAGCCCCCCCCCCCTCTTTTTTTTGGCATCCTCGGCCGATGCACACCCCGCATCACGTCTTAGAGCGTGCCCGTTTGACGAGAAGATAATTGGTATTCTTGTTAATAGCTGCTAGCTTTCCCGGACAACCCGGTGACAAAAATATCTTTATGAAAGCGTTTCCATTCGATAACGAGCAATCAACGAGAGGCATGCATTGGGATGTTCATATCGGGGGTCGGTGCGGGGGGAAGGAATTGATAAAGTGGAGGAGGCGGGCGGATGCGATCTGATGTCCTTAATGAATGGATCATTGAATGCGAGAGTAGATGGATATGACAAGGATAAGTCACGGACACCATGAGCCACCGGAAAATGAAAGGCCGGTAATCAAGCCCTATAGTTCCTAGGAGGCCAGCCGCCCCTGGGGAGGGTTTTCACGGCACCGCTTCATTTCCCCCCGTGAAGGAAAGCCGCTGTTGATAGTATAAGTGTAGTGTAAATGGGCCTGGTTCTTAGCACCCCCCCCCCTTCTCTCTTTCCTTTTAAAACGAGACTGTCTAGCACAAAAAGGTAACTGCCTTTTTTTAAATTCACAAGCTATAACACTAAATATTAATACCAAAAGTAAGACTTTTATTTGGTCTACATCGAAAGTGCTAGGACGATATTCCATGTACCTTTATTTAAGTTCAGAGGCCAACACAAAAGTTTGGGATACACTGCACTGGTCATTCTAGTTGGGTAACTACTAGCAACGCTGGCTTCTTGTCGTCATGAATATTTAAGGTTCATTGATAGATATTATTTGAGTGCACTTCATTAGTAAACATTTATGTATATAGTTTTCTTTCTGATTATAGTGTCCACTGGATAGTGGCATCAAACCAACACGAGTTCTCATTTGTATTCTTCTCTGTCATTATATTCATAACCAAGCCACAGGGAAGACAAGAAAAGCATTTACCTTAAAACAGGATTTACATATTTAGAGATATTAACCTTTTTTTTTTTATTTTGGTACCCACAGTTAGGTTTTTTTCTCCCCCCGTTTGGCTATTTAATTCACGAAATAGTGTTCTTTTCCGTAGAAAGATGTTTGATTGTATTCCTGTTGGTTATTTTATTCATACCTCATTGCAATACGCTGCTGCTTTCATGTGCATCATTTGAATATAATATGGGCAGTGCATTCCATTGTGGTTCGTATACTTACTTAAGTATGCAAGTATTGGGAGTGCTATTATCCCAACTTTTATCTGCTGGTAAGGTGTGGCCTAAAAAGATTGGACACCCTCATTAAAAAAAATAATGTTTCCCTGCATTGGCCGAGTGGTGGTCGCCGAGACGCCTTATTAAACAACGTACAGTGTTATGGCAAGATTATAAATTAGTTATTTGTTTCGTAAATAGGGAATGTTTTGACTATTTAGAGTTATCTGCATACTACACAGCGTTTAAGCGCCTAACATTGATGTACTAATGGACTTCGCTCTGCAAGAAGTAAAGATGGAGACATGGGGGTACGAAGATTGGAGCTACCACCGCTCATGGTGTCCATTTTTTAGTCGAGGGGGGAGGATGCGTGCGTGCGTGCGAGAGCACACTATCCCTGTGTATGTGTGTGTTTGTGAGAGCGTGAATTATTGATTCCGTCTTTAGTCTCCCATAGTCCGAACGAGGTCATACCGTCTATTTTCCCTCATAGCCGAATATATTCAGCATAAACAACGGTCAACACATAGACTCTGTGTTAATTACTCGTTGCGTGCTTGGTGAGCGTGCGTTGTATCAATGAATGGAGAGTCGTGCCCCCTGTCGAGGTCTCTCTGCGGCCACAGGGTGGCGATATGTAGCACTCGCTGGTTTTAGCAGGTACTCTGCTTAAACAGTTCTAGTCAAGTCTGAAGACATCAAGAACATTTTACGAGCAGAAGTCACACTGCATGACCTGTAATGTTTGGTTTGGACTACGCCACACTTTATGCCTGAATTTTTTATTGTTGCACTTTAAAAAAAAAATCTTTTTTTATAAAATATTTTATCAGTAATTTTATTTTTATAAAACAATTTCTTCTTTTAAAGAGTTTTCTTTTTCTGTCATTAGAAGACTCCCCCACTTGAACATTTGAAAGTGATAGACATAAGATTTTTTTTTTGTTTGAAGGTTCTATAACACGTTAAATGCTTTACATTTTAATCTTTTACACCTCTACCATAGAAACATTTCCATTATTAGAGGTCTTTATTACAAAAATAGTACAATAGATTGATGGGACATCTCCGTCACTGTTAAATTGAAGTAGATTACTATTTTGTAAAAACATTAGTTGTTGACATGACTTTTTTCTTTTCTTTTTCTCATACCCATTTGGCTTTGTTCTCCATTTACTTAATTTTATTAGTCACACTTACTATAAGGATTTTCCAAGTAGTTTGGTTAATTTTTTTTTCATTTTAAAAGAAAATGCAATGATTTTAGGGGAATTTTTTTAAAAAGCTACTGAAACCGGATTTGTAAAGTTATGGTAAATAGTAGAATTGAAACTCTTTAAGTCAATGTCTAATCTCTCTCTCTCTCCTTTCTGTCTTACTTTCTTATTATCTTTTTCTGTTTCCCTTTTCTTATTCTAATTTCTTCTTCCTATCCCTGTGTCTGTGTGTGTTTATCTCCCTCTGTCTGTCTAGGAACACAATTGTGTTGTCGTCATCCACTGGTTCATGTCCTGTGTCTCCCTAATGTTGAAATAATCAATCAATAATAAAGTCACATGGAGTGCAAAGAATCGAAATGAAAATGAAGAAAAGCATGCCAACAAAAAAAGTGTAGATTGCAGAATGGATATTTTCTAATTACTCTGAAGCCTGAGATCCAGACGATCTTGTTCGTGTCTAGAGTCTGGAGGATGGTCACAGAGATAAAAGAGTCGGTCTTCAAGATTCTGAGACTGCCAGGAGCGATAACGCAGAGCTGCTTTCCCCTTCCTAACACAATACGCATATTTTAGTGAGATATTAGAGAAGGACCAAGAACTAATAGAAATACAGAAGTTTTAAATTTACTTTAACAAATCAATTTCTTTATTTTCTTCTTTGCTATCCATCACAATGTACTGTCAGCGAGTTGTCAATATAATTCTGGCACCTCTTCCTCCTTGCTCACTCCAAAAAACACACTTTTTGTTACCTTCTTTTTTTTTTTTTTTTTTTTAGAAGTAGAGGATTCTTCTCGTCTTGACAATTCTAAAGGGAATGGTTGATATATATATGGGCGCCACCAGACAGACGGTGGAGTTTCACATTTGGCTAATGGACACCGCTATACTATTTTACGGACAATTTTTTTTTAAAGAGTATATACACACATACACGTTACTTGTGACTAGTGAAACATACGAAAGGGAAAGAAAAAGGCTTTTTTTTAGTGCATGCGTGCTGTATGTCTTGTGTGAATGTTAAAGCATTGAAACTAGATTGCCTGAAAATTTTTTTAATTTTTTTTTTTAAATTTTGCCTGAGAAGTTGTATTCATCATATTTTATTAATGGTGTCATAATGCGATCAGAGCTCACTTCTTGGAGGGACTAGAGGGTCCAGCTGTGCAGTGACGTCATTGGGCACCAGTAAATAGAATATAACTCTTCTCCCTGACCTCCTTTTGATCTCGATTGTTTGACCTGCTTATTAAAATCTCCTTAGAAATATATATATTTCTTAGTAATAAACATATGTGACGTTATGTTTCCATGTGTAGCGTAAATATTTCTTTTAACAGCTTAACACATAGGCATATGTAACATTATATTAAACTAGTGGACCGCTATTTTGCAGGTCCGGCCTTAGGCCACTGCAACCTCTGCGACCGCAGTGGGCCCCGCTTTTTCATAGGACCCGCGCTAATTCTAGGTGTATGAATTATTAAATTAAACCATTTTGTAACTTATAACAGATTTCCCGCGGCCTCCTGTCGATCTCCTGAAATTGCAAAATATACGAAAAAGTCCTGGAAATCTCTGGAAATTATTAAAATCTTTTGAAACCTAACAAAAAAAAAATTATCGAAGATTGATTGGAACATTTGGTAATTCTTGCTATTGATCGTGATGTATGTAGGAAACAGAATTTTTATGATGTACTGCAGTGATGCTCAACCTCACTCGAACGGCGGGCCATTTTAATATCCGACACTCGAGACGCGGGCCACATGAAGAAAAAGTGAAAAAAAAAAGGGAATTATACAATAAATTAATTTTTATTAGAAACCCGTGAATCTAGAATTTACATTCATGAGAAGTTTATCCTAAACTACTTTTAAATATCCGGCTGCATAGTTGAGATGTTCGTCTAAGAGACGATACGATTACGTAGCATTGGGTTCGCACGATTCATCACTGAACAAGTTTGTCCCCACTAATAAGTACTTGTAATCATTGGGAGCACATGAAGAAAACTGTTCAGAACCGAGTTCGGTGGAGAGGTTTGGTTGTGGACATATGCTCCCCTTGGGCGTGCACAGGATTAAGTCAGTAAGTCAATTATTGTGATCATCCATAACACTTGTTTTCGGAGATTTTGAAAAGTTTATGCAAAAAAACACGGAGTAGAAATCAGTAGTTTGCATCACTTGAAATTTATTAAGCAAGGATGTCTAGTTTGTAAGTCTATCAGTTTCAGTTGTAGGTCGGGGCGATTGACACATTGGCCGCAGATGGATTTTAGATACTACGAATATTGTTCAATCTGAACACGATCATCATCATATATTTTATTGGTGAATAATTCAGCGATACCACAGAGGCTCGGTTCCATTTGACCTCTAAAAACTATTGCTATCAACCATAGTTTTGGCACCATCAGTAGTCACTACCACTAATTTCTCCAAGGGAAAAAGATTCTCTGTGATGGTTGAAACTTTTTGTCAGTGCTTCGCCACTGGCGATCCATGCATGCTCCGAATTTTCTGATTTCAAAACTGTTGTTTTTATCGCGAAAAAAATACCAAAATTTTGAGCGGTATCAGATGTGTCGGTAGACTCATCAGCGGCAACAAAAAATATGCATCCGACTCATTTTCTTGTCTTTTAGGTAAATATTCTCATCAATCCTCCATTCTAGGTGTAATCTAACTATCGCGTCTCAAACCAAGAATGTTGCCTTATTTGTTTGATTTTCTAAAGCTCTTTAATGTTATGTTCATTAAACAGAGCCACTCTTTCTTTATAAAACAAATATGTTGGCTTACTATCGATACCAATCCATTTACTCTACCTAGGGAAAGATATTTTTTAAACTTTCTTTTGGACATGAATTTTCTACACTTTGTGCCGACATTTTGGCGGGCCGGATGTGCCCCGCGGGCCGTATTTTGGGAATCACTGATGTACAGTATGACTTCGTTACACGCAAGGCTTGTAAAGTAATTCTGCAGGTAGTAAAAGAATGAATAAAATGCAAAGACGAATTTATTTTCTAATACAAACTCTTAAATTTCATGTATTATTCGTATCCCTACCCAAACTTGGCCCCGCGAAATCCGTTTCGCATAGGGCCCCACAACGGTTGAGTCTGGCCCTGCTATTTAGTGACGGGTGAATACAGAGTAGATAACTTGTTCTCCTCCCCTCCCCCCTCTTTTTTTCGCCGCTAAAACTACATGGGGTAGAAGTAAAAAAGAGTGATCTTTCCATGACTTTTTGGTCACGACGGATAGGTCCGGCACTGCTATTTTGTGACGGGTGAATACTAATTGTTCCCCCCCCTCCTTTTTCTTTCGTATGGTAACTCTAGTCCGACTTGCAGAAATAAAAGAGTTATCTCTCCTTTACTTCTTGTCTAAACTCTTGAGCGATGAAGAGAATTATATATATAGATTTTATATGTGACGTAATATATTTACTAGTGTACCATAACATAACATATTTATTTATGTAACGTAATATATTTACATATGTAACAAAGTAAAAAAAAAAAAAAAGGTACCCCTTTCAGACCTTGCGATCTATAGGGCGAATAATGCAAAAGTCGTTTGCTTTATGGCCGATGATTAACGACGGTGTCATGCGGCCAGCACAACATCCAACAGCTTTACTTTCCCCAACTAATGTCAGCTCATTAGAGTTGGCTGGACATTGTGTTTATGGGTGTGTGTGTGTGTGGGGGGGGGTTGGCTATCATGTAATATATTTGTTTTGTTAAGCTTCCAACTTTTGTATTTCTCAGTTCTCAATCTAAATTTACTTCAGTTAATATCTAACAACAATCTATATTATAAAGTAGAATGTGAGGTGTATGTATGTATGTATGTATGTTACTTATAGACATCAAAACCGCTTGACCAATCTTGATAAAACTTGGCAGGAATGTTCCTTGGGTACTATAACTTAGACCGTAGTGTATGTATTGTAGCCCTAAAACAAACTTAAGACCCTCAAAAAAAAAAGTTGTCCGATTGTCAATTCATTTTATATTTTAATTAATTTAACATTCGAATTTGTTTTTCTAAAGCATTTTTAATACATTCGTTCGCTGTTCGCTAAAGTTGCGTAGCCGTGTTGAGATAGGCCTATATTCATTCATGAAAAAAGGTCAGGCATGCGCAACACAGAATGAACTCTATAAAAGCCAATTTTTAACTCTAGATTAGTTAAGATTTAGATCTATGTCAACCTCAAGATCTACTTTATACTTTATGTTAGTAGACTCAGCTTGCGAGCAGTATCCTAATATCTACAGAAACCATTCCCCTTCAAGTTTGAACTATTTCTATTATTTTTACCACATCACGATTTCCTCAAGGTTTGAATTAATGCTGAAGTAAAATGTTCCATTTCTGTTTAGTTATTTGGTGTTCATCCTGGACATTATTTATTTGTCATATAAAGATAAGTATCTCTTACACGGTGTTTTCTACTAAAGTAGACCACGTTTTATGTGGTGTATTTATCTCCAACTCGTCGTCTCGTTCATTGTCAGTAGACTACTGTCTCATTGTCAGTTTTAATTGCTAGTTTCAAATTTAAAAAAAAAGGATAAAATGTACTACTTAATGTGGATTAAAGAGTCAAAATGAAATGAAGAATATGAAAGAGACAAAAGCAGAGAGGTATGCTTGATGTGACACAGTGGCTCAAAAAGATTATCCTGGATCTAAATTTAGAAAACAATTAATGGTTTCTGCAAAATTTGGCGAATTTGTTCACGAAACAATTCAAGGCGCGTGTTAGTCTCAACCGTTAGCTTATCGGCTTAAACAAGATTGTCGGTCTACAGTTATTGAAAATAACTGTAAAAAAAAAAAAAAGCTGGTCGGCAAGAAGAAGGGTTGGAAGAGGTGATTCACAGGTACAGGGATTAGCTCTTTGTGTAGAGGAGATCAGACACACAGTTGGATCAAACTGAAAGAGGTGTAAAGATGATCTGATAGTTCAAAATATATGCTTGTAAACATGACCAATTTGCAAGTGTGGACTTGGCTTCTGTTTGAACTGATGGTATCTCATTGAACATATAACGTGTACAAGTCTGAGAAGTAACACACTCTCTTACATTGGCCACTTGACTCATTAAGGATAATTAAAAACATAAGCAAACGAAGCTTACAAAAATAAATTATAAAAAATCGAAAATTGCTTTGTATAATTGCCAGAACTCTTCCTTTCCTTACCGCAGGCGTCACCTTCAACACGTAGTCTGAAAATGTGGATGCAATCTATTCTCATAATCATGTTTTTGAGACGTTTCACTGTGTTGTTTCTGAACTAATAGATCTACATCGCGCCTTTGTTGTTGACTTTGTTGTGGGGTCGTTGTTTTTTAAAGCCATATGAATGTAATTTGAAGAGGCAACATTGTTATCTGTCTTCACTCGTTGTCTTTACATAGTAAGGAACTGTAAAAAGGTGATGAAAAAGATTGGTTACAAAGTTATAGATCTATATATGTTTTTAGCGCCCCCTCCTCCCCCCGAAAGGAGAAAAGACGCTATTAGTTTGGTGTGGAATGTCTGTCCGTCCATCCCGTTTAGATCTCGTAAACCAGAAAAGATAGTGAAGATCCGACATCATAATATTTTAGACCATTCGAAGTTCTGATGCAACGGCTACTATTTTCTTTTCTGAAAGCGAAAGTACTAATTTTTAAAATCACTTATGCAATCAGATTTTTTTCAACTATTCACTATTAATAGTAACAAACACTGAAGGCTCTTTAGTAGAGGAGATAACAATTTACCATATTTATAACATATTTATGCAAATGGTTTAGATTTTTTGTCAAAAGTACATTTGTATTGCTAAGTTAATTAAGTTCTGTCATACTAACTACTACATTTACACAAACATTTTTTTACATTTTTTTAAAGAGAAAAAATCTATTTAGTATGCATATAAGTTGGACATAATTAAAAAAAAAAAATTAATAAGTAGTTTTCCATATTATCGCGTGAACTACAGTCTTCAAAATGCTGCCATAGTACACTGAACTAAAGGATTTTTTTATTTTTTTTCGAAATGTTTTATCCTTGAGGATTTAAATAAGAGATTGACCCATTACAAAATAATTAGATCAATTAGATATTCATTATAAGACATCAGTTAGACCAGGTTCACATCTAACTTCATATTCTATATCACCTATCCTTTGGTCTGCTGGGGCACCACACTAGATCTGTCAACCTTCTTTCTCCATTCTTCTCTGTCATTTGTCTTTGATAGAATTTCATTATGATGATGTTTCTGAAAATATTAAAACCTGCCTTTTTACCTTCCTGGGTTGCACCACTTCGGTTGGGAGACTTGGTATGGACCGTATATGCTTCCAATATATCATACGTGAATCACATTTATCTCACTAGTCATGTTTATTAAGGCTGTAAGCACTTTTTTTTCTTTTTTTTTTTTATGGTTGTGAATAGTATACACACACTCTCAAAAACACCCATGCACACATATATTTATTAAATGCAATTTATTAGCCAACACACTTATCGTTTTTCTAAGCCCCCTAGTCGAGACATTTGTTTAATCTCCAATAATCTTACAATCATCATACCAAACACTTCGTTTCACATCTTGGTCTTTATATCAATGTCAGTTCCACGGAGCCTATTTTTAAAGTTATCTCCTAAATCCAAATCGATACGAATCGACTTGTCGTAGAGAGCGCTCCGGGCGAATGCTCGTAGCCCGCAATGCATTGATTTTGTTTTGTTTTTTCCCCGCTCTCTTTTGGACTTTTTCTGGGCTCATTAAGAAACTGTAATGGCACCTGATTGTCCCCTCGAGGCGCGGGCCGCTTAGGCCACAAGGGGGTCTTCTTGTCCTAAATGTGGGAGTCTATGCGAGCTCACGCCTCACTAGAGGGCTTAAGTAATCCTTCATTAGCCTCACATGTTGGTTCGGCCTCTCTTTGACTGGTGCACAGAATTCCTAACTTAGGCGTGCCCGCCTATGACCTCTTTGACCCTAAAGAAATGGTTACTTGAAATAATTGAGTACTGTGGTCTCTAGCTGAATTCTTTTTTTTTTTTTTTTATCTTTTTTTCCATTTGCATTATTGATAGAATTTATCATTGGATATGATTTAATCATACGGCAATGTTGTTTTTTTTTTTTACATATTTGTTTTTAACCCCTTAGTCTGACCTTGTGTGTGTAACGAGCCGATAAGTGTATGAAAGCGAATGAAAGTTAAATATAGCACACTTGGTGAAATGAAAGCTAGTGGGTGTCATAGCCAGCCTCGATGTCATGACAATGTGCAATGGACCTTGGGGGATTCCCCTGCACCACGTGCATTATTGAATAGTTGGACTATCGAGAGTTCACGCGCGTGCCTGCGGTAAGTAACGAGAAGATCATTTGAAGTCTGCTCGGTGGGAAAAGTTCTTAAAGCACTATTGATTCCAATCAGACTCAGACAGCAGCGTGGAAATAGCGGTAAGAGTTCTGACTTCTAAGGATTTCAAAATTACAGGGAAAATAAGCCTATTTAACGGTTAAACGAACGGGTTTTCCAACAGTGTGGACAAGCCAATTTAGGCAATGTGAAGGTCGACCAAACTGTGCTTTGAATTTAAAATAAAATTGAAAACCGGGCTGTAATAAACAATCATTGTAGAAGGGAAATGCAGGATGTACTTGGATCAAGGATCAAGCCATCAGGTGACCAGCCGTAGTAAAAGCTGGACGTATGTAGATGTGGCTTTAGATTTGTAAAATATGTTTTTTCTTTACAATTTGAGCTCCACGAAATGTTTCATCTGTATGTTTGAAAAATGTTTTACATGTTTATGATGTTCCGTCAGAGTTGAAGATAATTTACTTTCTAGTCCAAACATCCCGCAGGACGACGACGAGGGATGGGGGCTGGAAGGGTTTGAACCCGGAACCATCGACAAATCCGATCGACAGTCCAGCGCGCAAACCGCACGATCAGTCAGCCAACATATTCTATCATACTGACTAGAATACATTGTTAGATTTAAAGAATTTCAATCTTTTGACTGACTAATAAATCTATAGCCCGAAACAACGAACGTTTAATTTCCAGTGTTACTCGTGGTAGTTTAATGAATAAGTTCATCCTTGATTTGAATGAACTCTTGTGGTATATAACTCCACTCCAGTCTGTTGGTCATCCCAAAACAAGTTATTATGATTTTCATCATTCGCCGCCTTTGTTGTCGCCCTTGTTGTCGCTGTTGATGTGTGGTATAAGGAAAACAACAAATGCTCACCTAATATTTTAAATGTCTTTTGATTTTGTTATCAATGAATGACATATACTCTAGCTCTTATTCTGTCTTGCTTGTCTTTGATACCGTTTCAACTGTTGGCATGTAGTCCACTGTAATCAAAGGCTGAGAATATCAGGTCATGTTTATCCCAGATAAAAAACTTTTTTTTTTTAAACTAAGACTAGAACTATCTCAAATCTATTCATCACAAGATGACACCAGCTCTTTGTTTGCTAGGTATCGCACGGTATTACCTGCTGACATAAAGTGTCACCGTTTGGACAGTCAACTCGGCACTTCCTTGACATGGATACTTACCTATCTGAAATGCAACACTTAGTTATACTTTCTCTCTCTCTCTCTCTTTGGACTTTCCTTCCTCTCCCTCTCTCTTTCCCTCCATCTCCTCCACCTCTCACGCTCCACCCCTTCCTCTCTCTCTCTCTGTCTCTGCCTCTCTCTCTCTCTCTCTCTCCCTCCCTCCCTCCCCCCTCTCTCTTTCTCTTTCTCTCCCACTCTCTCTCTCTCTCTCTTTCTCTCCCCCTCCCTCCCCCCCCCTCAGTCATCTAAGTTATCCTTGTAGACTTTATGAATCCATTTTTGTCAGCGTCTGTCTCTCCTCCCTCATCTATCCTGCCACAGCATGAATGATCTGAAATCGTCTCATAATACAGTTATCTTATTACTTGGTGATTGAGTCATTGGTTCTCACATTCCCGTCTCGCTCATCTTGAGTCACTGGATCATGAGTTGATTGCTGGTGAAATAATTAAAGTCATTGTTTTGTTTCTTGTAGTGGTTCATCAGCTATAGTGTAGCCGCGAATATTTAAATCTGTGACCGTGGAATAGAGATGCACTTTTAAAAATGGACTATTTTTATGATCTAAACATAGGTTTACGGTCTTTTATGTAAGAATGTTTACAATACAGAAGAATACTGAATTTTGAAATAATCCACCTATATAATTCAACAAGAAGTTTAAAACTCATGGACTGTCTCCGCTAATTTCTGTTTTTCTTTACATTTATACTTCCAAAAAGAGTTTTATTTTCAAATAGCTTCGAAAATCATCTCAATTAGTATTATTACATAGTTGGATTTTAAAATGATTACCACCGCTTGATGTTTTGAGTTTCTTGTAGCTGCTCTGTACACTTTCAGACTGTTCTGTACACTTTCAGACTGTTTTGTACACTTTCAGATTGTACTTAACACTTTCAGACTGTTCTGTACACTTTCAGACTGTTTTGTACACTTTCAGAACTGTTCTGTACACTTTCAGACTGTTCTGTACACGTTCAGATTGTACTTAACACTTTCAGACTGTTCTGTACACTTTCAGATTGTACTTAACACTTTCAGACTGTTCTGTACACTTTCAGATTGTGCTTAACACTTTCTGACTGTTCTGTAAAGATATAAAAAACATGTTGTTGTTGACACGTTTTATTACGTGACAGTGTGCTGCCCATTAAGTAGGCTATTTCACCTCTCCCTCCTCCCACCTACCCCTCTTCTTTTTCTGCTCCTTGTGTTTTTTCTTAATTGCAACTTTCTGTGGAGCTTGGATTATAGACTAACGCTAGAACATTGCTACAACCAATAGCACTTAGTTATATGCTTTGCTGTTGAGGACATGTCTATCATACATAAAACATTTTAAATTGTACCATGAAAAATATGAAAACATCAAAGCATCTTTCAATATTGGGGAGGAATGAAAGCTAGAGTCGCCTTCTTTTTGTCTTCCTTTCCTCCCTTTTTTAAAGGGAAAAAACAACAACAACAAAACAAACTTTGCACCAAATTTCACAATCTTGTTAATGATTCCTCCACATGCCTAAAGAACCACGTGGTTGGAATGAAATCACTTGTCTCGGATGCCCTTCTCAGCTAACTCTACGTACTAATTGTCTCTTAAAATCCTGCAATGTTTTTTTTTTTTTCTCTCTTCTTCCAATCATTTCCACCTGTTCCTCCCAGCCCTGCGCACACAATTGCTCACATCAGCAATAGACACTGCTGGCCATAAAACACGTCTTCATAGTGTGACATTGTCTGACATGCATGCCCCCGGAAGCACTTGCGCGTCTCTGAAAAGCTTTGATAAGCTCCAGCCATATTGGGAATTTCTAATGCACGAAAACAAACCCGTCCACGTTTTTCTGTGTCCTCTCTGCTGTCAATATTCAGACCAGGCCATCTTTCTTTTCTTTTTTTTTTTCTTTCTTGTTAACAATATGATGTAAGTTTTTAACATCGTCTGGTTGTCAGCTTTTATGCCGTGTGGAATACAAGGAATTATTTCCCTGGTTGGACCTGACCCAATAGCCACATTGCCTGTGTGCATTCAGGGTATGAAAAAAGGGAGGGATGTGGGCTGCTGAAATTATATGAGACTCATTCTGTTGTTTCTGCATATCTGATTGGTCAAAATAAAAAAAAAAGGAGGGGGGTGCTGGCAATCTGGTTGTTGTTGTTTTGTTGCATTTCTTAATAACGCCCTTCATGGTGTGACCTATCCTAAAGGACGGATGAAAATGATGCGTTGAAAACATTTGAGAACCAGTGCTATATATCAGGTTGTTTTTTTTACCCCCCCCCCCTTATGATTTGCTTAATTGTTTCTTGTGGCCTGCAACATTCAGAATACAATTTTCTTATAAAAATTCGCCATTAAAACTGCTGCCCTTGGACACATGGCTAGCCCAAGCGTCCTCACTGACTTATAATGTATATATAAGAAAATGAAAATGTGGAACCCAGAACCTAATTATCTTTTTTTTGAAGTTTCGCAAGGCTGGGGAGCAAAGACAGAAGTCTAAGACTACATCATTTTAAGGAACAAAACAAACCTTTTTTGTTTTTTTAGAATTTTTTTAATGACATTGTCCAGTAAGAACTTTGTCTAGGATTAATCACTAACATGTTAGTTTATGAAAAATGACCATATCTCGGATCTTACTAGTCCATGACATATTACACTTACGCTCGTTTTGGAGATATGTTGATCTAGTTCATTTTCTATTTGTAGGACAATTTCACCATAGCTTTGGAGCATTATAGCTCTACAATAAATAAATAGCTTTAAATGTCATTGCATGCCTACAAGTGAACAAATCTGTTCCCCATTGCAGCACGTAAGAGTATTCGCTTGTTCCATACTGTCTCACCTCTGTTAGAAATGAGAGTTCAAGTAGATCTATGTCTTGGCGCTGTGGTTTTGTTTAGGAGTTTTATGCAAGGAATATATTCTAGCCATTAGTTGTCCTTCACCTCAGCCTCCCCCCCCCCTCAATCGCAACACACTTGCACGTTTTTTTTCTTACACTAGTAAAATGCCGGCAATTTAAAAAGATTAATGCCACGTCGTCAAAGCTTAGGGAAATGTGCGCGCGACAATTTAACACTTTCCTTAGGAATGTTTAGGTACGTTGCACAGTTTGTTCACACTCAAACTGGATACAAGTTCGAGACATTGCCACATGGACTCCGCTCGATTTAAATATTACGGGCTTCGATTCAACACACACAAATATTTTGGACTCATCCGCTTCATTATAGGCTTGGCTTCTTCTCTTTTCAGTGACCACCCTTCTGTATGTCTACATAGTAGCAGCGAAACTAAATGTGTATGAATTAAAATATGTATTGCCTCCGCCCGCAACCATTTTGCTAACATAAAAAAAATCAATGAAACGTATCCCCCCCCCCCTCCCAAGCAACTAACTCTCGTATATGAACAAAATGTTTATGAATTTAAAAGTATCCCCCCCCCCCCAAACCCCGGCACTATTTTGCTTATATCAGCACAATAACAGCACAAACAATGGTATGTAAATATAAATGCACAACCACACACGGTCTAGCTCAGTGTAATGGCTCTCCACGTGGACGTTAGCATATTCTAGTCTGTCTCTAAAACTGAGGCGCCCCTTGATTAAACCTCTAAGCAATGCTGAACAGGTTTGATGTTGTAAATCAAATACACAGAATTTTATTTTATAGATATTTGTATTGTAATGTTCCCTGGGGGCCTTGGGGCAGTCGGTTTTCTGTAATGTGACAAACGGTCATGCAGTCAGTACTACCATTAACCTCCTTTTTTTTTCGCAGCCTAAATAGCAGGAGAGTGGGAGAGAGAGTGAGAGTGAGGGAGAGTTGGTTTATTAAAAGTGGGAGATATTATCGACCAGATATTTAAACGCATCTTGCATTCCTATTCACGATGTTTGAACTCTGTAGTCTTTAGTTTAAGGATTCTTTCCATTTCTATGCTGAAAGCAAGCCGCCCAATGCGCCAATCATCATCTGAGACATTTGTAACTTTCGTCAGGTTAGGTTCTTGCTCCCTTGTGCCATAAAGTCTTACTTATCAAGTTCATTTTCATTAAATTTTTCGCAGCTTCAAGATCTCTGTTCTTATGTAACCATTCACATAGAAGCTTCAAGATCTCTGTTCTTATGTAACCATTCACATAGAAGCTTCAAGATCTCTGTTCTTATGTAACCATTCACATAGAAGCTTCAAGATCTCTGTTCTTATGTAACCATTCACATAGAAGCTTCAAGATCTCTGTTCTTATGTAACCATTCACATAGAAGCTTCAAGATCTCTGTTCTTATGTAACCATTCACATAGAAGCTTCAAGATCTCTGTTCTTATGTAACCATTCACATAGAAGCTTCAAGATCTCTGTTCTTATGTAACCATTCACATAGACACATCTCTTACACTAGTCGTGTCTTTTGTGATACACATGAGCGTGACTGAAAGAAGAGCGTACCATCTTTAAAGATATGAAAGATAATAACTCTGGAAGAATTGTGCTCCCTCCCCCCCCCCCCCCGCTTCCAGTCCCTTGCCTCCCATGATGCGCGTAGCTTCATCTTTGCTAATAGAAACTCTCAGTTGACGACTTTTCTGTTGGGTTTCCCTGTGAAGTCAAGTAATGGATCTGGTAATGACATGGGGTCCCCCCTTTTCCTTTCGCTCTGCTGTCGCCGCATGAGCCCCTCCTTCCCTTTCCTCTGTTCACACTCTGCGTGCATTCCTTCATCTCATTCGTTCTGTCTTCACACTTGCATTGCTTGTTAATCTGTATCTGTCAGGGACTCTCTAGTTCTACCTCCCTTTTAATATGCAGTGGTGTCCCTGTCAGTATTGAACTCTATCTATCTATCTATCTATTTATCTATCTATCTATCTATATCTATCTATCTATCTATCTATCTATCTATCTATCTATCTATCTATCTATCTATCTATCTATCTATCTGTTGTCTGTCTGTCTGTCTGTCTGCCCGCCCGTCCGTACGTCTATCCATCCATCTCTGTATCTCTATATGTTTTTCTGTGTGTCAATCTGTCTGTCTCTCTCTCTCTCTTTCACCTCTTTCTATTTTTTCCTCTCCCTTCCATTACTTATCTCAACCGCTTGCTCCCATGTAATTCTTTACTTTTTCACCCTCTCTCTCTACGTCTTTCCGACACATCCTCATATTTCTTTTTCCTCCTTTTCAACTCCCTCTCTCCCCTTCAATTTTCGAATTTGTTTTTTCCCCCAATGCTCGCTATCTTTTATTTCATTTCAAATTGCTGCCTTTTTTATATCATTTCCGTCTTTAATATCACCACAAGTGTCCCTGCTTGAAAGAGAAAAAAAGTTCACCGTCTGCAGATTTCATTGTTTGCTGTCACAATGTGCTGGCCGCTATCATTATGCCGCAAGCGATCGTTTTTGTTGTCTGCTGAAGTCTAAATACAGGTCTACTTTTGGAGTCGAAGGTATAGTTAAACTAAACTTTTAAATAATTGGAAATCGCTTTTTATTCATGTATACAGATGTAGCTATTTGTGTAAACAAGTCATTCTGCGACCTTCTTATGACGCCTGCTCACTTCATCACATCCTACGTGACTAGTTCTAATTTTGGAGCTAATCTGTACTTAACCAAATTACTTTTTTATTCACTTCCTAGATGTATAGTTTCAATAGAATCTAATTCATTGGACACGGAGTGACGCGCGAGAACTTTGCTAGGATACTGAGGGGAATTGTAAAAAGTGGTCGCCGAGCTAAAAAGGTTGAGAACCGCTCCGTTAGCGCCTTCTCTTGCTCTAACGTCTGCCAGTTTGGTGTGTCCTCAATGAGAACTAATAGCTAGGTTATACTAATCAAAACAGGATACAACGACACATCTATCATTCAGCAGTAGACAACTGTATATAGTCTAATTTGGTGAACATTTAAACTGTTTTCAATATTTTGATGTTTTTATGGGAGAAAATTGGATGTATGAAAGGAGGGTATAAATACCGATGTTGCCACTCTTGGTATCTGAGTACAGTTAGGTTAATTGCTCTGGCAGTTTTGAAGTCTAAGTTTGTTTTAACCTGAAGTAGATCTTCATGTTTATGATCTAGACTAGCTTCTAAGATTATTTAGAAATAGAAACACATAGGTTACTCTGTTAAAATTTCTTTCATTTTTTTCCCCATCCACTGTACAGTGAAACACCGGATCACTTTGAAAGTTGAAGTGAGAACCACTGTTTGGTTACCCATGTGACCGATCCGAGACAAACGAGGGGAACATGTAGGCTACTCCGTTGAATTGCTTAGGAATGTAGTAGTGTCATAAAGTTGTCATCTAGAGATTTATTATTATTTTTTGTTGTTGTCGGCTGTATACAAATGTCAAACTGCGGTGAAAGGAAAGATACAAATCTAGGTAATAAAGAGCATGGTTCTGTGGTGTGCCCTAAAGTAATACTAGATCTAGATCATAAACTGGTTACCTGCAAGTTTGTCCATTACTTGTTTTACATTAACATTAGAAATAGTGACAGTGTTCATCTGCTTGTATTTCGCAAGTATTTCTTAACATTGTCTACAAATGATAATACAGAGACAGTCTCCACCTACTCAGTCAAGTTGTCGGATGTTTTGTCAAGTTTCACACTTGTATTGTTGTTGAAACTAGAATTGAAAAGTGTTTTCATTCAACTCATTTTGAAAAAAAGTTTTAATGACTCACTTTAAAACATTTTTAACAAGGTTACAAAGACAGTTTGTGTGAAAACGCAAGTTCAAAATCGGCCCCCGAAGTGGTCCACCCAGGCAGGTAATAAGGCAGGTTTCAATATTGTCAGAAAGAACATCAGAATGAAATTCTATCAAAGACAAATGACAGAGAAAGCGGTCCACAGACCAAAGGATAGGTGAAAGTGAATGTGAAGTTAGATGTGAACCTGTCCTAATATTTGACTTATAATGAATATATAATTGCTCTGTTTTGTAAAGGGACCATCTTTTATTCCTCAAAAAAAAACACACATTTCCGTAAAAAATAAAAAATTCCCTTAGTTCGGAGTTCTAACACCGATTTACGCCGAATGCAGTTGACGCGATAATATGAAAAACTACTTCATCATTGTTGCTATAAATTATGTCCAACTTATATGCATACTAAATAGATTTTTTCTCTTAAAAAAAAAAGTAAACATATTTTTGTGTAAAAGTAGCAGTTAATTTCACAGAACTTAACAATACATTTGTAAAAAAAAAAAAAAAAATTTGACAAAAAATCTAAAACCGTTTGCATAAATGTGTTAGAATTATGTATAGTGTTTACTTCCTCTAGTAAGGAGCCTCACGTTTTTGTTACTACTAATTGTAAATAGTTCTAAAAGTGGTGTATTTTTATGAAAAAGCTGCTTGCATAAATGATTTTAAAAATTAGATTTTTTCGCTTTCAGAAAAGAAAAAAAGTAGCAGTTGCATCAGAACTTTGAATGGTCTAAAATATTATGATGTCGGGTTTTCACTCTTTTCTGGTTTACGAGATCTAAACGGGACGGACGGACAGACATCCCACACAAAACTAATAGCGTCTTTTCCCCTTTCGGGGGCCCTTTAAAAGTAAGATTCTTTTGTTAGCTGATGTTTAGAAAGCTTTTATCAATTGTCTGACTGGTGTAAATCTTGCACACGCTATTTCTCCCACTTTTCAGTCTCCGATCAAGTTTTTAATTGTCGATAACAACACACACAAAATACCAATTAATTTATTAATTAGCGGTAACTAATTAATTAATTAATTTTTATATAGAAAAAGGGATATAACTCATGCAGTATTTACCGCTATGGTTCTTTCCTTTATTTTTTTTTAAATTATTTTTTTTAAAGTATTTTTTACACTTTGCTTGTTACTTTGATTTTTTTCCCTTGATAATACATTATTATTTCTTATTAGTCTATATCACCGTTGCCTTCAGGTCTCGGCTCTTCCATTCAAATACATTATTTTATAATCCTTTTATTATTATTTTATTATGCTACGTGTTAGTAATGGCTCTGATATCTGTTTTGTTTACTGCTTTCCTATTGTTCAGCTTCTCTAAATCTTCAAAGTATCTATACAAATGTTTAGACTTGCAAAGGGAAAACATCGTCTCTCGAGACGTAAAATGCCACAGAACAGTATGAAGAGCTCGAGATATATTGATAATATTGTGAGGTATGAATGCCTGTAGGGAAAGAGTGTATTCAATAACAATAGCTAGTCCTGAGAGAGACAAAAACGGGGGAGGGGGGGGGGGACAAGTGTCTTCCTATTCTGAATGGTAGAAGCAATGAAGGTAACACATGCTCGCGCTCATCGCGCGTCCTTTGAATACTATCTTTTGTCATCAACTGTTTACAATCTGTCTTTAAAACTGCCATCCAGCTGTACGCCGAGATTGCAAGAACAGATTATTTTGTGGCCCAGGAGGTAATCATATACATATACTTTGATAAGTCACCTGTTTAGGAAGGCTCAACAAATATGCCTGCCTTCATTTTCACTCAGAATCTATTCATTTGTGAAAGCTGTCTATAAACACCTGTTCTTTTAAAATAATCGATGAGTATATATAGGCACATTCCCACATATCATCTTCATGTGTTAAACTCGCTCCTAATACGAAAACTGTGTTATCCAACTGCGTAAAACAGGATTTTAATCATATTAACTGTAGATTGTAACTCGTATCGCTTTAATTAATATACACGTAAAAAATATCATTATTTAACCATGATTAACGTCTCGGGGGCACTAAAACAGTGGACAACCAAAGCTGTCCACTTTTCCCAACTGCCGCAGTTTTTGTATCCATGAAACTACTAGCCAACGTCTTGTCTCAGTAGCAACTCTCCCAGCGAGCCTGTCTGCGTATTTCTCCACTGGTATCTAGGCCAATGAATCACTTGCGTCCACTATGTATTTACATTTTCATTTGTCAAGCAATGAATCTGATGATGTATTATCTCTACAGTAATGAGAATGTATCATGTGGCTATCTTCAAGAGATTTCACATCCATTTTTGAAAAAGCTTGATATTTCTTGGTAGATTTAGAAATAGTAGAAAAAAAAAGTATTATTTGTTAGTAAGGACCTTAAAAAATGTGCGTGTTTTTAGTTTTAAATCAGTGCGTGTATGTGTAGGTTTGCGCAGTGTCGAAGCAAGGGAATTGGGGGCCCATGGAGCTTGGCCTCTTTAGGGGCATTTCGACATTCGACATCATGACATGAGATAATGTGCATATTAAATACATAAGTCAAGAAAATGTGTGGAATACATGAAACATGGTCAAAATGTACATAACAATATGACATTGGCTTAATATTTAATGTAAAAAAATTTTGACACTCATTTGGGGGCCCCTGAAGTGGGGGTCCGGGGGGATTTTCTAATTTGGACCCCCCTTCCCCTCACCCTAGCTACGCCACTGGTTTGCGGGCAAATAATAACCAAGGAAAAGGACACATTCTTAAGTTATATAAATGTTTATCATGCCCCTTGGATTAAGTAAGGGATAAATAAATCAATCTTTAATTGAACTTTAATTGAACACAATCGTCACGCTGTAATGGTCCACCCGCGGTGGGTGTTTGCTGCAGCCATAGAACGTTATTTCCACATTGAGGGATACACCTTTTTTTTGTCACTCCTTCATTCCCTCATTAGCAGATGTTCATTGACTTATCCTTAGATATATTTAGCTGACATCTACCCTACGCCCGTTAATTTCTATAAAAATAACTCTCTGGAAGGTAAGACTAATTGATGAAGCACTTTAAGTTGATCATTATTGTTACATCATTTCGCTTGAAAACCTGTTGTTGTTTTTTTCAATAGTTTTGTTAAATATGTTGAAAATTAATTTCGCCTTTTGAAAGCAGTTGTTTACATGAAATTATTTGAACTAAAGAACTACTTGTTTATTACATGCAGAACTTATTCACATAGATCAACAGTTCATTTTGACTCTACATGTTTGATATTTACTGCCTTATATTCTTTCGTTTTACATCGGGTACACATTAAAAACCATGGAAGGGTTTTCGAACCGGAACCATTTGCGTGTTTTTTATTTACACCAGTACAGTGCACGTGTAGTGTATTATCATGTGCAGTGTGTTCACTTGTAGTGTGTTATCACGTTTGGTGTGTTCACTTGTGGCGTGTTATGTAAAGTGTATTCATTTGTAGTGTTTTTTCATGTGTAGTGTGTTCGCTTGTACTATGTTATCATGTATAGTGTATTCACTAAAAATAGCTTGCAGCTTTTATTTATTAATCACTTGAAATTTACATTTTAAAACGGAATTATGTTTTTAGCGCCACTCGTGGAGAGCACCTGACATTCCTCTCTTGTTTTTTCTATTTCATTCTGATTTGGGTTGCTTAGATTAACAAGAAAATTGGATACTTTGTTTAATTAAGATCATAAGGAATTGTTCGCATATAGTGAAACGAACAGAAAAGTTTGTTGGCTTTTATTTCATTGCAACGATTTCCTAAAGTGATATTAAAATACTTTGACATACTAAACAGCCTACTTTTTTTAAAGACAGAATTTCTGTTTTAAAGATAGACCTTCTATTTTAGATATATAGACCTCCTGTTTTAAGGACATAGAATTTCTGTTTTGAAGACAGACGTTTTCTTTTGAAGTCATTTTCTTTTGAAAACGTAGGCCTCCTGTTTTACTGACAGACTACCCCGGCAACACGCTATGACACTGCGATATTTCCTGAGCTATCTCTTCCAAAGCCCGTAAAACTTGAATTCATTTGACACACTGTATGTCAGCAAAGACATCTTGACAAAGCCTGCCAGTGACAGTGACCATGATAGTCAACGTTAAGTAGCGTCTACTGATGTGGCATACAGGCTTTAAGATTTTAAGATATGCCAGTTACCTTACTCTGTCTCTACATGTCCCACGGCTCTTAACCTTTTTGTTTTGTGTATGTGTGTTGAAATTAGATTTAAACAGACTTCCGCCACGACAGTTGTAAACTCTTAAAACACATGTTTGTTTACTTGTTAAAGTGCAGGCAAATATTTCGATTCATTTTGTTTATACCATGCTTATAAAAGGATACATACTTACACTTGATTATGTGAAGTTCTAAACATCTGGTGGTAAAAAAAAACTTGTAAAAAAAAATATAAGATATTGTTTAATGCAATACAACGAAGGGTCTGTAAATGTCCAAGATTGAAGAGAGAGAGAGAGAGAGAGAGTATAGTTCATTGAAATACTTCATAATAATATATATTGTTATAAGTCTTAAGTAACGGGGTAAATATATACTTACTTATACAGTTCCCATGTCGATATTATAGTGAAATCGTGACAACAGCCCACTCTTTCAAACTTGATCTCAACGAGGTTGTATACGAGCATATTAGTCAATGGTGTGCATCTAAAGAAAGCTTAAAGCAAAACGGGGGTTCTATTTATTGTTTGAAGTGTGTGCTATGCAAATGACTGTTCAAGTATTTTAACTTAATAAGGTTATCTCACATTTATGGTCCTGAACGTTAGAGTTATATTTTTTTCCCCTCCTGGTCGACAGGTCTCCGAGAGAGACATCTTGTGTGAGCTGGTGTGGAGCGTCTCAATGCGCTCCCTGGCATTGCACCTGCTCCCGTCTGTCTCTCTCCTCTCTCTCTCCCCGTGTCCGTCGATCACCACGTTGTGCGACATCAACAACTTGCGTGGACCACCTCGCTATTTCACTGGTCATCCGTCGCGAGACTTAATGGTATCTCCAGGTTGATGTGGTAAGCTTTGTGCCCACTCGATCGCTCAGGTTGAGCAATTAATATTTTCTAGTTCGTGTCTACAAATTGTGGAGTCACTCATTTAATGAATCTCTCCCGCCCCTAATTACACCTGTAAGATTATAACATTATTTTTTTACACTGATCTCAATTTGTCTCCCTTTAGGTAGAATTACCCTTGCCTGTGAGGTGTGAAAAAAAAGTGTTCAAACCTGCTGTGATTATTTCCCCTTTCTTATTCTTGATTGATTGGATACTTTTGACGGCCAGTTCTACTGTCATGGAGTTTACTTGGTAGATTTCAACACTAGGTAAGTACCTATATATGCTCCAGGCTAGTATACCATTCACGCAATCGTCTTTTGCCATAGCAGCATTCATTAACACTAAAATGTCAGGAGAAGAGAGAATTCTAGTTTCGACCACTAATACAAACAAAACTTTGAAAGAAATTGTAAACATTGGCTAAAATCAGGGGTGCGGTGGCTGAGTAGTTAAGCGCTTGGCTTCCGAACCTGGGGTCCTGTGTTAGAATCTCGATGAAGGCTGGGATTAGGGCGCCCCTGAGTCCTCTAATGGGTACCTGACTTTAGTTGGCGAAAAGTAAAGACGATTGGTCGTTTTGCTGGCTACAATACAACATGCTCATTATCCGTTGGCCAAGGAAACAGATAACCTTAACATCATCTGCCCTATAGACCTTAAGGTCTGAAAAGTGTACTTTACTTTTACTTAAAATCAGCATGAAAAAACAAAACCTACGTCTTTGCGTAGATCTTTGACACAGGTCAAAGGAATTCTTGATTTTCTTCTAATAGTACATTTAAGAGCTAGTTCCAAATAGAATTGTAATTGAAAAGCGTTCCATTATGCAACGAGTTATCTTTAGTTCTGTGTGTTTTGTGAATGTTTGATTGTAATGCCACCCGTTGATTTATATTTACTTTATGTTACACTTTTTAAACCTCGGGCTTATGTTTTATTAACATGGAATATTACATCACAAATAACAAAAAAGTAATTGAATTAGAACCTAATCTAATGTTGCTGTAATTTCTGTGGATTTGAAATATCGGATGTTGTCTCTCGGATTTCTTATGCAGTTTTATTCAGAAATGAAGGGATCAAGTAGACTAGATGTTTGACCATTGATGTGCATGTTTACTTGTGCTTATAAGATGTTCATGTTGTAGTGTTTACTTGTACTTATAAGATGTACATGTTGTAGTTTTTACTTGTGCTTATAAGATGTTCATGTTGTAGTGTTTACTTGTACTTATAAGATGTACATGTTGTAGTGTTTACTTGTGCTTATAAGATGTTCATGTTGTAGTGTTTACTTGTACTTATAAGATGTACATGTTGTAGTTTTTATTTGTGCTTATAAGATGTTCATGTTGTAGTGTTTACTTGTACTTATAAGATGTACATGTTGTAGTGTTTACTTGTGCTTATAAGATGTTCATGTTGTAGTGTTTACTTGTGCTTATAAGATGTACATGTTGTAGTATTTACTTGTACTTATAGATGTACATGTTGTAGTGTTTACTTGTACTTATAAGATGTACATGTTGTAGTGTTTACTTGTGCTTCTAAGATGTACATGTTGTAGTGTTTACTTGTGCTTATAAGATGTACATGTTGTAGTGTTTACTTGTACTTATAGATGTACATGTTCTAGTGTTTACTTGTACTTATAAGATGTACATGTTGTAGTGATTACATGTACTTATAAGATGTACATGTTGTAGTGTTTACTTGTGCTTCTAAGATGTACATGTTGTAGTGTTTACTTGTGCTTATAAGATGTACATGTTGTAGTGTTTACTTGTGCTTATAAGATGTACATGTTGTAGTGTTGAAGAGAGTTACGCGCTCTTGACAAGATGGCTGCTCCCTGTTTACAGTTATCATAGATGAGTTAAATTTTCGTTTTGTTGTATATAAACCAAATAGAATTCCTTTAAAAAGCTATTCAACTAATAAACTAATATCTTTAAATTATAGATTTAACTTAATTTAGCATTATTTCCACTAATTAATTCAAATTAACAACTCTTAGTTTAGGTATTTTTATATTCTTAGATTTTAGATCTAGTCAGTCTTAGACTTAGACTTTAATTAAGGCCTTAGATCTACTAATCATCTACAAATACTACTAATTATAAACTAATAGTAATACTCTATATAGTTAGTTAAAGTTAGTTAAACACATAAATATATTGATCTACAATTAGATCTAGATCTTGAATTAGATCTGGATCTAGTCTAGGTCTATATTTTGAATAAACCATTTGATTGTCATTGTAAATTAGCTATCACTTTAGACTTAGCTTAGGCCATCTTAGGCATTTTTAACCTTAAACTATTTTAGACTAGACCTTTTAAAACTAAAATCAACAACAGTCATCATGAAATTGCTCTGGCTATTTATCCTAATAATTACTAAATACACACTAGCTGAACACAGAACTAGATCTACCTCAGTCAACACTAAACTTAAAAATGAAGCAACAGTCATAATCAATCATCACACTTTAGATCAATGCAACTTCAAAAATAACCTAACATACACATCAATAACATTAAAGAAGATTACCCATCACAAATGGAAGTTCTCAATCAGACACAGTAGAAATAAATACCTTTCACTGTTAATATTAATAGCAGGAGATGTAGAGTCAAATCCAGGGCCTAGATCTAAAGATAGATGCAACATCTGCAAAAAAGTATGCACCATGAAACAGAAAGCCATTCAATGTGACACCTGCGATGAATGCTACCATGCATCATGTCTCCATATGAATACACCTGTGTATTATGCCTTAGGCAACAAAGATGCATCATGGCACTGTGTACCGTGTGGGTTACCTCAGTTTACATCAGGACTGTTTGATTCCTTTGATGCGGACACTTCTAACCCATACAACATCTTAAACACCATCCCAAAACCAACTCACCAACCACTAGCCAGATCCACTCCTGTTAAACCTAAATCTACTAAAATTAATACAACAGCCTCACTAAACAAACCTCCTAAAGAAGTAATACCAAAATACCTTAAAACCTTAGTAATAAATTTTCAAAGTATTAGGAACAAAACAGCAGACTTAGAAATTTTATTAGAATGTGAGAAACCAGACATAATTGCAGGAACAGAAACTTGGCTACATCCTGAAATTTATAATGCAGAAATTTTCAATAGTAATTATGAAATTTTTAGAAAAGATAGGGCTGATAATCATGGAGGAGTTCTTTTAGCAATAAAAAACACTCTTATAGCTGAAGAAATTACCTTACCTAACTCAAAAAACATAGAATCTACATTTTGTAAAATTAATACCACCTCAACATCCCTTATAATAGGCAGCATTTACAGACCACCAAATTCTAGTTTAGAATACATGCAGGAACTATGTAATCAGATTACTACACTTAAAGAGACAAATAAAAATGCAGTTTTTTGGATTATGGGTGACTTCAACCTACCTGATATAAATTGGAAAACACTAACCATAGATAAACACCAAAACCTTAAGGACATAAATGAGCTTTTCATAGAAACTTTACACAACCTAAGTTTAGATCAAATCATTAAAAAGCCAACTAGATTAAACAACACATTAGATCTCTTCTTAACCAACAGACCTGGATTAGTAGTTGATTATGATATTATCCCTGGTCTATCAGACCATGAGATCATAAAAATACACAGTCAGATAAAAGCAGTAGCCAATACAAAAACCAAAAGAAAAATCTTACTCTGGAATAAATGTAACCTAACACAACTACACCAAGCTGCATTAAACTTTCAACAAACATTCTTATTAGAAAAAGACATTAACCAACCAGTCGATGACCTCTGGAATTTCATTAAAAACCATCTTAAAAGCATTATAGAAAATCATATACCAACTAAATACACATCAAACAAAATAAATAAATGCTGGTTTAATAATAGACTAAAGAAGCTTTGTAAACAGAAGGAAAACCTATATAGAAAATTTAAAGAAACCAAGGCAGAAAGAGTTTACAAAAAGTATATAAAAATTAAACACCTAACCCAAAAAGTAAGCAGACAGCTGCAGAGTGAATACATAAACAATGTAATATCTAAAGATAACAACAAAAACCTATGGTCATACATTAAGTCTAAGAAAATGGAAACAACAGGCATAGCACCATTAAAAGATGAACATAACATAATACATAATGATAATGAAACTAAAGCAAACACCAAGTAGACAACATAGAAGATTTAGTAGTACAAGAAAATGGAATTAAAAAACTATTAGCCAACACCAAACCAAATAAAGCGTCTGGACCTGATGGTATTCCAGCTAGATTACTCAAAGAACTAAGCAATGAGCTAGCCCCAATGTTCAAAATACTCTTTCAGGCATCGCTTAACCAGGGCAGAGTACCAAAGGACTGGAAAGAAGCTAATGTCACCCCCCTATTTAAAAAAGGAGAAAAATCTGATCCAGGAAACTACAGACCAGTATCACTTACCAGCATCACATGTAAAATACTAGAACACATAATATGTAGCAACATCATAAACCACTTAGACAAACATAATGTCCTCACCCCATACCAACATGGCTTTAGGAAATATAGATCATGTGAAACACAACTAATAGGACTAATTGATGATTTCTCAAAAGGTTTAGATAATAGTGAACAAATAGATGCTATCTTACTAGACTTTTCCAAGGCTTTTGACAAAGTTCACCACCATAGTTTGCTTAAAAAATTAAAATATTTCGGCATTAACGGTCCACTGCATCAGTGGATTAAAGATTTTCTGATAGGGAGAGAACAAACTGTAATAATAAATGGCTCTAAATCAACACCAATAACAGTAAACTCAGGTGTACCTCAAGGAACAGTCTTGGGTCCACTACTATTTTTAATTTACATAAATGATTTACCAAATTGCATTAGTTCAGGAACAAAAGTCAGATTATTTGCAGACGATTGCATAATATATAGAACAATAAAAACAAAACAAGACACAGATATTTTACAAAGAGAATTAGATGAATTACAGAAATGGGAATCAAATTGGAGCATGTCTTTCCACCCAGAAAAATGTCAGTTGTTAAGAGTAACAAAAAAACTAAAACAAATTAATTCCACTTATCTTATTCATGGCAAACCAGTAACACAGACTAAAAACTCAAAATACCTAGGTGTTATAATAAATGAAAAACTGTCATGGAATCCACATATTGATGAAACTATAAAAAAATCCAACAAAGCATTAGGGTTTATTAAAAGAAATTTCTATAAATCAAATAAGAACATAAAACTAAAATGTTATTTAACCTTGGTTAGGCCAATAATAGAATATGCATCCACCGTGTGGGACCCCTCAACTCAAGAAAACATTAAGAAACTGGAACAAACACAAAATAGAGCAGTGAGATTCATAACAAACGAATATTCACATTTGACTAGGGTAACACCATTAGTAAAATCACTAAATTTAGAAAGCCTTCAGGACAGAAGACTCAAAAGTAAAGTAGCAATTATACATAAAACACTGAACCATAATCTTCAAATACAAAAACAAAATTTAATAAAATACTCTGAAAGACACAAAAATAAAGGCACATTCCTCGTCCCATATGCTAGGACAAATTTGTACAAATACTCCTTCTTCCCTAGTGCTATTAGAGCATGGAATGGGTTGCCTGAGCTAGCCAGAAAAACCAGTGACTTGGCAGAATTTAAGTCATTGGTTAATATGCATGACTAAATGCATGACGCGTAGGACGTAATCATCTTCTTTTTTGAAGTAACGTCTGTATTATATAAGATAAGATAAGATAGTGTTTACTTGTGCTTCTAAGATGTACATCTTGTAGTGTTTACTTTTGCTTATAAGATGTACATGTTGTAGTGTTTACTTGTGCTTATAAGATGTACATGTTGTAGTATTTACTTGTACTTATAGATGTACATGTTGTAGTGTTTACTTGTACTTATAAGATGTACATGTTGTAGTGATTACTTGTACTTATAGATGTACCTGTTGTAGTGTTTACTTGTACTTATAGATGTACATGTTGTAGTGTTTACTTGTACTTATAGATGTACATGTTGTAGTGTTTACTTGTACTGATAGATGTACATTTTGTTGTGTTTACTTGCACTTATAAGATGTACATGTTGTAGTATTTACTTGTACTTATAGATGTACATGTTGTTGTGTTTACTTGCACTTATAAGATGTACATGTTGTAGTATTTACTTGTACTTATAGATGTACATGTTGTAGTGTTTACTTGTACTTATAGATGTACATGTTGTAGTGTTTACTTGTACTTATAGATGTACATGTTGTAGTGTTTACTTGTACTTATAAGATGTACATGTTGTAGTGTTTACTTGTACTTATAGATGTACATGTTGTAGTGTTTACTTGTACTTATAGATGTACATGTTGTAGTGTTTACTTGTACTTATAGATGTACATGTTGTAGTGTTTACTTGTACTTATAAGATGTACATGTTGTAGTGTTTACTTGTACTTATAAGATGTACATGTTGTAGTGTTTACTTGTACTTATAAGATGTACATGTTGTAGTGTTTACTTGTACTCATAAGATGTACATGTTGTAATATTTACTTGTGCTATGAAGACAAAGTTCTTAACGTGGTATGAACGCAATGACAAGTCGAGACAGTCTCTGCTGAAATGTAAAATCTTTATCTTCATTTTTTATATCTAATTGTCCTTCAAGATTTGTTTTTCTCTCTTCTGTCTGCTCTTACTGTTCACTCTGTCTTTCTTCTTTTATATTTTTAGGGTTTTCTCATTTAATGTAATGTCTCTAAGTCAGACACTATAATTATAATCATTTGGTTGTCAAATGAAAGGTTACATGTATTCGCTTATCAACACACCACACTATCCCCTCTCTAAAACTTACGAACTTCCGGTCATACTCTCATTCATTCTAACGGACCTATACAAGTGAAATTAGATTATACAATATACATACACACACACTTTCTGGAGGAGCGGTAAATCGCTTGGCTTCCGAACCGAGGGTTCCGGGTTAGAATCCTCTAATGGGTAATGAGTTACGGCGGTTGGTCGTTGTGCTAGCCACATGACACCATCGTAAACCATTGGCCACAGAAACAAATGACCTTTCACAAGGTCTAAAAGGTAATAGGCACGACATGGCCTAAAATTGTGCCGATGTGCCTAAAACCAAAACCAATCTAAACGGTAAAGTTTAACTTTTACACACTTTCTACCGTGACAACTGTTAGAAAATATCAGTACATTTTATGAACCACCTATTAATGCATTCATCGGACCAGAACGTGAACTAAAATCATCTACGAATATTCCGTTAGAAATGTTGCTCATTACGTGCAATTCCTGCTTTTCCCCTTCAAATCTAAGCATTCCCTCTTAGAAATAATTGTGTGTTTGTTTTGACTTAGAAGAAATATTTATTCCATTGAGAAAATTTGATTCTAAGATAAGGAGTTCGCCTACGTTGTAAGCTCTAAGTAGTTCATTGAATACTTCCTGATTGAGTTAGAGGCTAATGAAATATACAGCCAGGCATGTCTCGGATAGGACCGACGACAAAGTTTGGCATTTCGTCTAGCGTGATCATGTCAAGTCCACTTTGCCAGACCCATCGATCTCGTATCCGCTCATACTTCTGCTGTCATTCGTTCTGTACAGAATCAACAACCCACCAACACCCTGGCCTTAGTGTCACGCAATCATGGTCACGTGCTGACTAGTGCTTCATCTTGATGTTACTTTATTTGGTTGCTATCTATTAACCTTCTATTAGGTATATATATATATATGCACACACCCTTTAAAACGCCTTTGCATACTTCATCCTAATACGTTGGGTTGTTTCTTTGCTTTAAAGGGCTTACCATGTATCTGGACGTCCTTTCGGATTAGGTCCAACGTCATCATCGTGGGTAGGCCTGCTTTGTCGATGTTTGTAGTTTATATATGTGATATCGATTGAGGTATTAATGTTGAGCTATTAAATATAACGTCCTAGATCTATTCTAACTTTCCAATATTTGCATGAATTGTGCTTTCGTTTATTTTGAACACATTCACTAATTCATAAGATGCGGATTTAGACACGCGTCTACGTTTTCAGTCTCGTCTTGTATTCGGTGTTCAGGCCAGCGGTGGGAGATCTTATCCTTGCTAGTAGGTATCATGTCCAATTCACTAGGTGTCAACAGTCTATGAGTCCACATTTCGAGTTAGATTGGATACTAGGTAGACTCAACGCTTGGTGGTTTTAATGCGGAGCAATGCTTGGTAGAACCATTGCGGCTTAATCCTAGATGGTAGGTAATCTCATTGCCTGGTCGGCTCGATGCTACATGGACTGAGTGCTAGGTGGACTGAATGCTAGGTTGTCTGAATGATAGATGGTCTGAATGCTAGGTGGACTAAATGCTAGGTGGACTAAATGCTAGGTTGCCTGAATGCTAAGTGGACTGAATGCTAGGTTTCCTGAATGCTAGATGGACTCAGTGCTAGGTGAACTGAATGTTTGGCAGACATATCTGGTAGTCTCAATACTAGGACTAAAAAACAACTCATTGTATCCAATACTTGTTGATATTCCGAATAGAAAGCCCAAACTCGAATGAACTGCAAGATCTTTGCTCTTTCACCGGGAAATCAAATATAATAGCGGCTCGTCTTTTGGGTCTATTTGGAGAGACATAACTCTCTTGTCTACATGACTCTGAGTATATTGTTATAAAAATAAATTTTTTTTAGTCTAGTGTACATTTTCCCCCAGCATTTGTAGTTGTTTTGTAGTATTAAGAGACCTATCTCCAGCTATGTATATTACATGACATCAATTACAATGACGTGGTTCTAGATCCCCTGTTATCGAAGCAAATTTACTTTAAATTGAGCAAATAAAAAGAACAAAAAATCTTCCAACTTATTACTAAGACATTGAACATTGGTGAGCACTCGTACTTAATTGGACTCGGTTCAGTCTCTTGCCCTGGGGAAGTCTGTCTCATTCAAACACTAATGACATAAAGTAACAGACTAACATCAAACTAACAACGTTGATTTGTGTTCAATGTGCCGAAACAGCGATTCAACTTGAGTTGGCTCACTTGCACATATTGTAGTCCTAGACATTCGTCATTGTATACCGTCTTACTTATTCAGTGTACGTTTCGTTGTTGAAGGTTCTACATTGAAACTATTTCCTAGTTACTTCCAATATTGAAATTCGTGCTAAAAAAGTATTTGATAAAAAACTACATAGACAAGAACTAAAACTAGATAGATACTGTTTGGCGCATCCGCAGTGTCTAATGCAACTAAACCAAATAGAGGTAACACTCAACGTAATACATAATACAATAATAGCGGCGAAAGGTCGAACAATCAATAAAAGTTAGTCGACGCTGTTACTGAATGTCGAACAAGTTAAATAGCAATGAAGGGAACAGTCGAATGTCAGCTAACTCTAGACGTTTATACAATGCTACCTATCTCTACGTTGTCCTGGAAGTAGTCTGTTACACAAGAACTACACCTTTTTCATCCCAATGTTTAATCTGTGGTTGTAAACATAGAAGTGAAGCTAGGTGCTGAAACAAATGATACATACATATATTAAACATAAATGAATAACAGCACCAGGGACCAAGTTTTTAAGAGAGAAAGTAGTGAATTAAAATGCTACGAAAATAAGGGCATGCGCCGACCGAGGCTCGAACCTGTGACTCCGGATTCGACACCACCGCCTAGCGATAACGCACCAAGCGAAACTAACCTCTAGACCATCGGAATCTGTGGTTGTAAGAGTTAAGTCATGCGATCATCAATCTATAGCTAGGCCTATCATCTTTTCATATTTTGTCTTATACAGATCAGAATGTAGAAAAGTGAAGAAAGCCCCCAGCAGTGTCCCTAGTAATGTTTTGTCCATCACTTGCTCCAGTTTGATTGACAATCCATAGCAAGGGGTGTTGGTTCATCGCGATGAAACTTTCTGCCTGGTTGCATTTCTACCATCGGGATGAAAGCGATCTGTCACATCCATTGCCCAGTTGCCACCTTAATCACGCTGAGTCTGAAACGACAAATTTCCGCCGTCTTGCTGCCAGGGGTTAGTAAATTCTGGGCGGGTCACTTGTTCCACTGACAGCGGGCCATCCTGAAGTGCGGTTAGACCGTCCCAGATTAAAATAGGGTCATGTTTTGACTTCGGAATTGCGTCTACCGTCGGAGGCCGTTAATGCTATTCTGATTTTATTCCTTTAAGGGTAGTGGCAGCTACAGAAATTGTGTAACTGATAAGACAGAATTCAATTTTTGATGTTTTTTTAAATGTGTGTGCATTAGATGACGATGTTTTTATAGGTTTGTGTGCATTTGATGACGATGTTTTTATAGGTTTGTGTGCATTAGATGACGATGTTTTTATAGGTTTGTGTGCATTAGATGACGATGTTTTTATAGGTTTCTAGAAATTAACCACTATGCTAATGGGGTTGCAAAAATGAACATTTGGGAAGAATCGATGAACGTTTAAAAAAGCTAAGAAAAAATAACTATCTGAACAAATATTGTGAGTTGACGTCGTTGAGCTATTCTTGTTTCCTTACTTCCGGCCCATTTGATTTGGGTTCTAAAGCTTCTCTCTATATGTCTTTGTTAAATAACAAAATTAATGACCAACGTTGACCACATAGTGACAGAAATTTCAACCGCCTTCATCGCTATCGTGCTGAGTCAGGCTGGGTGTAAGAGGAACTGAATTTTTTATAAACGCTACAGTGAAATCAGATTTTCAACAGTGCTTTTAGTTTGTGAGATTTAATCGTGACAGACGGACGTACAGACACACAAGCACAATAGCGGGTTTTCCCTGGAGGGTGGAGGTGGAGGCTATTCTAAAAAGGCATGTAATTATTCCCAGCATAGATATCGGGAAATTTCCTGTTGTTAGCCGCACCGTGTTACCACTGTTCTATTCTCAGCCTGCATGATCCTTGCATTACAGCCAAAGCTAATTAGAAACGTTTGATTGATTAAGGTCCGTAACGACACTAGGGAGCTGACAACAGTTTCAGTATGATTAATCCATGATGGAAGAGCGCACAGAGCCAGACTTGTCTTTAAGATGTATGATTGTATTAGGATGTGCAAATATCTGGACTAGACCCTTTTCTCCACATCTTGAATAGTGCACGTTTCCTAATCGCTCTCTCTGTCGCTATTTTCATGGTGTTGACCACATTCCTTTTCCTTGGATTTAATGTCCCTACATACGTAGTGGTTTCCACACTGACGTTACTTGACTGGGTTTCTCTTTACTTTGGATATCTCCCCCCCCCCCCAGTAGTGACCAACAAAGAAAAGCATTATGTCTACTTAGTATCACTAGTATCTGATTAGTAAAGATTATTTAGTCCTCTGACTATGGGGGTGTTAGGACAAAGGAGATAACACATTGAAATTGAGGTTCAGGATATTTCTGAACGCTGGTTCTCTTCACAGTATTTAATATTATTATTGAATTCAAGATTCTTTTCTGTTTTTTTAATGAGTTTGTTTCGTATATATAAATAGTATATATATATATATAAATAGTTTACATCTATACTTATATCTTTCTATCTATATATATATAAATAGTACATTTAAAAGATATTTAAGTGTAAGTGACTTGTTGGTAAATGTGCAGTAAGCCTTGTTTACAGAAACTGTTGTTTACTTTCAAACCCACGATAAACTTGCTACAAAAATATCATAAGCAATGTTACTATTAAAACATTGATTTTTTTTATAATACTATACATATATTGATTTATTTTTTTTTGTTGTACTTTTGATCTAATGATTAATTTTTGACCTGTTGCTTCATTGATTGCTCTTTTGACCATTAAGTCATTGATTGATTTTGGACTTTATCCAGATTGATTTTTTTACTTGATTTACTTTATGTACTGTTGATTCGTATTTTTATTTTCAAATGTCAATGCTTTTTTTGTTAAGCCATATTAATTTGTTTTAATGTTATGATGACCATACCCTTCGGTAAAATATTTTTTTATGTTTATAAACAATCAAAAGCAAAAACCAATTTTTCAGTCTTAGTGGCCCAGGTCATATTAACTTTGCCCGCCAAAGCAAACATTGTCCATCGATTTGATTATTAGAATGTCGGATCGATAAAAACATCACATCAAGCAAATAGTGGACATTTGATTGGTTCCTCTTTTAATGGTCATCGATTTATCGGAGAATTTATAAAAGCACACATTAGTTATGTCTGGTTGTAGATTAATACAAACTCATTACTTTCTCTCTGTGAGTTTTCCCTCAGGGGACGATGGTCATGGAAAAGAGGTTCCGGCGACTGTTTTTCGTCATAATGTCCGCCCACTCCATCCATTTCATTTAGAGGTGTGTTTTTTATTTTAATTTAGACATGTCGGTTGTGCACTAGAGACAGACAGACAGATTAAAATTTAAAAAATTCTGTTAGTAGCAAAAAAAATGAAGGTGTCTATCACAAGGTTTTCAAAAAAGTTTCAATTCTCAATCTGACTTCTGCTGAAGTTTACCAGACTTCTAGGAGATTTTGCACGAAATAAGTTTGACTGAATTAATTGGTGTTCTATTTCGTCTGTGAGTTTGTATTGTAATGTGTGTTCAGGCTGCCCTATTGTTCAGCCTTTGCCCAAGATTACTTTACATGGATAATTCATGTTCTGTTATTCGTTTTATATAGCTAATTACGTTATCCAACTTTGTTTCTGAATGTCGTATCCGATCCTTATAGGCACACAATTGGTATAAATTATGGACGATGATTACTGTTGCAATTTAACCAAAGTTGATTGCGATGTTTACAACAATGTTTATAGCACTATCTCTGTGGCCTATCCATTTTTCAGGTCCCTAGACTTTCACGTCGTGTCAGAGCGTTATTGATGTTTGGGGTGAGAGAAGTCTGAGGTTTCATTGTAAGTTGTGGATGACTTGAAAAAGTTTGAATATTTAAAACCTAATGCCTAGCGCTCACTGCCAAATAAAAGTGTGTACAAAGAAGAGTGTTTGCCATAAAAAATGTACTTTTCTCCAATCTATGTCGCTTGAATTCGTTTTTCGTAATTGGTCTTTTTCTTTTCCCAATGACTTTTTAAGTTCTAAGTTCTGTTTACCATCAGTACAACATTACTAAGCTTATATTAACTCACTCTTTTTTGTTTGGGTAGAATCTTGTACATGGTATTTTCTCCCACTTTCCTTTCTTGGATCAAGTTGAAACTTTGCACAATTATTTATTCTCAACAACACATGAATCAATTTAAACAGAAAACAACAGTAGCTAATCAATTTGTCGTTATTAATCAATTTTGTTTTATGTAGAAGCAGACTAAGCTAAGGAAGATAAGCCTTGTGTAGAGAATTAGGTCTCTCGCTCACATTTTTAAACTAATATTAGGGTATAAAACATTTTATAAGTTCAGCGGCTAACAAGTCGGCTTTCCATTGGAGACTCAAGTTCAAATCCAGACTCGGTTCAATCTCATTTGTGGACCAAGGGGTATCTGGGAGAAGGCTTTCCGTGCTGCCTTCATTTATTGTAGTCCCTTTAATATCGTTCACTGAAAAATTTGGTGGCAGGTCTATAGCAGTACGGCCCTCTGACAGGCAACGAGAATCTTCTGAGGGTCGTTGTTCATGTTATTATGTATATTTTATAGTTATAATGTTTTGTGTGGTGTAATGCTCAGATTGCAAGACAAATTTCCTTACGGACAACAAAGATTATTATTATAACAAAGATTATTATTATTATTAGAAGTTTGATATCCTTCACATTCTGTAGTCTATTTCTCTGAAGAAAATTTTAACATTTGTAAGGACTTTTCTTTCTCCAGCTTTAGGAATACGAACACCCCAGATTGAGAAACTGTTAATCTCTCCACATTGTTGTTTAAAGTTATATCTTGAAATTTAGAAATGAAATGCGTTCATGATTGTTGAGGCTTTCTAATTTGATCAGCGAGTTTTAGAATAGAAATTCATTTACAAGCGTGTGAACCAATGTTGTTTTTAGAAACTCATGACATCGTAATAAAAAGCAATTAGCTTCGTTTCCATTATCCATCGTGCCATTAAATGGATTGTTAGCTATTTCTACATTTTTAAACGAACTTTAATTCTTGGCTCGTTCTCTTGCCCACGCTGACGAGGATATTGACCGCTAAGTTCTTTAAATGTGGTTATTTTACTTAGTTTTAGCGCGTGTACATAGATAGTGAAACGCGATGATGGTAGATCTTCGGGCCATGCTAGTTTCAAGCGTGTTGATTGCATATATGCGCACGTTATTTTATTTTTATTTCATAATTACATGGCCAAGGGAGAGAAAAAGTTTGTGTCTGTTATTGTCTGCAGTTGTCTTATCGTTGCTGTGATGGTGAAGTGATAGAATCAACGAGGAGTGAGAATTATTTGTTTACGAAGGATCTTACTGGCAATATTGAAGATTTGTATTGCAAAGCTGACTCTGTCAGGTACAATGTTTGTATCAGCTACAATGTTAGTATAGGTTATTTCTCCTACACCTAATCTCGGCTCAAGCTGACATTTTGCATAATGATTCACAGTCGATGACAATGCACGAATCCTATTTTTAACCAATCAGTTATTAATAATTATTTAATTTGTTTTTAAATAGCAGAAAGGGATCTAAATCCTACCTTCTTATCTTATCTTATATAATACAGACGTTACTTCAAAAAAGAAGATGATTACGTCCTACGAGTCATGCATTTAGTCATGCATATTAACCAATGACTTAAATTCTGCCAAGTCACTGGTTTTTCTGGCTGGCTCAGGCAACCCATTCCATGCTCTAATAGCACTAGGGAATAAGGAGTATTAGTACAAATTTGTCCAAGCATATGGGACGAGGAATGTGCCTTTATTTTTGTGTCTTTCAGAGTATTTTATTAAATTTTGTTTTTGTATTTGAAGATTATGGTTGAGAGATATGCCAGTAATTAGCGGTTCTTCTCCTAAGATTAGCATTATTTATTTCTCTTTTGCTTGTTACTTAATGTTTAGAGATAGCTGACCCAGGTAGAAATGTTCCAACTCAATAGGTAAAAAAACATTGACTAATTCTTTTTTCTTACTTTCTAGCATTATGGTTTATCTTGAACCTTCTAGTGATTCAGTTAGTACTTGACAGTGAAATTTAAATGTAGTCTAAGACTGTGCTGCTTGTGTATTCTCATTGAGTACACGCTCACATATATTCTTTCCAATTCCAATAGTGTTTTTTTTTCGCAATTCTTATTTTAAACGTTTTGAGTACTTGTACTTTTAATGTTGCTTTCTTTATTTACTCACTCTATAGTGTCTTGAGCTATTGGAGAGCAGTTCGAGGCCGCGTCGGCTGCTGAGTGTGTTAAGGAGCAAATAAATAAACGAAATTGTAAAGGCGATGTAGCAGCTGTAACGGATGCATGTGTAGTCAGATGTAGCTGAAGTATTTCTAAAGATGATTATGTAGACTAATAGCGTGCGTACCTTGTATGATGTATTTTCAATCTGCGAGCTCTGCATGCACACCGTTACAAATATAGATAAGGTACTAAACAGGAACACAGACTCAATGGCCAAGTTGACTCAAGGTGAACTTCAAACAAACGTTTATTACAGAATGGGCCACAGTCTAGTCTGTCACTATAGAACGATGTTATCCCCTTGAGAATCTAGCGGTAACTGATTTATTAAAAGTCTATCCTAATCTCTAACCCAAAGTCTATGTCGTCATTCTAAAATATCCGTTCACTGTCAGAACATTAAAGGGCGTAACCCAACTAACTAAACTAGCTATCTAACACAGCGAGTGGAAAATTGAAAAGATCGTATGATTTTACAAAACTGTGTGTGTCAAGTGGCAATTACATTTCTTGATAAGGATTATAATCATTGCCACATAAAATTATTACTCTATGAAATGAAAAGACATTACACAACGAAGTTTCGATCATAAGATAAGCATCACAGTTCAAGATTTCAAGGCTATCGAAATGATTGACTTTGCTGTGAAAGTTGACGTCACTTCCATGATCGCAAGTTAGGAACTTAGAAGAGTGATTTGCTTTGAGTAAAAAAAAACGGCTCAACTAATGTCGTATAATTAAAACATATATACTCGAAGATATTACATATAAAGCCAGGGAAATTGGGTTAGAAAGAACTCTATTGTTAAACTGCTGATAAAATATTCAGTATGTAAAATAATAATTGCGAATCCTCATTAAGTTGTGGACATTGTTTTGTTTTTAATTAATTTTTACTTAATGTCACTATAATAGCAAGTAGTATTTTTTTCCCCACCAAAACTTTGAAAAATTATAAAATTTACTGGAAACTGATCTGAGTTGCGTGCTAAATTTGAACAAGTCATCGTTATTTTAATAACCGACAAGAGCACGATCTCCTCAGACTAAGGCCATGATTGTCTTACGAGAAATCTTGGCGCCACTCAAACTGTGCAGCTATACACCACTTATTGTTATTTGAAAGCATTGTCAAACCCTTGTCGGACTGAGCACTTAAAGAAAATCGTTGAAATTGTATATATGAAATTGTATGTATCGGTAGTTGTTTGTTAAATGCATTGAAAAGTCTCAGTTTTACCTTTCGTGAAACTCTGGCATAGGCTTTGACTCTCAGTCATTGCATTGATATTCACTTTTGAGATGATTATTTTAAATCACTTTGATTAGTATGTTGGTAAGTGGTCAGAAAACAGTAAATATTGTAGGTCACGTGACTTTATCTCTACGCTGTCTGGCTTTTTTTTCTCTATTTTTCATATTTAAAAAAAAAACAAGATGCTAGTCTGCGGCCCTCACAACAGTTTCAGTGTCTCTCACAACAAAGTCTTTGAAAACTTATTATGATAGGTCACTATTGGAACGTGTGATTATTTTCTGCCAGACAGACACTTTGACTGCAGACACTTGACTTGGCAATATCTCTTTAGAAAACATTGTATTGCTTCTTGAGACAAGCCAGCTATCAACATAGAAACAAATTCGTTTCAATCTTGGCAGTATAAATGTAATAAGGGAATACATGGCAGATATTAACCAATTTATTGTATGAGCTCGCTGGAAGCGGAATTGTAAAATGTAATCAACACGTTACTAGATGCATTGCATTTTTTTCGTCCTTTATTTCCAGGACTAGGAATTATTTGATCTACATTAATTTTGTCATTGATCACTCTATGCGAACTCTTATTTCTACTTGAGTGCTAAATATGCTGGCTCTTTCGGCAGGAATTGCTTCTATTATTTCAAACAAATGTCTGCATCCACGCCGCATCTTATTCAAAACATTATTGAACGCAGTGCAAATGAATGCTAGGCTAAACGTCACTTCCTGATCCTATAGTAAGACAAAGCAGCCATGCGATAAAGAAATGCTAAAATACCCAAAAGGTTTTAGCTGAAATACCTGATGCCCCAGATTGTGTAACTCTTATCAACTGATTTCGCCAAACCCTTGACTGTCTATAAATAGAATTTCGCATACATTGGATTGCATGGTGTGTGCGGGTTACTTAGCATTCTTTACCAGTTGGGCAAACACAATGATTGGAAACAATGGATAGAAATAGAAATGGTTGGTAAAAACAAGTAACACAATTTCAACCATTCTTCATCTTTTCTGTCACACTTGATTTGGACTTAGGCTCAATCAATTTCTATCTTAGATCTAGAGCTACTTGTTTTGAGGCATTGATCGCATTCAGAATCAAAATCAAGCTGTATTAAACATCGAGTCCAACAGAATATATCCATAGTTGTTTTCATTACATTATTGAATTACTTTGTAGTTAACAAGTCTCCCTAAGGTGCTGGGTTATTTTGTATTTTTATAATACTGTTACACTATTGATCGTTTTAGTGCTCTTCCACCCATCCCCCCTACCTACCACACCCCCAGCCTCCATATTATGTACATCCTTCATACCGTTATAATATATATTTATGTTGTTTTTTTCTTCAAATTGTAACGTGTTCTGGGTTTCTATATGGATCCCATTTTCTCTGCTTAGACATTGTAACAGTTATCGGAGTACTTCAATAAATAGCAGAGTGCTTCCGACCCTCCCCCGTCTCGAAACCCATTGTTTTTGCTAGCCGGTCATTTCTTTCAAGACTCGTGTTGGAAAGCCAATCCAGCTTTTAAAGAAACAATGTTATTTATAGCTTGTGCTTCAACTAGGGGAGAGAAGTAGAACACTTAGTATCGAGAACAGAATTTCTAGTTGAGCAAAGTTGGAAGCACGTTGTTTAGTAGGTCAGTGCTGCGACTGCTACAAGAGAAGTAGGTAGCGGTAAAATTGGGTCATTTTTTAAATGTATTTTTGTTAGAATCGCAGATCTGCATACATATTGTACCTAGACTGGGAAACGGAAACAAATTCATATCCGATAATGATCGGATCACAGATATATATATATATATATATATATATATATATATACACCTCCACATCTATATACGTAACTCTTTTTTGATTTGTAAGGGAAGTCGCCCCGAATCTGGGAAAATCGATCTTCTCTGTCTTGGAAAAGTAATAATCTTTAGTTTGCAATACCAATTTAAATAGAATTAATCACTGACCTATATATTCACGCAAATCTATGAAATAAACCCATTTCCCGTTAGTTTCCATTGAGATGATACATACACCATCCTAGATCGAAATAATTTAAGTCTGTTGATTTTAATAATCTTATGCACATTTAAATTGATTGATTACCTAGATTAGATTATGTTTCTAAAAATTGCAAAATAATAATTATGAGACAAGAGTGCTCTAATTTTCGATGTTCAGTTACTAAATCTAGATCTAAACATTAAATTATATGTTACATAGGTTAGGGTTGAAATACAAACTTTATTTCGTATAACTACTTTACAAAGCAACGCCTTGTTTCAGCTTTTTGGAAGTTTTCACGATATTTTTGTGTAGTGTTAGAGATTCCGATGTCCAGTCTAGGTACATATATGTCTGTGGTTAGAGCTTCTTTTTTTTTTTAGATAGATAGTTTAGTTTTAAATGGTAAATAAAATAGCTTCGGCTGAACTTGCATGCATTAACTTTTTCTGTTTCCGTACAAATAGAAATTTATAGCATAATCTTTATTTCTATGATTCTCCAGGAGCCAAATGCTCACAACAATTGAAACAGCGTGGGTAGAGAGAGTCTTATTTCTTTTATTTCTTTGGTTTGATACACTGTTTTGAACACCAACTTTTAGCACACACATCTTCTCTCTCTCTCTCTCTCTGTCTCTCTCTCTCTGTCTCTCTCTTTCTCTAAAGTTGTCTTATCGTTGTTGTTATTTGACCAACCTTTATATTATGAGTACTTTTTGCATGTGTACATTTTATTGAGTGCTCACTTCCAAACAGGGATGTTGTAAAGGAAATTATTTCATGTTCTAAGTAGGTCGTGTCCTCGTGCTATTCTTCCGCACCAAAGTCGATTCAAAAATTGTAAACTTCTCCTGAGTAACGTAACGTTCTTCTGTTGGCGTCTTTTGTGTAAACAAAACAGACCCACTAAAAAAATATATATTTTTTTGTACACACAAGGATGAGCTTCCAACGATCATGCCCTTTACAAACGTCCATGCATTGCTGACTTGAAGGTCTGTCCCTCTTCAGCCCGTACCAGACTTTTGTGACCTGCGCTTTTTTTTTAGTACGTCTTAGACGCCATGAGGATGACTTTCTACAACTCAGAATGCCCCCCAGGAGGCGGTAGAACTCCTAGTTGGCTAAGGAAGGGCAAGCGTAATCTTTTTGGTCTCTAGTGGGGACGTTACTACTAAAAGTTTGAGAAACACCCTGCTCAGCTATTATCATTAAAGTAGGATCCACTCTGTTTGATCTACTTTGCATATTAGTTTTTAAGCTGACATTAGTAGATTGTGTATGCACCGGCTTTGTCTTATCGCAATGAAGCTCAGTGCAGCGCTGCAAACAATGTGTCTAGTGCTGAGCTGATAGCACGGTCGTAGTTTGAGGACAGTATTGAGTCCACATATGTGCTGTATAAGGTGGCCTGGTATTTTGTGGAGCGTTATCTTTCTTGAGTTTTGATTTTTCTTACCCTCTCCACAAACGCGGACACATACACGCATGTAGTGGGTAAAAACACACGCGCGCACACACACACACACACACACACACACGTGTTGTCGCCGTCTAGTGAAAGATTGACTGAACACGTGTACCGTTGTTTGTTGTTTCCTCTCGCTACTGTTGTGGCGGTTTTTTTTCTTTAATCTCAAAACTGGACATGGAGTAAAGTTTAGCTGGTCATCTTGGACCAGTGAAGTCGCGATTTGGATATACGATTTAGGGAATTGGATTGCTTGATTGTATGTATTTTATCCATATATTTATATTACTTTTTAAACATTTCTTGTCGTTCCATTCTAAAAACAAACTTTTTAAAAATCTTGAGATCTTGTTATCGATGTGAGCAGAGGTTAAAGTGCACTGAATAGTATCTTGAATGGTTGGACGTATAACATTCAAGATGTCATCTTTCTTGAAAGTTATACGTCTAATGAAATGTTTGATGGGACAACTACTGCCGTCAGAGACCTGGGTTGTCAACAAACAAAATCGTTTCGTTGGCTTGCATTGACTTAGTTCTAAAAGATCTTTATCCACAAATAAGCCTACATAGTTAAAGCATTTTGGCAAACTGTCCTGAACACAAAACTTTTGTACATATAACCTCATAATTCCTCTAAAGTACCTGTTAGTTTAGTTATATCACTTATAGTTATTTATATCAGTTATAGTTAGTTATATCAGTTATAGTTAGTTATATCAGTTATAGTTAGTTGTATCAGTTATAGTTAGTTATATCAGTTATAGTTAGTTGTATCAGTTATTGTTAGTTATATCAGTTATAGTTAGTTATATCACTTATAGTTATTTATATCAGTTATAGTTAGTTATATCAGTTATAGTTAGTTATATCAGTTATAGTTAGTTGTATCAGTTATTGTTAGTTATATCAGTTATAGTTAGTTGTATCAGAGCGCTACAAACCCATTCCATTTTTCTTTCATTCTTTGTATCTGCACTCTTTGTTTTTGTTACTCTTCCCATGGAGTTGTTACCGATGCAAGTAAAAGACATTGGAGTTGTCTGTCAGTGTTCTTTGTTCTAACATTCTCAAACACATTGGTCTATAACGTAGACTCTGTCAACTTTCAATCAGGTCTGGCGTATAATGTCATCATGATCATGTTGGGTTTAGTTACCTTCTGGTTTTAAATGGAGATATTATCAAAGAAACTGAATTACATTTAAACAAGCTACTGGCAGGTTTTGAAAGCTCTACACAACTGGATAATGTTACTCTCAAAACTCACTGTCTGGAAATCCGAAATTCAAGCATGCTTACTATTAATATTTCTCGACGAATAACTTTAGATGGATGTTTTGTTTTTATACTAAGCTTACACCGTTACCCTGAACATGTTATACAATAAAAACTATATATCTATCGTAACATTTTTATTTGGGGGGCGGGGGTGGGAGGATGCTTAGCTTGGAGACATGTGGTTTACTTTAAAAATCCGTATATTTTTTAATGAAGCAAGATCGTCTCTCCCTCCCCCTTCCACCACTTTCCCGGTTTTAATGAAGCAAGATCGTCTCTCCCTCCGCCTTCCACCACTTTCCCGGTTTTAATGAAGCAAGATCGTCTCTCCCTCCGCCTTCCACCACTTTCCGTGTTTTAATAAAGCAAGATCGTCTCTCCCTCCGCCTTCCACCACTTTCCCGGTTTTAATAAAGCAAGATCGTCTCTCCCTCCGCCTTCCACCACTTTCCCGGTTTTAATAAAGCAAGATCGTCTCTCCCTCCGCCTTCCACCACTTTCCCGGTTTTAATAAAGCAAGATCGTCTCTCCCTCCGCCTTCCACCACTTTCCCGGTTTTAATGAAGCAAGATCGTCTCTCCCTTCGCCTTCCACCACTTTCCCGGTTTTAATGAAGCAAGATCGTCTCTCCCTCCGCCTTCCACCACTTTCCCGGTTTTAATGAAGCAAGATCGTCTCTCCCTCCGCCTTCCACCACTTTCCCGGTTTTAATGAAGCAAGATCGTCTCTCCCTCCCCCTTCCACCACTTTCCCGGTTTTTATAAAGCAAGATCGTCTCTCCCTCCCCCTTCCACCACTTTCCCGGTTTTAATGAAGCAAGATCGTCTCTCCCTCCCCCTTCCACCACTTTCCCGGTTTTAATGAAGCGTCGAAAAGGTTTTGCTTACTTTTGTTGACCTGTGTTTATGTCAGTTGGTCACATATCCTTCGTAGCGATTCTTTCTCTGATAACATCAATAGGTTTAACCAGAACGTTTCTTGTAATCGCCGTTTTTCAATGGTTAAACTCCATGTCTAGCCAAAAGTTGGATCTCTTCCTCCGCTCGACCTTCCCTCAAAACAGTGAAGCATGAAACGTGCAGGCTGACCTGGGAGATGTTGAGACGTAATGTCAACAACTCACAGACGAGGGCCACCAATAGACGGATGACCTTCTGAGGGAACTGACCTACATTCAACATGCACATCTACCCTCACTGTAATGTTATGTCATCGTCCCGCGCGGATGTCATGTGTCAAAACTTCTAACGGTTTTTCAGACAGCTAAATGTGATTTTTTTATATTTTTTTGTTACACTTTTTTTATTGTTAGGTCAACATGGTTATGGATTAGGTCCCCTTTTACCTTAGTTATCTCCCCTTCACATAACAACAGTGTATTGTTGAAATTGAGTGTTGGAATGTTCCCACAGTGGACTTTGAACTTTGTCATTACTTAATAGTTTTGTTGTGTTGTGCTGGGTATGTTCCATAGGTCGCAGTCTACTGTACACTGTTTTATTTGTAGACATCGAGACAATCAGATAGAAGCATTGATTCCATCAATGAATTAGGCGTGGGAGGAAAGCCTCGCTTCCACCATTCACCCTCAAAATTGGTAGTTACGTGTCCAGCTCACTAGCCACGAGCAAATGAAGGAGTAGAGCTTTATAGAGTGGCTGTGGTGGGTAGAGCACCTGGCCGCTGAGTAGAGGCTTTGTTGGGTAGAGCATCTGGCCGCTGAGTAGAGGCTGTGGTGGGTAGAGCATCTGGCCGCTGAGTAGAGGCTGTGGTGGGTAGAGCATCTGGCCGCTGAGTAGAGGCTGTGGTGGGTAGAGCACCTGGCCGCTGAGTAGAGGCTGTGGTGGGTAGAGCATCTGGCCGCTGAGTAGAGGCTGTGGTGGGTAGAGCATCTGGCCGCTGAGTAGAGGCTGTGGTGGGTAGAGCACCTGGCCGCTGAGTAGAGGCTGTGGCAGCACGTCCTGAGAAATACATTAAATGTCATTCTAGCAGTTAGTCTTTACATGACAAAATAGTCTTTTACCGGACAACACAAGAATCAATTTTAAACATTAATCAATTAAAAAATTTATCTTTTGGTAATAAATTACTTCGTTTGGTATCTCGAAAAAGGAAAGAAATCGAAATTGACTGAAGTTCTGGTATAAGCTGAATTAGTCCCCTTTTGAGGTCGTCGTTTGAGTCTTGTGTAAAAAGCGGATTTTCTTTCTAACATTTTAAATGTAATTTTTAGAACTCTAGATCTACATATTGTGAAAGCATGCAGACGCGTCAGCATCAGGGGGTAATACGCAGTCGACTGCGTGGATATTCCATCACATCATCCAATAACTCTACATCAGATCCAATTAGGTTTCCATCGATAGGTTATAGTTCTTTGATTGTATCCTCTAATAAAACCACATTGTAGAGACTTGAAAGTAATTTGCGCCGTCAGAATCGGGATTTATCGTATTAAAAGCTGACTTCCTTTCCCACTTGATAAAGTCTTCGGATTCCTGAGATGAGATTTGTGTGTGTGCTGCTAATACAATCCAATTAGTCGCCTACTGTCCCGCAGTTTAATGAGGTCTAGCGGTGATGTAGTGGGATGACAATGAGTGGGTCTCACATTTCTACCTACACACGCACGGGCGCACACGTGAATTGAGAAGCGATTCTTTCAGGATTTCATTTCCTGAAAATGATAGGCACGCCTCTCAAAGACAATACTAGCATGAAATCATCTCCCTTTGATCTCGTCTGCTGGCCAAAATGACAAGGCCTGTGATCACGACGTTGATGTTTCGAGATTCTGTGTCGGTGGCAACGGATTTTCCTTTTTAGAAAAAAAAAATAATTTGCAGAGCAATATTACTTGATAAGAGAAATTGACGAAGTGGAGATTTAGATCTATGTCTGCATTTTGTGTCTAGATTATCTACATGTTGTGTCTAGATTTACATTTTATTATCAGATTTACATGTTGTATCTAGCTGTTGAATCCACATTTTGCATCTAGACATACATGTTGTATCTACATGTAACTAGATGTTGTGTCTAGGCCTACACGTTGTGTCTAGATCTTTCAATTCTTCATCAGACAAACGCGGATGGCTATATTGTTCTGTTCACGTGACAACCGTTCTTTCTCGATGGGTAATTTGTCACATTTATGTGTTATCCACAAGTCAGGTTCACTTTTTCTTGGTGAATTTTTTAGCAGGAGTCATTTTATCTTTGAGATTTTCATCTATGGTGGATAATTATGAATAGATGGCTTTCTGGTGTATCCGGTGTACAGAATATAGGAAGTGTTTATTATCTATGTATTTCAAAAGGTATACGTTTTTCTCGCTCTGTTTAGCACTGATTCACGAGTTCTGTATTGCCAGTGGTCTTAATCTATCTTTTGAACACAACCAGCACACAACTCGCCATTGACTACAGGCCAATGCAAAAAATAAAGTTCTTACTGTATCCGGTTCTTCTTGTATTTAATGTAATCGCTGATCTTAGCTGGTTGCTTGATCTAGTTGTCACTTGGAGCACACTCATATATACACACACACACACACACACACACATTGCGTTGTATCAAAGATATAAATCTAGGTCTCAATATTGCTGACGACTTTATTTTTTTTTTAAATATCACTTGATTCAGGGGATTACAATAGTGTGAAGAAAACTTTGGTTTCACGCATGTACGTCTTTAATCTATCTAGGTAAGATTAAAAACTGAAATCAATGCTCCTCCTAGACCTCTTCAAAGTTTGTATGCCTTCGATTCAGATTAGAGTAACAGCTGGGCCAGACAACTTTGTGAAGACCGAACACACACAAATGTTCAGTGGGTCTCCATGTGATGGTTACGTTTGTTAAGCTGAAGGACTTTCTTTTGGAGGCTGTTCTCTTGTGAACTAAATGACGTTCTATATCGAACAATACACCAAGCTACAGTTCTGTGTTGAGTTCGCTGGTGGATAGATTTAGGAAAGATTATCTAAGTGTGCATTTCCCCTCATTTTATTATAATCATTCTCCGTGTTCTTCTCTTCCCTCCCATTCCTTCTCCCACTTTCTCCTTTTTCTTCTTCTCTTCTACTCTCTTTCTTTCTCTCTCTCGTGTTTACTTTTTAAGCATGTTCCTGTGTCATCTTTCCTTTTTAAATTGTTTTTAAAAGGTCAACGTTCAGCTGTTCTTTTATTCAATTGTTCTGTTTTTAAAAGGTCAAACGTACACAATTGTTCTATTATTTAATTGTAACGTTGCCTACAGTCCTGCCCTATATAGTCGATTGCCGTGGGCGTATATAAAATGGAAAATGTGAAATTGATTTGATTTAATGTGTATGATTCAATTAAAACTCTGCTACTACTGGGAGCTGTTTTGATTGATCGATAGTTTATTACAAATTAAAATTGATTTTTTTCTCTCTGATTTTCAGCGTATTTATTTAAAACTTGCCCATCCAAGTAATAGATCTATAAATATTGAAAAGCGTCACTATATTTGTTTCTTTATGAATTATGCTTTGTATTTTTAGAGCATAAATAATAATGTTGCTCGTATCTTTGGAGTATATATTATCTTTATCTTATATTACCTTTATCTTTAGGGTATAAATTATACTGTTATGCTGTATCTTTGGAGTAGAGATCATCTAATGTATCTCCACATGATTCACTCTTACTTGCAACACAACTAGTGATGGTTAAAGAGCAAGATGAGTTTGTACTTGACTAGAAACTCGAATGTTCAGTTTGAAAGACATTGGTGTATCCCGGGGCGAGGGGGGGGGGGGAGAGACCGAAGAACTATTAGTGTTCATTGATTCACTGAAGATTAAATTGATTGAAAACGCGCACACACACACACACGCGCATCTTTCTTGTTCCTAATTAAAATGTCATCACTACGGGATGCCAGATAAAATATTGAAACTGTCTTTTATCTGTTCATTGATCCATACGGTCCATAGCCATCAATACATAACAAGGAGGGCCGGGGTAATCGATATTCAAACTGAAAACTTTGAACGAATTGACGCAGCGCACACTGACACACATCTTTCACTAATTCAAGACTGTTTCTCTTCCCCTCCTTGTAAAGCCCTCAGACTAAAAGTTCGTAATTTACTCTAATTTACCCAACACAATGTTTTGCTATCAAAGCAGTTTTCAAACGATGTACATTGATTATGTGCCTATGCTGGGGAGTGGTGAGGTTCTCAAATAGTTTACCGCTCTGCCTCACTGCTACCTGGAAGTAGACGGATGTGTCCCTGTGGTATAAGTATATTTTGTTTAACAGTATATCGGTTCCTGGACAGTTAAATGGAGTGTTCCCCTTTTGTTTCGTTTAACATTTCAAATGTGCACACACAATGTACCTGCAAGTCTGTTTCTTCAATTATTTTCTCACTTAAAACTAGGGGGAAAATTGTTTATTGTCAGCCGTCTGAATAAACCATATCTTGATTTATGTGGAGAACAAGTGTTGAACTACATTAAACTATTCTTAAAAGATCTATCTGTCTGAATCCGATTTCAGCTACAACTGTAATTCTATTGCAAAATATATCGTCAGCGCAGGAATGCAAGCTTTTTCTTACTGCTACAATAATCTTTAATCAAGTGTTTTCATTTGTAACAATAATCAAGCTGTTTTGTTTTATTGCAACAATCTTTACACGCTGCCCAATATTTTACCTCAACTGAAAATGTATATCTATGTAATCTGTGGGCACACCTAATATTTGTATATCTCCGCGGGCGCATGAAACGCTGGAATCGTAACAACCCGGCCCTGATCTATAATGAAATGCCCATGTATCTTCTTAAGTAATTATTCAACGCATGTAGTTTTCAGTACAAGGACCAAAAGCTGTAAGCTCGCATCTCCTTTCGATTTAACAGACGAAAAACATTCAGAGTTAGATCTGCCTGTTCAAAACTTGTTTACATTTTCAAAGTGTCTTTAGCCAATGCCATATAGCCTATAATAGAAGGAAGTAGTTTGGTGTTAGTGTTACTAGCCAGAGAACACTGTTCAACAGTGTTGTCCCTGGGAGATTCTCATATAAGACTTTTAGGATAGTTGGGTAGATACTGATTTAAAAAGAAAACTAAACCCAAACCATGACAAGTGCCGATGTGCTAAATAACACAATAACGATAGTTATTGCTTCTAGAGAGAACTCTGCTCGTGTTCTGGGTTTTATTGAATCGAGTCGAGTGGCCGCAAGTATTTTGTCAAGTCCAGCATTCACCATAAAAACTTAAGAGCCCGACCCGCATTTCTGTTTTGCAATGTTGATTGATTTGCGCCCTTCGTTTTATTTGTGCATTATCTGCCCTGCTCGTGGCTATGTTAACACTTCTGGAGGGAGGGGAGGTCGTGTTAGGTGTCGGCTGTGTACAAAAGTGTACAAGGGCGGATCAATTTTGCCCGTGCGCTTCAAATAACAATTTGCTCCTGGTGGATTTAAAAAGCTGTTGTTTTTGTCAGTTTATGCTAAAATTGCTCCCTGATCCTGTAGCAACATTTCAGCTCAGAACTGTAAAATCATTAGTAGTGGATTTCTAGTGTTACTATTGTGTGACACTCTAGACGACGCCTTCGAATAAAAATCTAAAATTCCTTTTACCACTTTAAAATTACCACAGAGGCTTTTTTCGGTTTCCCATGCTTTGGGAGAAAACAGTGTTGTTAAGGAACATCTGTGACACCACGAAATGACCAAGTGATCTTTTGACTCAGAGATAGGGAATATCATTTACTGGTCTAAGACTCGTGACACACAAAAGGATATGATCTACTGCTCCAGAACTTTTGGGAAAGAGAGGATATGATCTACTGCTCCAGAACCTTTGGGAAAGATAGAGGATATGATCTACTGCTCCAAAACTTTTGGGAAAGATAGAGGATATGATCTACTGCTCCAAAACTTTTGGGAAAGATAGAGGATATGATCTACTGCTCCAGAACTTTTGGGAAAGATAGAGGATATGATCTACTGCTCCAGAACTTTTGGGAAAGATAGAGGATATGATCTGCTGCTCCAAAACTTTTGGGAAAGTTAGAGGATATGATTTACTGCTCCAAAACTTTTGGGAAAGAGAGGATATGATCTACTGCTCCAGAACTTTTGGGAAAGAGAGGATATGATCTACTGCTCCAGAACTTTTGGGAAAGAGAGGATATGATCTACTGGTCCAGAACTTTAGGGAAAGATAGAGGTTATGATTTAGGTACTCGAGGTACTTTTGGTAGAGATAAACGACCATGATTTTTTTGTATTCAAATCCGAACATGCTCCTTTTCTTTTAAATTTATTAGATAAGAACTTGGTGGCTAAGTTGCTGAGCGTGTATCTGCCTTTGGAAAGTTTTAGGTTTTGAACTCTGGCCATAAGTAAATATTGTTTCCAAGTGGTGGGTGAGTAGGGTTAAGATCATTTACACTAGATATGGAAATAATTCATTGTTGTGGACACACACACGTTGAAATCAAAAGGAACTCTCACAATATCTCACCTTTAATTCTATGGCCCATCTTTTATTTTAGACAAACTTAAAGAACGTTCGGATATTACGTAACGGCTAAAGGGTTAGGGGGTTTTAGATTTGTTACAAGGGGGAGGGGCTCTGAAGATTTGTTACATACCAAAACAAACAGATATTCCAAAGAATTAACAGGTACAGTGATTGATTTTCGCGGGTCCGACTTTTCGCGGAAGGGTTATACCACGGGTTTTATAAAAATGTTACCGGTAATGAAAAACAATGTTCCGCGTTTCTTTTTTTTTTAACTGGGAGGCAACTGTACAGTATTGGGGAAAATATGAATACGTCTTGGAAGCGCCGAACGAATTCGAAACTCTCCAATGGTTTATATTGATACCATGATTAAGTAGTGATGTGTGAAAGTGATAGTTTTTGAAAATTAATAAATAAATCTTTTCGAAAATTTGAATTTTTTCTAAGGTTGCCCTACGAAAAAAAGGGGAGGGGGGGGGGTAATTGAGTCTTTGTTACGGGGGGGGGGGGGGTAATTGAGTCTTTGTTACGATTTGTCACCTGGTGATTTTTTTTTTTTTAGCGTTACCTAATATCTGACCATTAAGAAGGTGTCCTAGGCTAGTTTAGAAGTCGTTCTAAATGTTCTGTTAGGTCATGACTTAGCCAGCTTTAAGAATGTGTTCAATATTAACTTCGTGTTGCTGACCATGTTCAGATTTAGCAGTGTCCGGTTTGGCCACTCTGAAGATCTATGCGTCTCCTTTTGTTTTGATTAGTGTGGTGATCCTAGCCGTCTGGCCTGTTAACTTGATTGATCTGACATCTGACCCATCCCTAGGTACAGACCCACAAAACCATTACGTCATGCGAGCTCTGAAGATGGTGTGGACACTAACTGTGAAAGTTACTTACAGACCACAGACAGCTTTTTTTTCCCCCCTTTGCTGGGATTTCGACATCCGTTTTGCTTACAATTAAATCTAGTTGTTTCTGGGGTTTTATTTCAAATCATTTATTGGGTTGTTTAAAGTTGAATGACTTTTTTTTCCCCACGTCTAGACAAACTTCCTTTTTTATTCCTTCTTTGTCTTTCACTTTTGTTTTCTCCTATTGTTCTGCAGCTCTCCGTTCTGTAGCCAGTATCTGATGCACAGATTCCACTGTGTCTGGGATGTTCAGCAGTACTATGTGTCTGGGATGTTCAGCAGTACTATGATTAGCTCAATTATTTCGTCTCTTTCACTCTTTTTCTTTTCTTTTGTTGATTTCATTAAATCTTTAGATCCGAACGAAGTTTGTTGTTGGAATTTATTTTGTTTTACGCTCTGGTAACAGTGTTGAATTGTAATAGTTCAAGTAACGGCATTTTAAATCCTACATTATTATGGGACAGTTCTAGCCTGTGACTTGGTTACATCTGCGCGAGGAAGCGTAAACATTTGAATTGTGTGACTTACTCTAAGTATTATAAGTTAATTCATTCTAATTCGTTATCAAAAGTATGAAAGTTTAACGAGTTCTATGGACGTTTAGTCCTCTAAAAAGGTTTGTCATCGTCATCAAACTCCATTTGAGTGAGGGTTTGAGAGGTTCAAATCTTCTCTTGCAAAAGCCCTGGACTGAAACCTTGCGTAATGCACGTATGTCACCCTACAGGTCAAGAACTAGTGACTTCACAGACGTGTTTGAAACGGAATTCAGTTAGTATGGTGCAGTTGAAGAGCACAGGAGCCAGTTTCCTCTTCTTCTCCGCAGCGGGTGCACCTTGAGTCTAGGTTTGGCCTGAAATATGAACCAACAGGAATCGGCACGTCCTACACTGTGCTATAATAGCTTGGTCAGGCCTGGGCAGACTCCACCATGAGGAGGCTCGGTCATAGCGTCCCTACCTAATGTACTCCCATACTCCACTGGCTTTTTTGGACATGACCCACACTCAAAACCATTTGTCCATTTCTATCGTTTGGCTATTTGCGAGAGCACGATGACAACTCACAGTTTAACAAAGTGATCCGCTCAGACTGATGCTATAGAAAATGAAGTGTATATGACAGTTTGTTAAATGAAGTTCTGAATGGGCTCTAAAAATACATTCTTTTTTTTTCTCCACGATATAAATTCTCAATAAGTTCCGTGCTTACAGATAAATCTTGTAAAGTTTGTTGTATTGATTGTTAGAACTTAAAGAGTTGAATGGTTGCCATTTTCAAACCATTAACTAGCTATGATATCATCTTCAAACTAAAATAAAACATTCATTAATACAGAGTTTAGAATGACCTCATTGTTTGTTTATTGTTGTAGTTCGTTCTGGGTCACATCGAGTCCTTTTCCACGAGTAACAGACTATTATCTCTGTGACTTTAAATAGCTTTAATTGTTCTGTAATCTTTAGTTATTACTGGCTGTTATCGATTTTTTTGTTTGTTAATTTTTGTTGATTTTAAACCCAACTTACTTTTTTTCTCTTTAGAAGAGTTCGATGGAAATCAGGATTAGGCGCATTTTAGTTTTGACGCTTTTAGCTTTCTCAATATGCTATGATCTTATAACTTACCTGAACCAGTTGGGGAAAGGGGGGGGGGGAGAAAGGGATATCTGGGTGATTTTCACCCTAATCTGTTTTTTAAAGGCATTAAAAATAAGGGAATGACTTGAATTCAAACTCATGGCTCAAGCAGACATACTAACCACTCAGCTAGTGAGGTACTTATAAATAAAGAGGATTGTACAGCTATGTATGTAAAAGTCTCCATTCAATAATAGTTGTTTTTTTTTTACAAATGGTATTTCATAGCTTCCACGTGACTAGCTCGTGCCCGAAATGTTTAGACTGAATCGTCTCACAGTCTAGAGCGCAGTACTCTAAATACATGTTACCCAATATCACATTTAGGTTACACTGTTACCCAATAGGTTACACTGTTACACAATATCACATTTAGGTGACACTGTTACACAATATCACATTTAGGTGACACTGTTAAACAATATCACATTTAGGTGACACTGTTACACAATATCACATTTAGGTGACACTGTTACACAATATCACATTTAGGTGACACTGTTACACAATATCACATTTAGGTGACACTGTTACACAATATCACATTTAGGTGACACTGTTACACAATATCACATTTAGGTGACACTGTTACACAATATCACATTTAGGTGACACTGTTACACAATATCACATTTAGGTGACACTGTTACACAATATCACATTTAGGTGACACTGTTACACAATATCACATTTAGGTGACACTGTTACACAATATCATATTTAGGTGACACTGTTACACAATATCACATTTAGGTGACACTGTTACACAATATCACATTTAAGTGACACTGTTACACAATATCACATTTAGGTGACACTGTTACACAATATCACATTTAGGTGACACTGTTACACAATATCACATTTAGGTGACACTGTTACACAATATCACATTTAGGTGACACTTAATAGTCCATTTGACACTTGAACACGTTTTCTTCTCTTCCCCTCTTTCCATTCCTGGATTAATTTGAACCTTTTGCCCAATTATTCGTATGACACTGTTGTCTTACAACAGCCAAGCTACAAGAGTCGACTTCTAAGTGGAATGTTGGTTAAATGCTGTAGACTCCAGGAATGGTATAGATGAAAATCCCAAGAGACAATGCTACTCTTAAGAGAGAGAGAGAGATGTGTAATTGAACAGACAATCTGCGTCACGTGAACTGAATGATGACAGGGAAGAAAATAGTTTTCCTGGTCCCCAAGAAGAGGGTCACAGGGCGAGTGGGTGGGGCAGCAATCGATGACAAGGTTATGAAAGTAAACCCCTTTGGGACGTGGATCCTTTACCAATAAGAAATTACTTTTTCCTCCCCGGTCAAGTTTGAGGACCTCTTGGAACTCTTTGGGTTCAGCAGACATTGTTTGCAGACTTAATGTCTAAATATTGGCTTGCGTTGTTCTGTCTCCCACATCGGGTACCCGCTTTTAACATTTGTCGCTGTAGTCACACACTCAAAGTTAAAACTGAAATTAAAGTCACGATAGTAATAATATTTGTTTTTCTGTCTTCTCAGTTTTCTGTTCTGTTCTATGAATTATGACTGCGTGACTTTTAAAGAATTATGACTGCATGATTTTTTAACTTTTCTGTCCTGAGATATTTTCTCTAATGACACTACGAGGTCGTGGTCAGTGAAGACAGATTTGAGAAATCTCACTTCTCTTTTGAAAAGTGTTCGTTAAATTTCTTCAGTACACATCTGATTGTGAAGTACTTTTTGATACAGTACAAAAGTGTTGAGTCAACAAGTACTTAGTTGTAAGTAGCAGAATTGACCTCTCACTAGTAGTAGAATCTCACTCACTGATAAAGTCTTGACTTTTGGAGCTTGGCTGAGAGTCTGGTATATTGAGAGCGAGTAACTGTCACGTGAATGGACTTTCAATGTGGGTCAAGGCCAGTCTCCAACTAGGTAGCCGGAAATGAACCACTCGGTTAAGGCCTCCAGGGTTTTTATCGTCAGTTGTCCCCAATGACCTTACAATGTGTGCTGTACTGTTACTATACGTAGACACCTATAGATTTTACATTAATACACTCTACAATCTACACGAACAGTCTTTGGTGGTCAACGAATTATTGTGTTCTTTAATAATACTATACATTTTAATTTTTGTGTAAAAGTAATAGTAATGCTTTATACGATATAAAGTTAATGATACACATGTATTATATGTATGTATATTATATTGGCATTGGTTTTTAACTGTTTGCCGAGCTTATCTTGTAAAAATTGTGAATACTGTCGCACAACGGCTAACAAGAATAGTGCTCACGGATAGCACAAAAAAAAACGCAAGTCTACTGATACAACAAATAGTTTGGACAACAATCTTTTTTGGTATTGCATATATTTGGTTTAATTTTGAGTCATTAAAACATTAATTAAATGATTGATTCAAAATATTTTAATATTTTTACTTGATGAGCATGCACTCATTCAGGGAAATGTTCTTTCTTTCTTTGAATGACATGTTTGCTTATTTGGTATGAAAAAGGAGTGGTGACTTTTTTTTTTAAGCCAGCATTGTTGGTACATCGGTTGAGTTGCAAAAAAAAAATGTTTCACTTTATTTCCTTGATAGTCAAGGCTTTCGGTTTGAGATACGCCGCATTTTGTCACTGCTAATAAAGACATGTCAGAATATGGCAGTGATCTTGTCTCCGATATAATGATGAGTGACAATGTCAACACGTGATGTGTCAGGCAGAAGATTGTTACTTTGATAGAGGCTATGAGAATTCCCTCTTGTTATAAAACACAACACTTAGATTGTCCATCGCGTGAGTCAGTTGGAGACTGTGCAGGAGCCGTGTATACGACACTTTCGTATCAGTATTAAGTTATTATATTACTAAATAGTATTTATTTATTGTCCGCAACTTCCCTTCTGCTTTTTGGCCCGATCTGTTAGAGACTGTCACAGAGAGGGACTAAACAAGAGTTTTCAATTATCCCGCAGACTGGTTACTCTTGACCCGATCTCGGTCCGGTGACCGCCAGATTGGGTCTCACTCGTGTATAACGCTGTTCCATTGACATCGCACGTGCATTTCTGATTGAGTATTGCACCCACTGATTGGCTGATTGAGTGTTGCACCCACTGATTGGCTGATTGAGTGTTGCACCCACTGATTGGCTGATTGAGTGTCGCACCCACTGATTGGCTGATTGAGTGTTGCACCCACTGACTGGTAACATGAACCGATACACTGTTCATAAGTTTGTACTTGTATTTTCAACATATTTGTAACGTATTTTCAAGGAGTGAGTAGATCGAAGAATACGATTGATGGGACGTTTTATAAATTATCTGGACATTTCAAGTCCTGGTATGCCTGGCGTCTCGGACCACTTGGACTCACTGACCAGAACTTTATAATAGTGACAGACACCCTCCCTCCTCCCCGGAAACAGACAGCCCTGGAATGATTTCCTTTTTGTCGTGTGCTTGATGTTTAGACATTCAACGCTTCTGATTATTACACGTTGGTGATTAGTGTTAGAATGGAGGGAAAACGGGGAGAGAGGTTGGGTTCATAGCTTGTAAACTTCATTCAGGGGCAGAGTTTGAATTTAATAGCCTGTAAACTTAATACAGATGGTAGCTGTCTTATTTTTTAAACTAGTTTCATGAGAGCTCCTGTTTTTCTTTTCAAGGAAAGATAACATAGTTACTGCAGTTAGCCAACTCACGAAACTATTGCCTTGTAGATGGCGTGTCGTGTGATGCACCTGTGAGTTACTCAGGCAGAGGGTGAAACTGAAACCAGTCAGTCCTCACGTAGAGAAACGGTCATTCTGTTAGACAGTAATCAGACGAGCTCTTTGTTTAGCCGTCAAGCAAACAAACAGACACAAAACGAGTCTAGAGTATTGATTGTTGTATATGTATGTACATTTGACGAGTACTTGTGACGTGGCTGGGAGAGGGAGAGAGGGCGAACGTTGACGCGGCTACTTGTTAAGGCTGCTCCAATAAAAAGTGTTTGAAAAGGAACAGGTGAGGAAAGGTTTAGTTGACTTCGCACGTTACCTGTGCTCCTAGTACTGGTCGCGATAAAGATCTTAGGTGTTTAAACCAGGGGATATTGGGTGATAATCCCGGAGTGTGGCTTTCATGTGAGTGATTGCTCAATGGGTCTCATTATATAGACGTATCTGGTACGGAGTTGATTAACTGACTTCTGGATAAGATTGACGAGGTGATATGTGGGCCTGCAATTAAATAGATTGATTCGTGTTTAAGGCTATCAGCGCTAGTGGGTCTACGGTTTCGGGTACCCTAGAAGTGTTAGGATCGGTTCCCATATACTTCCCCCTATTTATCTCTATCTATCTATCTATCTATTTATCTATCTATCTATTTATCTACTGTCTTTGTCTATGTTACAAAATCTGAAATGTCCTTTAAACTTGCAAATGTGTGAAGTGCTTTATTTCTTTTACTCTGTATCTAAGTCCAGCCTATCAGTGTGATAGTGGCCATTTGTATACTTATTGCTTCTATTATTTTGAACTAACTAACCACCGAGCTCAACTCTGTAACAGATCCCCCAGTACTACAGTAAAGCTGTTAAAAGCGTCTGAGACGTACCGACCCAGGCGCCCTTCTCCCTCTCAACGCCACCCCAGACTGGAATACTGACCTTACATTACCCCGAGTATAGGGGTCAGAACAACATGGGGAGGGGAGAGTAGAACCATTGTAATAAAAATAATTCCAGCCAGACATTTGGTGAGATCTATGTTTAGAATTAGTAGACTGTAACGAGAAGCAGCGACTATATTGCTGGCTTTTGTAAAAGAATGTTATTTACTGTGTAATTGAAGCCTAGTATGTTTCTCAGACCTGGATGTATGGGACAAGTGTGTCATTGTGCTCTATTTGATTGGAAATGGAATGAAGACAGAAATCTTATTTAATCTATTGCACATTTTTGTAATTTTAAGATAAACGTTTTCTAAACATGAATGTCGAGGCTTGACAAAATAGCTCCTGTTTGACTTTTTAGATTATCATTTAAGTAATGTTTTTGAATCATTTCATTAAAAATAAGTAATTAATTACTCATGTGATCATAGGTTTGACTACATGTTTTTTTTTGGAATAGCACGCCATTGTGTCTAATAGTGTTCTGTCTAATGTGCTTAAATATTATGATTTGTCCTAGTATTCAACAGATTGGGATTTTTGGAAGATGTAGTTTTGGGATCTAGTTTTGGAGGGTAAGTCTAGAGAAGACGTCATGGCCAACAGAATTTCGGTAATAGAAAGTCATGTCCGTCAGTTTAAGTAGTGAAAATATCCCGGTTTTCACCTATTTGTTTTTCATCAATCGAAATCATTCTTTCGCATCTTCTGGTTTAAACACACTATGTCATTCATAACCAGCTGAAGTTGAACAATTCCCTTGACAACCTATTTCATGAACATTCCTTAGGCAGACCCTACTACCACTACAGCCTAACATAACCAACACCCTGTACGGCAGTGCTGAACAAGTGAGGAGAACAGCACACTATTTTTCCTTGGCACAGTCTTGCAAAAGAGATTACAGCTCAGCAGCAAAAAGCTGACTAGAAGAAGATCAACGAACATTCGTATATTTAGAGATGTTTATGTTTCTTGCATTTGTTTCTTTTTCATTCTTGGTATAAAGCTATAAAGTTCACAGAGCATTTGGGCTGATCGACGCACAGTGGGAAAAAAAACCCAGATAGGATTAGACTCCTCAATAACTTACTGAAAGACACTTGTCTCACAAGAAGAAAATGTACATGGAGTTCCACACATGGTTTTACGCGAATAATCAACTTGAGCGAAACATTGTTTCGAGAACTACGTAACTTAGTTTAATTGACGGACTTATTTCATGTACTACATTGTAAACCTAGTTTCAAAGTATATACATCGTCTTGTTTGTATTAGGTGTGTGTGTCCTCATTTGTACAGTTTCGTCCTTTTTTTTTGTCCTCCTCTGGGTTGGAGGTATCGGGTAACCCTACGTGGATAGAATTTGATCATTTGCGTGTTGGGTTAAAAAAACAAAACAAACAAAAGCTTTGGAAAGACTTAATGTTTTCGACAACTGCTCCAACATAGTCTTTGTTGTTTTGTTTAGTCAGCGGCCTGTTAGGCATCAAGTATTCTCTGATAATAATGTTTGCTTTGCTGTCCATTTCTGAGGTTAAAACGGTGTTTGCATGATCTGATATCCAATCTTAAAAGTGTGGGTCGAGACTCAAATATGGAAACACAATACCCAGCGGTCTAACTTTTTGTTTCTCATTGCAATAGTGCTAGATTAGACATCACATTAATTAGAAATGTAACATAAGCACATTGATTTTTCTTAAAACTTTTTTTCCGAGCTCACTTCGGATGCTCTAAACTCGCAAACAAATTGTAAGGAAATCCATGCGAACGAAACAAAAGTTGGTATCATTTCAGTGAATAAATAACAAAAAAGAATAAAATAAAAAGACCATAGTCATGTTGCATTGGACTAAGAGACAACCCACTGATTGAAAGTATTAGATTTGTTAGCCCATTTATCTGTTCTGAAAGAAATGATGCAATTGTCTATATTTGGAATCTCTCTCTCTCTCTCTTTCTCACGTTTCATTTTGCGGCACAAATTTAGTTCCGCACCGTCATGGGATTTGTCCTCGCCGTCTGTCAGAGGCGGAAAAGAGGGAAGAAGTCCCTAAGATCCTGTCAATAGAAAGTCCAGTCCGCCTTGTTGAACCAAGATTTAAGTGAAGCAATCAGACACTTGTGTTTGATCAAGTTATTTAGCGATTGTCTCTTTACAATCAGCCACTGATGCTGGACTATTTTTTTCGTCTAAGAAACATTTCTAGAACTTTTTGACGTTTGAAATTGAAACATGATGTTGTCCTAGACAGCTGGGAAGTGTCTGGGGGGTTGGCATCAATTACGAAGTAAATAGTCAGAGGATCGAAAAATAAATGGGGAGTTAAACCACTAGCTGAGTTTAGTCGAAACAAAATCTTTGAACAGCTTACAGGAATCCTCCGAACAGAGAGCGACAGAAGGAGAGAACTCGTACTTCGGAAGCTGAAATTCGGAAAAAAATTGAAAATACAGACACACATTTTATTAATTGATCCTTTCTGTATATATTGGTCGCATGGGTTAATTGTTCTAATCCTCAAGGGATGTGTACGCAGGAAGTCTACTTCTACATTGGTTGCGCAAACATGCAAAATTTTAAACAGAAGATTCGATAATGAAAGTGAGTTCATTTAAAATGAAAAGCTTTAACTTAACTTTATCTTTATTCAATCTTGTTATGATTGCTACTGGAGAATGAACGAGTTTTGGTTCGTTACGAGGATGTCTGTGATGTCCTCATCTAAATAAAACTTTGAACATTGAGACATTCGATATCATTTCTGAAAATACGAAGACGTTTTTAATGTCTAACTTAATCGTTACACCATTGTATATCACTATCAAAGACAAACTTTAGGTAGAATTACAAATTACTATCTCGACACAAGTTTATTGAACCCACCGGGTGTTTCAGGTTAAGAAGAAAAAAAAAGAAGAGATCTCAATCTTCTGCTGCGCAATTAGCCCAGATCAGACCACATTTGTAGGGGCAGGTCTGCAGCAATACTGACCTCTGACAGATAATAAGGATCCTTTTAGGAATGCTTAAGGCTTCGACTGTGTCTGCGAGGTCAGTTGTCACCACCTCTTTGGTTAACAGCGCTATGTCAATGGGAGTGCGAGAAGGGGTGTACATTTTTGTTCTTGCTTTATTACTTTATTTATTCTTGACTTTTTAAAACTGATGGTCTTAAAATGAATTGAAGTTTTTTTTTGTTTGTTTGTTATTGTAATAATAGTTTTAACAGCTTTGTAATGAATTAATTTATTTTATACTTTCAGTTTACTTGGGAGTAAATCTCTGAATTCGAAATGGATCAATGATTATTTCTAGAAGAATCTTTGAGTCAGAACCAGTCCGACTCTAAAAATCCTCCGACCACAAACGTCATCAATTGAGCCATCTTGTTTTGTTTGTTTTTTATGATAATTATCTTACAATGTGGATAAGTGTATGCCATCCAGAGCTCACGGCGGTGTTGCTGTGGGAATTGGCTCTGTAGATCTAGGAATACTTTCCTTACGGAGTTTCTTTGTGGTGCCTTGTGGCTCTTGTTTTGTGTGTCCCCATCCTCCGTTAGTTGGCCCAGACAATGGCCGGCATCTTCAGGCGTCGTCGTGGTTTCCTGGTGAAGCTAGTCCTCATTGTGCCCGTTCTGTACATCATCTCGCTCTTCGTGTTCAGCAAGCGTTCATTTCCGCCCTCCGACACCGACCTGTCCAAGGGCGATGAGGTCAAGGCCCAGCCCAGAGCGGCGGAGACGAAGGCCCCGGCCGTGATGGAAGTGCCGAAAAATGTTGTCGACCCCCAGTTGGACTTCAGGCGGCAGGACAACGCTGTTAAAGATGTGGTGGAGCATGTGGCCACCATGAAACAAGAGCGTAGTGTAGAGGAACGTAAACAGGAGGTTGTGAATAAGCCGGAACCAGATCATGACCCTAACGGACCAGGTACGTCCATCTTGATTTTTTAATCATTATATTGACAGCAAATCAATTAAATCGTTTTTACAATTCCTCTGTTCAGCTTGCAAATTCTTCGCCAGCCCATAAAAACAAAAACTGGTTGGAAACAGCTGTAACCATTTCCCGAGAAATTAACCAGTTAACGTAAAATATATTTGAGAAAAGAATTACTAGCTAAATGGCCACACTGGGAAAACTCTGGTTTGACCGTTAAAATGTGTCAAAGTATATAAATAAATTTGACTTAAGGTCTAGAGTCTAGACTAACTCTTAAATAATCTATATCTTGAACACGCATAGGTCAGCGGATATTCCCGCATGTATTCATTAAAGAGTTAAATCAATAAACGCATTTTTTTCGCACCGTCTTCCAAAGTCTGGATCTATGGGTCTATCAACTCTTGAGTAGATTTATGCATGCACTTAACCAGGATTTGTATGTGCGTTGTGTGTTTTTTTTGTGTTTTTTTTTTGGGGGGGGGGGAATTATGGCGGGGTAATAAAAAAAACTTTTTTGTTATCTCATTCATATCATTCTTTGTCTTAATGTTCAGCTGATGGACAAAAAAATAATAAACTGTGTGCTATTTGAGGTATATCTAAAGCTTAAATGTTATACCTTAGATACTTTGATCTAATTAGTAACACTGTTATAGGTTAGAGATTTTGGTCCAACTAGTGACATTGTTCTAAGTTAAAGACTTTGATCTGAATTCGGGCGCTGGTGAAATAGTTGCTTAAGAAAGTTAATTGCATGGGTTTTTCTGCCAACTGTTTATTTTGTTGTTCTTCTCAAGGCGAGAACGGGCAAGGCATCAACATCGAGAAAGAGAAATTAGCTGAGGAAGACAGGAAGAAATATGACGAGGGCTGGAAGAAGAATGCCTACAACCAGTATGCCAGTGACATGATGTCACTCCACAGGAGCCTGCCAGATGTCAGGGACAAAGAGTGAGTACTACAGAGAGTAACTTTTTTTTTCTTTTTATAACCTTTCCCCCTCTCCCCCCCCCCCCCCCCCCCCCAGGCTTTAAAAAAAAAACTGTACTATAAAAAGCATCGTTTCAAAATCTTGTTGCTGTATAAATATTTCTCACTTTTAACTCAAATCTTTTTCTTTTGTTTTTGAATCATACTCTTTTCATTCTTCTCCGCCCACCCCCCATTTCTCATTAATGAAGTGATTTTAAGATATGCTCCTACGCTGTTAATCTGTCAGTTTCAAATTGCAGTGTGGATAGCTCTTAGGCCTCTCTCTCCCTCCCTCCCTCCCTCCCTCCCTCCCCCCAGTCGCCATTGTGAAGACAGAAATTTAAAAATAAATGTTTTATTTCCTGCAATACTATTGGATATTGTTTCTAACTCTAAAAATAAGCCAAAGTGCTGCTTTGGGGTTTTAAATAGTTCTCATTCGTTGGGGAAATCATGAGCAGGATCTAATGAGGGTGTATACATTGAATCCCACCTTGGCAGTGAAAGAGAAAAAAAAACTACAGACACACAAGTAAAACGTTACATTTTTGTGTGTGATTGTATGTTGTTTAAACGTGTCAATGGGTCTCATTAAAGGTTGAAAGACTTGCAGGAAGGCCAGGACAGAAGTTAAACGAATAAATACAAAGGAATCAATGTTTCGTTAGTTTCAAAGTGTAATCCTTTCCCTAGCTCTTAATCTTCACCCAAAGAGTTTCTTTTCATCAATTCTGAAACAGGAAATCTAAGCAATCTTTGAAGAAAACACAAATCTGTGGAATCTCTTGGAGAAATGTTATTTAGTTGAAGAATTGAAAGAAGGGGAGGCAAATGAGAAGTTTTAAGATTATTACAAGAAAAAAAAAATGGATGCACATAAGAGATGTCCAATCACTAATCTAATGATATGTTGTTGACTGGTTTTGACTTAAGGCTGTTGACAAACGCAATACATTAGAACATTTCATTCTCTTAGTTACTTTCTTTAAAATTTTAACACATTGACCTTTGACTAGTTTTTTTTTTATTGTTGTTTTTAATCCAAACTTATAGCCTTGTGTGAAGACACTTTCCCATTCCAGTTGACACTTTCCCATTCCAGTTGACACTTTCCCATTCAAGTTGACACTTTCCCATTCCAGTTGACACATTAAAGTAGATCTGTTAGAATGTCCCTTTTTTTTCCCAAGCTCTTTTTGTTTTCTTTCCTACAAATGTAGACTCTGGATTCAATATGACTTACAACCGTTGGTCAGTTCCGACTCCAGTGCTTATCATACTGGTCAATGTAAAATGATAGTTGAACGGTTCATGTCTGGTTAGGAATCTAATACTTGGCCACGGAAAAAACTCCAAGAAAATTGAGAAATGTCAAGGAGTGCTTTTAACAATATAGGCATCGTCGGGGTCTCAAAAGTGAAACATTAAAAGTATACATACAAAAAGAAAGGAAATGGATTAAAGATTTTCTGATAGGGAGAGAACAAACTGTAATAATAAATGGCTCTAAATCAACACCAATAACAGTAAACTCAGGTGTACCTCAAGGAACAGTCTTGGGTCCACTACTATTTTTAATTTACATAAATGATTTACCAAATTGCATTAGTTCAGGAACAAAAGTCAGATTATTTGCAGACGATTGCATAATATATAGAACAATAAAAACAAAACAAGACACAGATATTTTACAAAGAGAATTAGATGAATTACAGAAATGGGAATCAAATTGGAGCATGTCTTTCCACCCAGAAAAATGTCAGTTGTTAAGAGTAACAAAAAAAAATTAAACAAATTAATTCCACTTATCTTATTCATGGCAAACCAGTAACACAGACTAAAAACTCAAAATACCTAGGTGTTATAATAAATGAAAAACTGTCATGGAATCCACATATTGATGAAACTATAAAAAAATCCAACAAAGCATTAGGGTTTATTAAAAGAAATTTCTATAAATCAAATAAGAACATAAAACTAAAATGTTATTTAACCTTGGTTAGGCCAATAATAGAATATGCATCCACCGTGTGGGACCCCTCAACTCAAGAAAACATTAAGAAACTGGAACAAACACAAAATAGAGCAGTGAGATTCATAACAAACGAATATTCACATTTGACTAGGGTAACACCATTAGTAAAATCACTAAATTTAGAAAGCCTTCAGGACAGAAGACTCAAAAGTAAAGTAACAATTATACATAAAACACTGAACCATAATCTTCAAATACAAAAACAAAATTTAATAAAATACTCTGAAAGACACAAAAATAAAGGCACATTCCTCGTCCCATATGCTAGGACAAATTTGTACAAATACTCCTTCTTCCCTAGTGCTATTAGAGCATGGAATGGGTTGCCTGAGCTAGCCAGAAAAACCAGTGACTTGGCAGAATTTAAGTCATTGGTTAATATGCATGACTAAATGCATGACGCGTAGGACGTAACCATCTTCTTTTTTGAAGTAACGTCTGTATTATATAAGATAAGAAGATAAATGTTCATATTGTTCTGAACAAGTGACAGACACAACAAACTCACACACACACACATACACACACACCTGCTCTCCCGCACGCGCATACAAGATCACCCATCTTCAGACTGCTAGCACGTGCGCGCAGGCATCCGCTCAGCAACTAGCCCTGGAAGTTAACACTAGCGGAAAAAAATAAAACAAAACGAGCTATCAATAAATCAAATTAAAATTATTTTTTTTAAGGGAAAACATTTTCCTCCAGACTCTAAGGAATTTGATTAGCTTTCCAACGAGATCTAACACGCTCCTCTTGATCAATGGAAATGAAATTGTTCAAAGCAAGATACAGTGGATCCGAGACATCAAGGCGTTGACAAAATAGTGCGAAATCATTTTCAATGTTTTGAAAGTTTGGCATTTATTTTTAAAGGGACATTTCAGAGTGCGTCTATTTTAGCTTAAGAGCAACATCAGTATGTAATTGACTTCTATGTTCTCATGTTACAATGTTGTTGTTTTTCACTAACAGTATTTCAAACGCATCACGTGATCTCCTCTGAAGAATAGCCACATGTCTACGCTATTCGGTTGATTTCACAATATATTCTTAAAGACATAAACTTAGACAAATATTAGGTGTATGTGATTTTCAGACCCACAAAATTTCGTTCCCCCCCCCCTCCTTCTTTTGTTTTCACCTCAACATTGCTTCCACAGCACTTAACAAAACTTGCTCCCGGCCAACAGAAAGTAGAGCTTAGAATTCACCTCAAGTACGCTCTGGATAGCATTTCAAATCATAGACATAATTCTAACGCCCACCTATGTGGCCTGACATGGCCTAAATTGTGCCGATGTGCCTAAAAACTAACCATCCCAGTACACTCTGGATATTATTTCCAATCAAAGACCTGTGGTGAATGGCCTTTGTTACATCATATTGACATACGAAGTTGTTCTACATTTTCAAGACAGTATTGACAGACTTTTGCAGCAGTAAAACAGAGACCGAGTTTGACTTGACTTAACACAATTCACCACAAAATTGAGATGTTCACGCGAGGCTCCTATCATTCGTACTTATCACGGCAGGTCAGTGTGGTCTTATATTTATGTTTTAAGTCCAAGGTGTTGAAACAACAGAACAATACCACAACTATTTATGGAGACATTAACCAAGACACAGAGAAATGATATTTTCCAAAGTTTTGTAAACCCCAGAGATAAGAGCGCTAGCTGTTCACTTCTGACACACTTATTGTTGTTATTTCGACTCAGATTTAAAGCTGAACTATTTTTTTTTATGGCTAATTCATCAGGTTCTGTTACAGACACATTAAACCTTAACGAATAGTGCCCTCTCCCACACTGAATCGCTTGCACGCGAAACATACTGTAGAGCAGTCCTTGAGGTCACATGTCAACTAGGCTTGTCATTTATCTCTGTTTAATCCGAGATCTCAAGATGTCCACAAAATCTGTTCAGTTTTTTTTTGGTGAACTTTCAACCATGGCTTTTGTTGTTGTTACTTTCATATGTCGCTGTTATACCCCCACCATCTTCTGGTTTTATTGCTTAGGTCCGTGGCGCGGTGCTCATTTGTTAGAGCCGGCCCTTCTTCCTATCATTTCCCTTCACACCAAGTAATCAAGGAGACAACTTATAGGACTAGGTCATTCATTCCAGCAGGAGTGGACAAACCTGTACAATGCCTTTGTGTTTGTAACGTAATGTTAAACTGGTATTTTGAAGATATGATGACAAGTATTGAGGGGATTCTTTGTCCCGATAGAACGTAACATAAATCAGTTAGGAACTGAAAAAATAAATCACATATTGACACGCTTATACTTGAATTCACTAAGCAAGTATAGTTAAATCTCAGAACACGTCGCTAATTTGTAGAAGTTGATGACGTCAATCTAATTAAATGTTCAATGTAAAGTTTGAGGCTACGTCTATAGCGCTTGTGAAATTGGCTTTTTGACAAAGATATTTCAATGTATTTTCTACTCTAATAAGGTTCCTATACTGTCTTTGGGTTGTAGCTCGTAACAGTTAGTCTAAAAATAAACTGTTAGAGGCACATTTCATGTCTTGAATGGAACTTGAACAAACTTCATTTTGAGCCAAACATGAACGTACATTTGATTACTAGTATAAACACAGCGTTCCACTTGAGTGTAGATGTATGTAGAAACACAACTGAAATAGTCGTATCTTGAACAATATACAACGGACGTTTACCACAAGTCTTTCGGTCACTCGTCTCTCGCTTGTGTCCAGCTTTCTCTCCCCTAGTCATGACCTGGACTGCGCTGGACGTAGTCGTAGTTACATTAGAATCTATTCAGTTTATAAAACACGCACGCACACACCTCATTACATGTATAGTAATTAGGTTGACAAGTGTATTTGTTATTAAAATAATAGTCTGACCAAATTTAATTTCAAACCTTCACAACTTGAGAGATTAAAAAAAACTCTTTTTATGTCTTAAGGAAGTCGAGAATTTAATTTTTTTTTATTTTTTTTTGTATCATATCATTTGGAATCGAGAAATGCTGTTTCGGCGGCATGTCCAGATGACCTGTTTGATAACAGTGTTTTCTTTCTAGGCATGCAACACCGAATCTCAGGAAGTGACTTTCTACAAATGTAGTTGTTATTGTTGTTATTCGGCCGTGTCGTAGCGTTCAGTGGAGATTGATTTAGATGGAGGGGGCACATCGACACATTATGTCACACACACACACACACACACACGTTCTCACACTTCCACATTTTCTCTCTCTCACACACACAATTGATATCTGATCTTACTAAATAATTCAATTCATTTTTTTGTGCCTTCTCACAATTGAGAAGATTACTTCCACGGGAGATGGTGTGTGTGATGGGGCATTGGTCAGTTCAGCAATTTGTCACATCTTGAGGGTATTAACTCTTGACTCTTATGACTTGACAATGACGTCAACTAGTGTGACGTTTGCCCTAAATCTCTCGAGTTAAATGCTTGCCAACTTTCTGTGTTCATTTGATTACTGGCAACAAGGAACTCACGTGGGCGTTGTGAACTAGAGCTATGATCTAAAGAAATGATACAAACATAATTACAAATCCATTGGACTGAAACAATAATTCATTTAATTCATTGTTGCACCATTAGGAGTGCCCAGTAAGTCTTTAGCAGAACCGCCTTTTGAAATGTAATGATAGTCTTCCTAGGAACGTTCAGGCTCACGAAGATGTGAGATCACAAAGTCACCACCCTTCTGCTGGGATACTTGAACTCCACTTCCTTTGAGTGATGATAAGATGGAGTAAAGCAAGCTTCTCGTGCACTCAACTTTCTCACTTTCTTCAATGTGTGTGTCCATTATTTTTATATCATTTGTGGGATTGAATCCGCTTTTTGGTCGCACCTTGTCCTTCACACTGTTCACAACCCTTAGACTCTTTAAAACAGACAATGAATGTGGTATATTGTACCATTTGTTTTTTTATGATAAACCGGAGAAGGAGGTGGGGGTTGTTCATCCCAACTCAGCTGTCTCCTGGTTTAGGTGTCAAGGCTGTCAGAGAAATGTAAGCAGAATTTCTTTTGTTCACGTTGGCACCTGGTAGCTTTTTAAAAATATATATAGCTCCTCTTTCGTAGTTGAAGATGAGCACATCTTTCATTTCCTGTGAACTCGAAGATGGCTACAAAGTCCAATCCTCGCTTTAAAAAGCCGGCCCACATACATGGCGTGGGTAAGCTGGGTCTACTGCAGATCAACCTGCTTATTTTCTCAGCCGTTTGTTAGCTCTGCTTTCCTACACAGAAGAGTAAATGATGCAGGGGAGATGAATTGTTGCCGCTACCTTCCATAAAGTCCAGATATTTCAATCGGGCGCCGAAGCCGCCATTATCCAGATTGACCGTTAGAAAGGACTAACGACCAGGCGTGGACCGGGAGCTCTTCACCCCAAGTTCTTTCTGAAGGTTCCATGGCAGACGTCATTACTGGGTTGCTACATACGTTGCGCACCGCGTTCAGGGTCCACTCCGTTCCGGATCCGGCCCGCTCATTACCAGAACATTCTTCAACTTTCATTTTCTGAGTTTTGTGAAAGATACAAAGATGGGACGAACTTGTATGAATCAGTTCATCGAGTCTATAAATGTCAAGCTTCATGTTAAGTCTACTACTGTGGATTTATTCTTCAATTATTCTTATTGGAAAAGAGTATTGTTGGCTCTTCACCATCGGAATCCCCGGCATACATTTGGATATTGGTTCATTAGACTTCTGAAAATACATATGAACCAATTACAACCATTGGAATTGTTTCGAAAAACAACGATCGGCCCCCATCTCCCTATTTGCCCAGAATCCCCTCCTTAAAAAAGTTCTTGTTGTTCCTATTATTTCGGTGTTCAGGTGTGTGTAATAAAAGCATTTGGCGGACTTTTGAAGTAAAAATAAAAGAAGGCACTGAATGTATCCACGTGAGTCATTACCCAATAAGCTAGAACGTCACAACTCTCACAAAAACGCATGAATTTCTTGGCGCTGTGTCTTTTATTGAGAACTCCATTCCGATTGTGAAGCCATGAATCTCTTTTAATCTTCTCGTATACATCATGCTGTATCGTGTCGTAGCAGAGAAATAATAGGGGGAAAAAACTGGTGTTCGTTGGCATGTAATTCACTGAGACATTGATCCTTCCTCCAGATAGGCGTCGTGTTGTTTGTCTGACAAGTTGTTTATCAACGTGGACACGTACGAAACAGTTTTGATTTGTTTGTCTGACCTAAAAATGGAGATAATTGCTTTAAAGTTCATATTGGTAGACCTGGAGGTTGTCACTTTGCAGTTTTGAACACGTCTATTGAACTTCGCCAAGCTGACTGTCTGACTAGTTCTCTAGACAGATTGTAACTCCTATCAGTTTTGATCCTATACTTCTCCCATGGGTCTTCTATCTATTCCTTAACCATTCCGTTGTTTACTTGTAAAAACTCAAAGCTCATTAAGCTTTTCCATTGTGTTTGTAGATCATTTATTTTCCCTGGCTGAGTCTCATGCTCACTTTCTTTGAACTTTTTATTGTTTAAACTTATTCTAGTCCCGGGTTGACTTGAAAAGACTTTATGATTCTTCGTCAGACGAAAGACATTTCTGGACGCATGTTTTGGCCCGTGGCTTCAATCAGTCACCATGGTCAACCTTCGCCTGCTTAGATCTCCATTGATCTGAAAGACAGCCACCCACCCGCGGCCTGACCAGGGCACACAAAAAGAGTAAATAAATGGACTGAAATCTCATTTGACAAAAAGATGATTCAGGGGGAACCAATCTTATTGACATGGGCCATTGAGACGTCAAGTTGAGGCTCCCAGACAGGATAGGAAACACTTGGATAATGGGCAGTTTAGAGCAGTAGCCTAATCTAATCTGTGTCACATTATTTGAAGGCTGTAGTTCCTTCATCGTACTCCGGTAAACAAACAAACATAAAGAGAGAGGTTAATGATGTTGGAAATGACGAGCTCCTGGTGGTTCCTCCTAGAAACCTTTTCTTTTTTACTCTGACCCGGATGTGAACTGAACGAGATACTCTCTGTAACAGACCTTGACCTACTTCTAGTATTAGATTTTGTTGTAGGATCTCGGCGATATTGAAGATTTTCACGATAAACTAAACAATGTCATGGACCCTCAATGAAACTTCAATGTTGCCAAGAAAATGAACATTAAACTGAGCTACAAACTGAAGAGCTTTCAAAATTTGATTCCGCGGTGCTAAAGACGTGCACACAACTTATCATAGAACTTTTTAGAAAAAAGCTACCAACACTTCTACCAGCACTTTCTTTATTTTGTACACCAAAAAAAGTGAGCTATGTCTAACTTTCCGCCATAGATAAAACTCTCAAGGTTTAAAACAAAAGTGCAACTTTTCGGCCATAGATGAAACTCTCAAGGGTTAAAGCAAGAAAGTAACATTTCAGCCATAGATGAAACTCTCAAGGCTGAAGATAATTGGATAACAAATACAAATCGAGGTTTCCCTCAAGAAAGTAATCAAAGAAAGCTCGATGGAAGTTGAAAATAAAGACATTTATACACACACTCGAAGCTGTAGTTCTGAAGTGCGCCTTTCATCTTCCAAACCAAAATAGAAACTTTTGGTGTGAGTCACAAAGACAAGAATTCACTTGAGTCTCAGCAGTGAGCATGTCTTCCTGCATTGACAAGTGTCACGCTGGTATTGTGCGACCTGGTCACGTTTTAGCAATATTATATCCCAGTGAGTGCGCGATGCGGCTTTGTATGAATAGATCACATAGCACGAGTCCAATTGAGACTTCGACACTGCACTTCGTTTGTAGACTAAAAAGGCACAATAAACTCTTTGAATAGAGTGACACATTATTGTTAAAGGGAATCGATCAATGTACATTGAACTTCTCAAAGATTTTCTTTTCAAAAGAACGAGAATAGGCAAATATAATAGCGCCACCTACAGTGTTTTGAGCTATTTTTAGCTTTGCTTGAATTAACTACTGCGTTCTCAAGTGGTGACAGAACTTGAGTTGTCATTAGGAACAAGCGGCGAGGCTCGTTACGTGATGATAAGTAATTTTTTCTCATCAGTGCGGCCGAACATTCCGGCTCACATAGATCTCGCCAGCCACACGAGGAGGCTCAAAACCCGTGGAAAGTTCTCATCCCCTGGATGAGCAAAGTGGTCATCATCGAACCACGATGGACGAACTATTATATATACTGCGGTACCCATTGTGTTCATACTTTTCAAAAACTCCTTGGAACAATTCCTCATTCCTGTTTTGTGTGTTTGCATGTGGGTCTAAGCAGGGATCAAATCAAATCATCTTTTTTGCTGGTTTTATTTCAGTTGTGCTTTAGATACAGCTCAAGTTTTGCAAGGATAGTCTACGCGCACTGCTAAGACATTTTTGAATCCTTGTGTCACGTACACAGTATCTATTTTTAGTTCGTCAAGTACCTCGGGTTTTTTCCCACGTGGAGATATGTTAATTAGTGTAACTTGGGCTGCATTTATTGGTTGGCACTGCAATGAGCTGCCTGGGAGACGTGACGTAGCTGGAGCCCGGGAAAAGTTCTGTTTTTTTAGTCAGTCATTTTATGGAACTTGGAAGTGGAAACATCTACTAATGTCTTGTATTAGAACTCAATTATATTACTGTGTTGATCTATCATTTTATTCAAGTACGTTTAACCATTGTAATTATTTGTGAATAGCTTTTTCAAGTTCTGAATTAAAGTAATTGTTTTAGACGAAGAGAAGTTTCTTCATTGAAAATAGTAACATACTTAGATCGACTTAGCGAATGACAACTTCTAGATGATCAACTGGCAACATTTTGAATGATCGTATTATCAACTAGATCTGACTACTTCTATACGATCATCTTATTAAAAGAAGATTTCAAGATCCTCGGCAATCACGATCATCGTTAGTGTGATACAGGTCAAGATAATCTTCAAAGTGACATCTATCATTGCATCTTCATAGATCTTAACATCTGACATCCATATTAATTGATGATTGTGATACCTTGTTAGTGCCAATTCTATGGTAGTTGTCGTGGCGCAGTTTGAGAATCTGTGATGTGGTTAGGTCTGAGAAAGTTTTAATCAACTGTTGTTTTTTTTTTTCTTTTTCTTCCTTCTGAAATTATCACACACACACACACAGGAACACATCCACACAAAAACGTGCGCACACACACACACACACACGACAGCTTGCCGTTCTTATTGCGTCCCTTCCATTATCCTGAACACTTGCAATGCGGGTTTAAAGTCATCCCTGCTGGATTTCTGTCAGTTTAAAATTGTGAGTCACTTTAACCTGTAGCATGGTTCATTACATCCTAATTGTGATTGCTATTGTGTAATTAGCTAAACATTGGGCCGTCTATCGATTATCTGCGTGTCAATATTCGCTGACTAGAAACGAAAGAAAAACAATACATAGTTTCTTACTTTAAAATCGATTACATTTGTGAATAGGCTTATTTCAAAACATTGTTCTAGCTCTATGGTTTCTCAGTTCAGTTTCTTTGATATATATATCTTTCGATAGCTACTTGTTCTTTTGTTATAGTTTTATGTTAAATTTAAGCGTAGTAGGTCCCGGGGTCTAATCTCGGTTGAGACTGAAATTTTTTAGTTTGGGATTTTTAGGACGCCCCTGAGTCCACCCAACTCTGATGGGTACCTGGCATTAGTTGGGAAAAGTAAAGGCGGTTGGTCGTTGTGCTGACCACACGACACCCTCATTAACCGTAGGCCATAAAAAGGGATGACCTTTATAACATCCACACTATAGTTCGCAAGGTCTGATGGGTTACTTTTTTTTTACTCAAACACCAAGAGATTTGTTCATGAATGTCAATATATTGAACTCATATAAATTCATAATTCATTCACGAAATTCTGTAATCCATTTGCTACAAGTATTGTAGTGTATTGATCTTTAAAAGTATAATTTTAGCTACCGTAATCGAGACCCTGCTCGGACTTCCATATTTCCGTGTCTGGTCATGCGGTCTAATGGTTCTTTATATCCACTTCTTCTCGCTTTCAACTGAAATAAATATTTAAAATATTTTAAAAATGGGGGGGGGGGGGGAACAAATCCAGTGAGTGATCGGAAGTGTGTGTGTGGGGGGGCGGACACGTCCAGCGAGTGATCGGAAGTGTGTGGGGGTGGGACACGTCCAGGGAGTGATCGGAAGTGGGGGAGGGGGGGACACGTCCAGGGAGTGATCGGAAGTGGGGGAGGGGGGGACACGTCCAGGGAGTGATCGGAAGTGTGGGGGACACGTCCAGTGAGTGATCCGAAGTGTGTGGGGGGGACATGTCCAGTGAGTGATCGGAAGTGTGGGGGGACACGTCCAGCGAGTGATCGGAAGTGGGGTGGGACACGTCCAGGGAGTGATCGGAAGTGGGGGGTGGGACACTTCCAGGGAGTGATCGGAAGTGGGGGGGGACACGTCCAGGGAGTGATCGGAAGTGGGGGGTGGGACACTTCCAGGGAGTGATCGGAAGTTGGGGGGGGACACGTCCAGTGAGTGATCGGAAGTGGGGGGGTGGGACACGTCCAGGGAGTGATCGGAAGTGGGGGGGCACGTCCAGGGAGTGAGCGGAAGTGTGGGGGGACACGTCCAGTGAGTGATCGGAAGTGTGGGGGGACACGTCCAGTGAGTGATCGGAAGTGTGTGGGGGGACATGTCCAGTGAGTGATCGGAAGTGTGTGGGGGGGACATGTCCAGTGAGTGATCGGAAGTGTGTGGGGGGCATGTCCAGTGAGTGATCGGAAGTATTGTCAACATTTGTCTCAGTTATAAAGTTCAAGTCGGGCCATTCATCTCAGAACACGAAGGCACCATCAAAGCCGACACCACCGAGTGTTATTGTATTGACGCCACTGTTTTCTCCAGCTTAAGTTTTGCTGGCATCGAGTCTTGTGGAATATTGATACAGGGTTTTTCACTATGTGTATCCAGCACACTGGTCCCTCACGATTAATGTTTTGCTTCAGGCAGCGACTCTTGTGTCTAGACGACTCGTGGTCACTTTTTAGTTTTAATAGTTGAACTTGGTAACTAGGTTTAGTAATTCGCTAGTATGTTGTTGTTTTATCAGGCCACCAACTAGCAGACATTATATAAAACTTAAGTTAATGGTTTTATTGTACTTTTCTTTTAGCCTCATATTGAAGTGGATACTTTTGTTTCCAGACAGTAACTCATGAAGATTGATGTTACATCTGTGAACTAAGGAATTGTGTCAAAAGTACATGATTTCAAGTTACCCTCCCATGGCCTACACTCTGATTACTTTGGATGAAAACATTGAGTCATTAAGTCTTAGCAATGTGCAGAAAATAGTTTTAAATTTGGTACAGAATTATTTGTGAAGTGTAAAGGCAACTCCTACCTTCTGCACCGATTTCATCTCAACACGTCACACATCCTCCCACTCTTCAGTTTTGCCTCTCACTTCACATCTACTGAGAGAGTCATTTGTCAGTGATCCAAAACGAGAGACTCTAGTCTCTTCACGATTCAATGCTTAAAAAACCTGCTCCGCCAGCTGGGCTCCCTGTTTCCCTTCCCCCCATGAACAATTCATTTCCAAAAAAAAAAAGGGGGGGGGGGGGGATGAGGTAGGAATGACTCTAGCTTACTATTATGTGAGCATTGTGACATATGCCCGACTTTTCTCCTTTAGTAAGTCATAAGTTTGCAGTCCCATAAGTCAGCATACTAGTATAATGGATAGGTTTATAAGTCAGTCAGACTGCGCTAACGGATAAGTTCATTAGTCAGTCAGACTGCTCTAACGGATAAGTTCATAAGTCAGTCAGACTGCTCTAACGGATAAGTTCATAAGTCAGTCAGACTGCTCTAACGGATAAGTTCGTAAGTAGGCACACTGCTCTAACGAATAAGTTCATAAGTAGGCACACTGCTCTAACGGATGATAAGTTCAGAAATAGATGGGGGGTCGGGTATCGTACAAACTGACAAGTATCGAAATATAATATTTAAAAAAAACATTTAGACGCGATAGAATTGTTTTGAACATGTTGTTAAAGCTACCGTCATGTTTTCTTTTTCTCACTTTCTCTTCATCGGACAACGTTGCTGCCTGTGAACTAAAGATTCACAAGTTCAGACTGAGTAGAGCTGCCTGTGAACTAAAGATTCACAAGTTCAGACAGAGTAGAGCTGCCTGTGAACTAAAGATTCACAAGTTCAGACAGAGTAGAGCTGCCTGTGAACTAAAGATTCACAAGTTCAGACAGAGTAGAGCTGCCTGTGAACTAAAGATTCACAAGTTCAGACAGAGTAGAGCTGCCTGTGAACTAAAGATTCACAAGTTCAGACAGAGGAGAGCTGCCTGTGAACTGAGGATTCACAAGTTCAGACAGAGGAGAGCTCATTATGGCTTTTATATAGCGCTACTTTCATGCTTACAGCATGCTCAGAGCGCTTTGGTCCAATCTCAGTTGTGGACGAGTTGGAGGGAATGGGGGGGGGGGGGGGGGGGTTAGAGGATATCTACGAGAAAGTTTTTCCGTGCTGCCTTTAGACGCTCAGTAAACACACCCGCGGGTGTCGAACATCGAGACCTCTTCATAGGTAGCCTAGCCAAGCCAAGCCAAGTTCAAGCGCACTTAGCCTCTCGACCACGCTTATGTTATGTTTAAAAGAAAAATTATCTGTTTAAAAAAATTTTTTGATCTATAGAATATGCTATTTAAACCACTTCTATCTAGAATACTTTTATATTTCAACCACATTTAAGGACTCTCGTGTAGGCTCTACATGATGTAATCTGTACTAGGCCTTGATGTTGTATACAACCTGTTCTCCAGACTGTGCTGTCATCTATTGACACGTCCAACCTCTAGGCCTACAGTACGTGCCTGTCAAACTGGGAGACAAACAAAATAAATACGTGGGAGCATTGATTTCCTGTTACTGTGGACATCTCTTGCACTTCACGGGACTGTTGGTCACGTGGTAGTTACCCCGGGTGGACATCTATGTTAAGTCGGTCCATCAATCACTGTCATAAATTTCACGCGCTCTTGTTTATCAGCGCGAGGCATCAGACGAGCCCGGCCCCCCTGGTTGCTTTTATTCAAGCACTCCCTCGACTCGTAGTTATCATACTTTCCCCATCTACCTTCAACTCTCTCTGGCCTCGTTGCTCTTAGATCACCCTTTGCCCCCCCCCCCGCCTCCTCTCATATATATGTCCCAATCCCCCTGCCAGCAAGCACTTCCATGAATGCTGCTGTCCACTCACAGCAGTTCTCAATGCATCTTCTGTCTGTATGCTGTTGGCTTGGTCCCTGTGAGAAAATCATTAAACCACAGTTAATTATAGTCTTGATGTTTAAACCTAGAAAATAACTCAAATGTATGGATTTTATAGAGTTGTTTTTTTTTTTTTTTTTTTTTTTTAAATAAATGAAATCAATACGACTTTGACGACAGACCCGAGACCGAGCTTCTTCAAGAGAGACTTTCAGCCTTGGCATTTCTGGCTTTAAAATGAATTTTAAAAAATAGTCTTTAGAAAGACAAAGGTCATGTAGATGAAGGCCCACTGTTGTTGTCACCCAATCAAGTCTTTGATTACTTGAAAGTAATACATCCAATCCACGCATGCCAGA